>CM053622.1:80699172-80714309 GCA_028646595.1 Phalanger gymnotis | reverse complement strand
TTGCTTTTCCAAATCGTTTTTGAGCTCTTCCATGGCCTGAGATCAGTTCATGTTTTTCTTGGAAGCTTTTGATGTAGGCTCTTTGACTTTGTTGACTTCTTCTGCCTGTATGTTTTGATCTTCTTTGTCACCAAAGAAGGATTCCAAAGTCTGAGACTGAATCTGCGTGCGTTTTTGCTGCCTGGCCATGTTCCCAGCCAACTTAATTGACCCTTGAGTTTTTCAGCGGGGTATGACTGCTTGTAGTCTAAAGAGGTCTATGTTCCACGCTTGGGGGGATGCGCCAGCTCTGCCTCACCAGCATGCCTCCTTCCCCAAGAACCCCGAACCCAGACTGGACTTAGATCTTCAGCAGGCTCTTCACTCCTGCTCTGATCAGCCACTTAATTCCTCCCACCAGGTGGGCCTGGGGCCAGAAGCAACTGCAGCTGTAGTTCTGTAGCTGCCCCACCTCCACTGCCCCCGGGGTGGTGGCCCAACCGCAAACTCCCTGTCCCCAGCAGCTTTTCCCACTAACCTACTCTGTTGTTTTTGGTGTTTGTGGGTTGAGAAGTCTGGTAACTGCTGCAGCTCACTGATTCAGGGCACTAGGGCACGCTCTGCCCAGCTCCTGGTCTCGTTGGTCTGTGCCACCCATGCTGGGCTCTGCTCCGCTCAGCTCCGCTGCCCTCTGCTCCCAGCTCCATGTGGGATAGACCTTACCCAGAGACTATCTAGGCTGTCCTGGGCTAGAGCCCTGCTTCCCTCTGCTACCCTGTGGGTTCTGCAGTTCTAGAATTGGTTCAAAGCCATTTTTTATAGGTTTTTGGAGGGACTTGGCAGGGAGCTCACGCTAGTCCCTGCTTTCCAGTCGCCCTCTTGGCTCTGCCCCCCAGACAACATTCTTAAACAGAGATTGCATCAGGCCCAAAGGCTGTACCTGTATACTTATTCTCACCCACTTATGCCCATCTTCAAAGTATCTACTCTCACTTATATCCTTAAACATCTACTCATGCATACACTTTCACCCCCTAACACCTCTCCTTATGAAAAGTCCACACACACACACACGATGCCCATGTACAGACATAACACAATACCTAGCCTCACTGCTACACTGCCATCTCCTTTCTCATTGATTATCATATCTTCCTTTGTGCAACTGCATACAAACATATATACACACACACACACACACATATATGTAGATATATAAATCCCCACATATACACATACTCACATTCTTGTATGTGTTCTCTCTCTCTGTCTCTCTCTCTCTCTGTCTCTCTCTCTCATGCAGTCCCCAAATCTCCTCCCATAAGTACTCCTCACACCTACTAATATCCATCCCCCTACATGTACACTAACCTGCAACCTCACTTGTATGCACAAAACCATCTCTTCACAGGCACACATTCTCTATCCTCCTACCTCTGTTCCTCCTTCCCTCTCCCCACCAAATAAAAAAACAAACGGATAATTCAATTCTTTGAATGCTGGGGAAATGAATAAATTATGGGAGATGGGGGAAATGGAGATGAAGGGAGGAAGAGAAGAGTCAGGACAATGTTAGGCAAACATTCTAACTATGAAGTTTCTATTTCATTTCACTCAATCAAAAAAAATCATATAACCTTAGAACTTGGGATTGAAAGAAGCCTTAGAAGATAAACTTTAACCCAACCCAACCCCTAACTACAACATCCTTGACAGGGAGCCATTCAGACTTCACCTGAACACCTCTGGTACCTCTAGTGACAGAGAGTTCAGTGATTCCCGCACTTGGGCAATCCATTCTACTTATAGACACTTATCTATTAGGAAGATTTTTATTGTTCTGAGCTTTAATCTGCCTTTTTCACAACTTCCTCCTATTTCCCTCATTCATTCCTGTAGGGGATGAATCTGCACCCTGTACCTCAAGAGAGCATTTCATATGCTTGAAGGCAGCTTTTACATCCCTTCCTCTGCACCTCCAAAGCTTTCCCCTCTTCAAATGGAAATATCCCCAAACTCTTGGCCCTCCTTACATTGAATGATTTCAAAGTTCTTCACCATTTCAGACCAGAAGCCTGGTCTCTGGACACTCAGTCCCACTCTGAAACCAGTGCTAGCCTGAGAACTTCCTTTTTGCCCACTCTCTTCACATTCCTGCGTAACAGATAATTGCCCGTGTACCCAGAGTCAGCCCTTCCCCCTTGGGCCTTGACCCTGATGACGCTAGTTTATGACTGACATTTCTTTCAAAATCCCTGCAGGTTGGCTTTTTATCAGGCCCTGGTTATTGGAGATGTTGTCTTGCCTTTGATGCTTACTAAAATAGCCCAGTGCCTTCATAGGGCCTCTGATTTTGATAACAGACCCTGCTTTCACACCAATAACAGAGATCGGAGGGCAGATTATCAGTTATTTTAAGATCCTCCAGGGGCAGACAAAAGTTCAGCTCTAAGCGTGCTTTGTTTGTTAATCTCAAAAACCCTTGCACAGTCAAAGAATCATAGAATATAGAATTTTAGAGCCTAAAAGGACTTTAGAACATTGGCTGTTAGAATAAAGAATATTAGGGATAGAAGGATGCTGCTAACATAGAATGTAAAAATATAGAATGTCTGAGCTGGAAAGAACTTTAGAAATATTGTAGATTAACTCCCTCCTTTTGACAGAGGCCCCAGAAAGGTTGAGTCATTTGCCCAAGATTACACAGTAAGGTGGCAGAATAAAAGGTAGTACAAAGGTAGTATCCTGATTCTTGGGCCAGTAATTTTCTCATTACATCATCTTTCACATTGTGTGGAATTCACTTTATCTCTTGCTGAAGTATCATGACCTAAACTTGAGTTCAATGATAACTTTTGTGCAGATGGTCCTGAGATCTAGATATCCAGTGCCAGACTCTATTTTGAACTCCAGTACCATATTACTGCCTCTTGAACATCTACAACTGGATGGTTTGTAAGCATCTCAAATTCAAACGGAACTTGCCAGGACTATTACAGTAGCCTTCTGGTTGGTCTCCCTGACCCAAATCTCTTTCTGCACTAGTTCATCTTCCACTTAGCTTCTAAAGTGATTTTCCTAATGCCTAGGTCTAATCATGCCATCTCCCTACTCAGTAAACACTACTAAGTCTCTATTACTTTCAGAATCAAATATAAAATGTTCTATTTGCTATTTGAATCTCTTCGTAATCTTGACCTTTCTATCTTTCCAGTCTTTTTATACTTTACTCCCTTCTACTTTGGGCAGCAGGGTGACACAGTGGATAGAGTGCCAGACCTGGTGTCAGGAAAATCTGAGGTCAAATGTGGCTTCAGAATCTCTCTATCTGTGTAATCCTGGTCAAGTCACTTAACCCTGTTTGCCTCAGTTCTTTGTCTATAAAATAAGCTGGAGAAGAAAATGGCAAACCACTCCAATTTCTTTGCCAAGAAAACCCAAATTGGGTCATGAGGAGTCAGACACAACTGAATAAATGAACAACAATCCTTCTACTTACTCTATAATATAGTGACATTAGTTTCTTTCTTTCTCTTGACACATCATCTCCCAACTCCACATCTTTTCACTGCCTGTCCATCATTCCTAGAAGGCTCTGCCTCCTCATCTCCACCTACTTACTGGCTACCCTGGTAGCCACCAAAACTCAGCTCAAATCCCACTTCTGCAGAAGGCCTTTTCAGGTCCCCTTTCCCTATCACTGGTTAATTCCTTCTCTCTGAGATTACCTTCCATCTATTCTGCATGTATCTTGTACGCACACTGTTGTACACCTGTTTCCTCCCCATTAGAATGTGAGCTCATTAAGGATGGGGACCATGTTTTTTTGTCTTTCTAGATCCAAAGCTTAGCAGAGTTCTTGGCTTATAGTGCTTAATAAATGCTTGGTGACTGACAGACTAACCACGTTACTCTGGTGCTTGAGAAACTCTAGTGCTCCCCCTTGCTTTAGGTACAAACATCGCTGTTTGTTTTTTAAAGCCCTCTACAGTATGACTCGAGCTTTTCTTTCTAGGACTATTGCATGTTATTTTCAGCAGCCCCGCCTTGCCACAGGAAGTCACTTTTGTTCTTGTCCAATGGACTGAAAGGGAAATTACTTGGACCCTAAGTGAGGAAAGGAGTTGTGGTCTAAACAAGCTGCTGGTGTTTCTAAACTAGTCCAGTTGTTTTGACCCTTCAAGGATAACCCAGGAGAAATAGGAAAAGACTAGCAAGCACAGCTGGTGTTTTTCCCTCTGTGTCACCTTGTTTGAGCTCTACTGTTGCTCCCACCTTCTAGAGAAGGCATCTGGTACATTGTTTTGTGTCCATTCCCTTGGGCAAATCTTGATTGTGCATGTCAGTAAACTGCCTGGGAGTCTGGTCATGCTACATAGATATGGAAGTGGCACATGATGAGATGCATCCCTGCAGGCACAGCTGATGGCTGCTCATCTGATATTTTTTCCCAAGGGCATTCTTCCGTTCCCTAAGGGCATGCCTCCTGTAGAGGCCACAGACTCTAATAGCATCCGTATTTATTCTCATTTCACAGAATATTTTGCATAGTTCTTACGCATTTATTATTTTTATTTTACATGATTGACTTGCATATAAGTATAGTATGCTCTTTGAGAATAGGGAATATATCTCAATCATTTTTGTATTTTCCATTTATTGCGTAGGTATTCAATAATTGCTTGGTAGCATAATGGATAGAGTGCTGGACCTGAAGTCTGGAAGACTCAGAAGTCAAATCTGGCCTCAGAGACTTACTAGCTGTGTGACCCTGGGCAAGTCACTTATCCCTATTTGCCTCAGTTTACTCATCTGTAAAATGAGCTGGAGAAGAAAATGACAAAGCACTCCAGTATTTTTGCCAAGAAAGCCCAAGAGGAGTCACAAAGAGTTAGACATGACTGAAAAGGCTAAACAACAATACAGAATTAGGCTAAAAAATAAAGATGATGTAGAGGCAGCACATTGTGGTAGAAAGTACAGTAGACATGAAGTTAGGAGACCTGGGTCTGCATCCAATCTCTGCCATTTGCTCTATGTGTATCCTTAGGTATGTTACTTAATATCTCTCTGAACCTCAGTTTCCTTGTGTATAAAATGAAGATAACATTGGCACTGTTCAACTCACAAGCTTATTAACTATGTGACTTTGGGCAAGTCATTTAATCGTTTGAGCCTTATTTTCAACATTCAAAGAATATAGATATCATCTGCCCTGCCACACTTAACTAGATTGTTGCAAAGGTCCAACAATTTGATGCATGTAAAGTACTTAGTAACAATAATAAAGTGCTACATGAATGTCAGTATTATGGTGCCTACTCTGATGCCTCATTTGTTATGGAGGTGACACAAGGTTCTCAAAAGCCATGCCTATGTTGGGAGGTTCCAGTCTCTGGAATGTTGGCCACCAGTGGAAGAATCTGTTTTGGTCCTGACAACTTGAGAAAATCATTCTTTCAGGCATGGCTGGTTTCTGATCTAGGCAGATGGACGGACTCCCTGCCCCAATAAAGTCATAGATCTTTTAAAGTATATTACTAACATTAGTAATCATGAGGTAAGTATGATTTAAAAAATAAGCAAACACCACATGCCAATGTACTGATGAGATGATATTTGGGACTTCCCTAGCTTCTCTCTGTCCTCACAGAATATGCATGTCTCCTGATTTCCCTACTAACTGAGCTCTGTGCTTGCCCAGGTCCAGTGGTGACTTATTACCTACATTTTCAGCCTTATGCCAGGAGATGCTGGGATGGCCTGGCTGCTAGATTTGGTCCCTCCTGGTCTGCCCTGTCCCACTGCTATCCATGACCCTCACTATGCTGACGCTTCACTCTACCTAGAGATGGATTAATTTTTAAAGACAACTTGCCTTCCTTTTCCACAGGGGAAAGGAGTACGGACAGCTTTCTAAATTTAGCCCAGCCTGTCATAACGATTAACTATCACATGGGGCAGGGAAGGGGGCTGATCCAACAGGGAAAGCAGCAAAGAAAGGGAAAGGCAAAGAAGTGATGAGGAGATAAAGTCCATCCTGCAGCTGGACAAACATCTAATGCCAGATGGCAAACATACCCAATTAGGGAGTGTTCTGATGAATGTTCATGGCAGAACCATGAAAAATAGGAATTTCACAGCTCACCATTGTCACACTTGAGTAGCAATCACTTGCTGTGCCAAAATGGGGGCTCTGACAAATCTGCATCTTCCCATAGGATTAGCTCAAAAGGCATATTCATAGGTATGAAGGTTGGAAGGGACACGATTATAGCTGTATATTTTTTGTGTAGCCTGTGAAGATGATCCTTGATTTGCCGAGCATTTTTAAAGTAAAAACTTGCTCACTGCTTTCCTGAAGTAAATTCTCTGTTTCTGAGGGTTTTTTCCCCCTTTGCTAGATGAGAGGTTGGGATAGATGCTCTCTTAAGTGTCCTTTTATTTGGAAAGGACTTCAAAAGTCATCTAGGCCAACTCTTAACTGAGGCATAAATGCCCTCTACAAAATCCCCACCAGGTGCTTGTAAACCTTCCATAATAGAGAATACATTAATTATCAAGAAGGTTTAATTATTTGGAAGCTTTTCCATATATTAAACTTCGTATAATCTACTTTTTGTTAAATGCTACTCCATTGCTCTTAGTATTGCCCTGTGGGGACAAGCAGAATCAGTATAAGTCCTCTTTTATTTGAGGGCCCTTCAGATACCTGAAGAGAACTATCATGCTTCCCCTAAGCCTTCCCTTCTCCAGGGTGAACACCCTAAGTCTCTTCATGGCCCTGCTTTTCCACCATGATAATGATATCTCATGTTTCCATAGTGTTTTTAAGGTTTACAAACCACTTTCTTCACAATTCTTTGAGGTAGGGACTATAGATACTACCAAATCCTCCCTCCTTCCTTCCTCTCTCCTTCCCCCCACCCCCAATTAGGAAACCAAGGATCACAAAAGTTAAGTGATTTGTCTAGGGTGATACAAAAAGTCCAATAGGAATTTGAACCTGGGGATCTCTGACTCTAAGTGTAGCACTTTTTCAAATACAGAACAGCAACTTTCCAATAATAGGTCATAAAAAATAGACCAGGATTTGGGGGAGATATTAGGAAGGGGATTCCCAAATAGAAATATTAGAAAGGAAAAGAAAGAGGTAGCCAGGTAGAGCAGTGAGTAGAGCACCAGCCTTGGAGTCAGGAGGACCAGAGCTCAAATTTGGCCTCAGACACTTGACACACTTACTAGCTGTGTGACCTTGGGCAAGTCACTTAACCCCGATTGCCCTGCCTTCACCCCCCTCAAAAACAAGGAATGAATGAAAGAAAGAAAGAAAGAAAAAGGGAGGGGGAGAGCATTTGGAAAATGCTCATCTAGAGTGATGGCTCAAATAAAGAACAACTACCTGCCTTCCTCTAGCTGCTATTACTTCTCCATCTTCAAATACCATACAAAGGTAATTTTAGAATGTGTCCAAATAAATTACTCCAGATGTTAAATAAAATTTCATAGAACAGTTCACTCAACCTCTCCCAAGCCTTCTAAGATAACCTTCCAGGTACATGCCTATCCCTGGGACACTGGGAAAAAAAATCAGTAAATCAAATCAATGGGATCCTTATTTGAGGCACAACTGTCAAAGTCCATTGGTTTGTAATAACAGAGGGGATGCTAGGACATGAGCAGGGCATGTTTTGCCAGAGTGGAGATTTAGGGAGATGAAAGTGTGATGTGAAGGAATTAAGATGGGATTTGGATTCAAATCGCAGTCCCGCCATGACACTGGGGATCACTCTACCTCTCTGGGCCTCTGTTGACTCATATGTAAAGTGAGGGAGTTGGACTAGTTAATCTTTAAATCCTTTTCAGATCTTACAGTTGGAGTTTATGATTATTCTTCCTAAAATTTCCTCTGATAATTTTTTTCCTAGCAAAATGTAGTCTTATCATCACTGAGCACTGGGATATTAAGTTGGAACTTTTTTACTGTTTTGGAATGCTAAATTAATTAAGTGCCTTTGATTGAGCCTTACTAGGTGCTAAGACCAGAGCCAATAGCATGATCCTAGGTTCTGGTCACTCAGATGACATTTGATGATGTCCAAAGACTGTACAAAAAGACAGAACAGAGCTATGTGCCTGGGGCTCTCTCACTCTTGGAGGAGTGTTGATGTGGAGACTCTGGGCAGCTGTAGTTAAGAGCCCTCCAGCTTGTGAACTCAATGTTGATGCCCTCTTGATAACTATGAATTGTATTTGGTCTGTTTATAATGTACCTTTGTAATTTGTTTGTATTTGCTCTGAAGTTCAGGGTGCTGGCTTTTCCCCCTGAACTAAGTGAATGATATTTGTATGTTGGATTAAGATTGTTAACCCCTTAACGTTGCTTTCCTTAGTAATGCAGATCAAAAGAAACTGTGCTGGCAGCATTCTTGTTGTTGGGCTCATGTTGGTCTTTCACCCCCACAGCAGGTGCTAGCAACAAGCACATACTGTAGTTTTAGAAGTGGAATTGACCTTAGAGGAGATCTGGTAGAAACTCTTCATTTTACAGCTGAGGAAACTGAGGCACACAGAGATTAAATGGTTTACTCCAAGTCATACAAGGAGTAAGTCAATCAGCCTTTATTAAGCAATAATAATCAAAGGAAGAATTTGAAACCAGGTCCTCTGAATCCAGAGCCTTAAAATGTAATTGGTATGTGGTGTCAAAGTCAATAACATAGTGGACTTGAAGTCGGCCCTGGGTTCAAATCTTGATATCTACTTAGCTGTGTGACAATAAGGATTGTTAAACAAAGGCTGCCTTGATTAATTTCATAGTGCCTGGTTTGTGGTTTCCATGACATTTTCTCTGTTATGTATCAGGATATGTTTGTTTCTTAGAAATTAGTAAATGTGTTGTCTTTCCTCTGGGAAATGTAAATGAACTAATACTGCTTCCTAGAGAATATGTACATGTATATACACATTTATACATATGTATATTAATAATCCAAGTTTTGCCCCTCCTTATTGGGATTTTTGTATACTAAAAGTTAATTCCCTCTCTGTCTCCCTCTACCTCCAATGGAATGTTAACATTCACTTGTACTATCAGAAAAGAAAAAAAAATTTTAAGTACCTCTACCAGAGGCCTTTCATCCTTACCTGAGAGAGTAACCCAAGGTAATCTTTCTGACAATGATCAGACAATTTGGAGGCAGAATTCCCTGGAAAGACTCAAGCCAATGCTAATTGGCTACTATATTTTGTATAGTCATATCATTTTAATTGTTTTTTGCTTTTGTTTTGCTTTTCCCCCTAAAACAAAGGAAAGATCTCCAGCCCCACCCCCAGTTTCTGATATTATAACTAATACACATATACTGGCCTGGGCACAAATGGTATCCATTGCTCTGAGAATTACAGATAAAATCCTCTATAATTCTCTTATTACCTAATCTTGAATAGATGGAGAAACATTTCAATGTAGTAATTTCATCCTACTTAGTCAGTTACTGAGCTCACAGATCCCAAACTAGATCTGGAAATGAAGAGAACAGATAACACGCCACACCAATCACCATCCTGGAACCCTTGAAACAGAGATAGTACCCCTAATATGCACCAGAGATGAAACTTTTCCTATATAAAAAGAGAAAGCTGAGAAAGGTGAGAGACTCTCTTTGGTGCTATGACAGCCCAACCACAGGGATTTAGATTAAGAGGACCACAACATCCCCACTCCCAATTCTAGCTAGCTATAAAGAATAATTTCTAACTAGACTAATACATCTCGATTGAACATGCAAAGTTTGCATGTGTTTTCTCCTTTTCTAGTATAGACATTGAACTACCATGTAATCACATGCTAGTGGTGAGTAGTCCAAATTAGACAAGTCTCTTAGCTTTTTTGAATCTCTGATTTTCTCATCTGTAAAACAGGTACGATATTGCTTGTGCTATGTAGCTATGAGTTGAGAGGAAAATACCTTGTACACCTTAAAAAAACACCATGTATTGTTAGCTCTTGGTATATATGAGCCTAGGAAATTTTACAATGATCAATAAGCCAAAATTATTGTAAAATATATACTTGGAAAACATTTATACAACAAATACAATAAAATAAATGTTAAAACCCTTAGTTGTACCACTTTTACAGAATCCGTTGCCAATCAGAAATCACACATTCAACTCTCCTTCCAATGGTATTTAAACAGTTTCAAATTAACCAAGTTCTACCTGAATCTGGGTTATTTCACTGACCCAAACCAAAGTATGATAAGATGAGAACATAATAAGTGTTAAATAAATGTAGGTCAATTGGTTGGTTGACTTTTCAACAAACAAATCAGCATTTCTTACAAGCAATACACTTATCCCAATGTTGCTGGCATGACTCAACACACAGCAACACTCCTTTTTAGGAGCTGCCCTCCAGGGGTGGATGTAAGGCCTCCTGAAGCCATCAGTAGGTACTGCTCATTCTCCCATTAGAATGGACTTAAGTTTTGGAAGGAACCAAGAAGTTATTTGAAGCCAAGTCAAAAATTACAAATATGGAAGGGAACATATAAAATCAAATGTCAGAGATGGAAGGGGCAGCAGCATAAAATCTTAGTTAGAAGGGTTCTCAAAAGACATCCAGTACAATCCGTAGCTAAACAGTTTCCTTCTACAATTCACCCAACAAATAGCCATTCAGACTTCATTTGAAAAATTCCGCTAAAGGGAATTCCCTCCTTTCTGAGGTAGACCATTCTACATTTGGAAGCTTTTTCTTCGTAGAACTTAAACCTCCCTTTGCAACTTCAACAGATCATTTCTAATTTTTTCCTCTTGGGTGAAGCAATATAAGTCTAATCCCTCTTCTTCAAATACCTGAACATATAGGTATCATGTTCTTTCCAAGCCTTTTCTTCTCCAAGGTAAACATCCCTTATTCCTTAAATTGATCTTCACATAGCATGATCTCAAAGGCCCTTCACTACCCTATTTACCATCCTCTGTACACATTCTAACTTACAAATGCCGTTCCTAAAATGCAGCAATTAGAACTGAATGCAGTGGTTCGATATCTCCAGTCTGATGAGGGCCAGGCACAGTAGCACTATCTCCTTCCTAGCCTTAGATAATACATCTTTCTTAATACAGTCTAAGATCAAATTAGGTTTGTTAGCACCCATATCACATTAATACATTACATTGAGTTTGTAGTCTGCTAAAATCAGAGATCTTTTTCATATGACTTGCTACACAGCTACGTCTCTCCCATCTTGTACTTGTAAAGTTAATTTTTTGAATCTGTGCAAGATTTTACATTTATCCTTATTAAATTTCATCTCATTAAATTTATTCCAATTATTCTGGCCTATTAAGATGTTTTTCATAGAATCATCGAGTTAGAAGGGATCTTGCAGGCAATCTGGTTCAAGATATACCTAAAATGACTCTTTACTAACCTACCAAAAACAAAACGAAACAAACAAAAAAAAGCCAGCAGTACAGTTTCCACTTAAATACTTGCAATGATGGGAAAGTCACTACATCATAAGGCAGTCCATTTAACTGTTAGATAACTGACTTGTAGCTGATTTTTCTTTACATATAGCCTTTTAAAATCCTGTCATATAATATATTAGCAATCCCTGTCAATTGTTAATTTTTTTGTCATTGGCTAATTGACAAGCATACCGTTCCTTTAACAACAAAGAATTTTTGACCATGAAGTATTACAACTAGAAATTGGAAAGGAGTATATTAGACACAGAATAGACTTTAGAACGTAAAATCCTAGTATACAGACTATAGAATGCCAGAGTTGTAAAGCAGTTTAGAACACAGAATGTTAGAACACAGAATACAAAAGAATACTCAAACTGGAAGAGACCTAGGAAATCATGTGATTTAGTGTCTTGCATTTTAGAATTGAGAAAACTGAGACCTAGGAAAAAGAAGTGACTTTCCTAAGATCAGACAGTTGGTTAGAAACTAAGCTATGGCCAGAACCAGGTCTCCTATTCTTCAGTCAGGGCCCTGTGCCTGTTAAATAGCAGTAGTTTAAATAAATGCTTGATGATTGATTGATCTACCCAGTATAATACACTTTTTACAGTAAATAAGGTAGATGACCAGTGGAATAATACTATTTTGGTCTAAAATGAAGTGTGATTATAACAAAACTATTTTTCTTATATACTGTAGTATCTATATCATAAGGTTATTGTGAAGGTCAAATGAGATAATATATGTAAATTTAAACTTTACAATGATATAGAAATGTTAGCTATTATTATAAACCGATTCTGAAGGTCATTCTTCCTCACTCTCCCTAACAAATGAGCTTCAAACATGTTCTGAGTGACTGAAGATTCATTGGAATCACTGCATATCCTCCCATGAGGACTACTTTGAAGATGATCAAATTCAAGTGGCTCTATGGGACTTTATTCTAGCCCTAGGGGGCAAACCTAGGACCGGTGAATTGTTGTAGACACAAAGATTTTGGCTTGATACAAGGAATAAGTCCTAGTGGTGAGGACTGTCCAACAGTACGGTGGACTACATTATCTAGTAGTATGCGTCCCCTCAGCAGTGGTGGTCCCTTCCTCTTCTGAGATGCTATGATTCTAAATTTCATTGTGTTTCTTGGAAAAATAAAAGCAAGTCACTTACTTTAAAGTCAGACCTCATTTATGATTAAGCTAATCTGAAAGTACAAAATTTTGTATTATAGTGAACCCTGTCCATACAAAACTTCTGCCAGAGGTGAAGGGTGAGGGCAGGGGAGGTAGAGAAGATACAATCATGTTATTAAAAGAAAACAAGAGTATAACCTTATTGAATGGCGATCTTACTCTGTGACTAACACATTCATTTTATTAACAGGCCTGAATTGGTACATTTGAAAACAGTAATCTGATTAAGACAGGCTGCCTCTCTCCCCCCACCTCCTGTGTTAAGGAAATTATTTTGTGTGTATCATCTTTTCCAATAATGTTTTTTTTTTCCATTGCCTGGTTGGGGAACATTAAAGTCCTGCCTTGCTAAACTGGAACACCAGGTGTTTGGGGCTATATCTACATAAAATGGTAACAGTCCAATCTTCAGATCAGGACAAAATACACACTTGTGCATGCACACACACATGCACACAACAAAGACAAGGGAAAATTGAGTCTTATCACTAATTCATGGAGCTAACGCCTGTTATTAGGTCTCAAATACAGTATATTTTCCAAGAGATAAGTTTAGCTTTGTTTGAACAGGAAAATGAAGTGTTGTTAAAGCTGATGCTAAACCACTCAGTTAGTAGAAATGGCACTAGATTCAGAGGACCCGGGTTTGAATTCCAGTTCTGCAAGGCATTTAAGCTCTCTAGGTATCAATATCCTCTTCTGTAAAATAATGGGGTTGGATTAGATGCTCTCTGGGGTTCCTTCCAGCTCAAAATCTTTTGTTCCTATGAGCTAAGCTAATCAGGTTCATCAATTTGGAATCAGCCTTCTGGAGATTTGTGACATATAAAAATGAACATTAAACTTTGTTCTTGGGCAGAAGCATTCTGGGATTTCAGAATACCTTTTACAACTGAATGCAGCAAACATTTGTCGAGTCTCATAGGTCTTTGATACAAGGCATATACCCAAGGACAGAAAAGGTGCCATACACACCAAAATATTTATGGCAGCACTTTCTGTGGCAGCAAACAACTGGAAACAAAACATGCTCAAAAACTGAAGAATGGCTAAACCAACTTTGGTACATGAATGTAATAGAATATTATTGTGCCAGAAAAAAAAAGATAAAAAGGAATAATTCAGAGAATCAGAGGAAAAGAAGACTTATGTGAACTGATGCATATTAAAGCAGAACCTGATAAGCAATATACTTAATAACTACAATGGGATAGATATAAAGAATAACAATAAACAAAATTGAATGTTATGTAATTACAATGTTGAAGCTTAACATTAGAGATGAAAAAATGTGCCTTCCTTCTGTGCAGAGGAGGGATTCTGTGAGTGTGGTACATTACAGATACTGTCAGATGTAGTTTGTGTGTAGGGTAGTCTGAAATGCACCTTATCAACCTAAATAAGTTGGCTAACCCCTACACAGAAAATAAAAGACAGCACCAGTTCTTGGCTATTTAGACTAAGACCTGACACATTTGCAATAATGTTACAAATTAAGAAATACAACACACAATACAAATGACCAGGTCCCTAGGTAGTACACAGGAAATAGAACCTGCAAAATTCAAATGCCTTCTTATAGTTCAATGTGGCTCCATATAATTGTCTTTCTCCTTCAATGCAATGCACTTAGTGAGAACTTTAATAAATGGTCACATAAATGAGTGAGGGAATGAAAGCTCTGGGTGAATGACAAGTAGCTACTTAAAAACCTTCCTCATCAATTCTTCTCATTTTATTCTCATTTCTAGGTACCCTTCCCTGGGCTTAGCCTAAAGCCTGTACAGTGCCTGCTGCATAGGCCTGTTTCTTACTGTCTGTACTACTGATTGATAACTTTAATGATAACAGAATATTTTTTAATAAAAATAATTACCCTAATAAATAGAAAATTCTGCTTGCAGCCTCCTCCAACATCTGATTGTGGCATGGAAGTGGTCTTGAGTCCTCAAAGACTAAGGCAGCAGTGGAATACATGCTCTGGCAGATCCAATCAAGCTAGGAAGATTTCAGATTTGGGCCCAGTGGTAGACTATCCATCTATCTAGGTAACTGAATTTAATCCGATTCAATTCAACCTACCTTGACATTTATTAACTACCTACTAAGTGCAAGTGCAAAGGCCAGCTAGGTGGTGCGTGTGTTGTTAAGTAAAATTATCTCATTAGCATGGCTTCTGTTTCTTTTGAGTGGAAGTACTTTCAGCTGTTAAGTGCTAAGCCCCAGGCCCAGGGCCCTGTCAGGTGTGAAACCTGTGTGGGTGTGGATTGGTGACTTAGGAGGGGCCAGCTCGGGAACCAATGGTCTCTGGTCATTGAGGCGGGGCTTGAGAACGCCGGGAGCTCGGCTGCAAGGAGGGGTGAGCCGGGAGACAACTTCAGCGGTGGCTGAAGGTGTGGAAGCCGGAAGCTGCAGAAGCAGAAAGCTGCAGAAGCCAGAAGCTGCAGAGGCAGGAAGCTGCGGAAGCAGGGCTTACCC
>CM053622.1:80652657-80699072 GCA_028646595.1 Phalanger gymnotis | reverse complement strand
GATGGGCTTTCTGGGCCTGGAGTCTTTTTGTCAAGATGTTGGAATGGGGAGGCTGGTTCAAGTTTTTGCTGCGGTGGGGCCTAAATAAATTTCTTGTTGTTTTCTCCTTAGAGAATCTCTCATACCTTGCGATTTCGGACCATTCAAACATATACATGATTATATTTGAGATCATAAATTCGGCCTTCCTACTACAGTGCAATGGATAGAGCACTTGTCTGGAGTCAGGAAGATCTCAGTTCAAATCTGGCCTCAGATACTTAACTAGCTGTGTGACCCTGGGCATGTCATTTAATCCATATTTGCCTTGTTTCTTCATCTGTAAAATGGGATTCACTGGAGAAGGAAAAGGCAAACCACTCTAGTATCTTTGCCAAGAAAACCCTATGGAAAATGTCTGTAGTGTCACATAGAGTCAGACAAGACTGAACAGCAGTAACAAATTGCAAGGCATAATCTTTAGGCCTAAATAATTTTAAGAAACTTATACTTAGAATGGGGCATAGAGATTTATCTTGCCCTACAAGAAAGTAAGGGAAAGGAGGATGGGAGGGGAATGGGGGGACGGAGGGGAGGGCAGACTGGGGAACAGGGCAACCACAGTGTACACCATCTTGGAGTGGGGGGGGGGTGGAAATGGGGAGAAAATCTGTAATTCAAACACATGTGAAAATCAATGCTGAAAACTAAACATATTAAAAATAAATTAAATAAATAAATAAATAAGAAACTTATGCTTAGAACACTGGCCACCAGGTGATGACTTTTTTGGCTCCAAGTCACAAATCTATTAATTAAGGTATAGCATCAGCAATAGTAATAAATGACATGCATGTAGTGCATTGAGGGTGGGAAGGAGCTTTTCATATTTGGAGTCTTAGAACAACTATGTCAGATAAGTACCATAAGTACTCTAATCCCTATTTTAGAGATGAGGAAACTCAGGCCCAGAAATATTAAGTGATTAACTAGTGGTCACAGAACTAGTTAAGTGTCAGAGCTGGAATGTGAACCTAGGCCTTCTTAAATCCAAAACCAGCACTCTAACCACTATACCATGATACCTCCCAATATGGGCAGGAGGATTAGAGAGGCAGTATGGTTTTGGCAAAATAAATAAATGAATGAATGAATGAAAAAGTCACTGAGTCAGATGGTTTGGGTTCAAATCCCTCCTCAGACATCCCTCCTCAGACATTTAATACCTATGTGCATGACTGCAAACATGTTACCTTCCCAGGTCTCAATGACTTCACTGAGGTTGCTTCCACTTAAAAAAATCTAATGTTCTATGTTCCTAGGATTATCCATACTTGTACAATTATGGACCCTTGGGGTACTTAAGTAAGCAAAGATAATTAGCCCTAAGAATACATCTATAAACTGTTCTTAAGTGGCAGTCTTTAGTAGTTGTCCACAATCCTATATATTCTACCATTAAAAATACCGCCTAAGTAGCTTTTTAATTGGAGGTGAGCCAGAGAATTATTGAATGACAGAATCTCAGAGATGGAGAGAAGTCAGAGTCATTCTAGAAATCCAACTTGTGTGTACTTATTTTCATAGCATTTAAAAAATTTAACATTCATTTTTAAAAATTTTGGGTTCCAAATTCTCTCCCTCCTTCCTGCCCCTCCCCTACCCATTGAGAAGGCAAACAATATGACATCAATTATTGTGTGCACTTTTTATAACTTCTCCATTGATCCATTCTCCATTAGAAGACCTACAATGAAAGCAACTCCCACGGGGCAGCCCACACTACATTGGCACAGATCTTTTAGGAAGCTTTCTCTTTCATCCAACCTAAATATCCACCATTGTAACTTCTTTGTTGTTCCTAATTCCATCCTCTCAGGACAAAAAGAATAGGTCTAATCCCACCTAATTCCACTTCCATATTATAGTTATGGGGCTCCTACGACTCTGACATACACCTTTTCTTCTGACTAAATAGCCTTACTTCTTTTGACTGATCCTTGTATGGCAAAGTCTCCAGTCTTCTCATTCTCCTGGCTGTCCTCCTATGGACATGTTCTAATGTCAGTGTCCTACTAGTCAGTTAGAGTGTGACGAGAGGAGAGGAGAGTTGGAACTGACACTTCCCTTTTTCAGGAAGTAGAGCTTCCATTACTGAATGAATGATGAGGTACCCTCTGGGGAGGAAAGCATGCCTCAAAAACGCAAATTCCAAAGGCTCTTCTGTAGTTGTTGGCTTATCTGATTTACAGCCCCACAACAAGAAGGGAATAAAAACTCCTGCCAAATATTGAAAAGGAAAAGAAATGAAGTCTGTCATCTGTTATCCAATTATGCCCCTGTCTGACTCTGCTGGACAGCCTTCTGGAGACAGCCAAATGAGGAAAAGGCCAAGGCCACTTCAATCAGGTCACCTCAGGCCATAGCTTTGTAGAACCAGTGTGGTGTGGCAGAAATAATAATAGCAGCTCACATTTTTATAGTACTTTAAGGTTCACCTAGAGTTTTGCTCAAAACTTAACTATATGGAAAATAATACAGAAGTACCATACCCATTTTGCAGAATAAGAAACTGAGGCTTTTAGAGACAGACTGACTAGCTCTTAGTTACAATGTTAGTCTTAGAACCAGGATTTAAACATGAGTTTTCTGGCTTCGAGGTCAGGAAAATTTCCATTATATCCAGAAAGTCAGAAAATCTGGATTCAGGTCCTTGATGCTATCACTGCAATATTTGCTCCCTTTGCGTTTCTTTTCTTTTCTTTTTTTTTCTTTTTTTGACTTTCTGGCAGGGCAATTGGGATTAAGTGACTTGCCCAAGGTCACGCAGCTAGTACATGTGTCAAGTGTCTGAGGTCAGATTTGAACTCAGGTCCTCTTGACTCCAGAGCCAGTGCTCTGCTCACTGCGCCACTTAGCTGCCCCAAGTTTCTTTTCCAAAGGCTTCTGTGTGCCGGTGCAAGGGGTATGGAAGAGAAGGTGAGGCAACAAGCAGACAGATATTCAGAGGCAGTGTAGTACAGGGGAGAGAACACTAGAAGTGCCTGGGGTCTGGAGGTCTCAGAAAAGCCCTTGTCAGTCCATACCCATCCATTCCCCCAAAAAAGAATTGTTTATGGAGGACAGTACTCCAAGGGGCTATGAAGACAGGAAGCAGATTAATATCTGGAATGCTCAAGTAGGCCCCTGAGTCATTCTCCACATGGTGACCATTAGAGTGGAGTTTAAAGAAAAGTGAGTTTTAAACTCACCCAAGTGAGTTTTTAAAAATATGTTTGTCTTGTTCTTGATTTTTGTTTTCCTAAAACAAAAATAAAGTACTGATTCTTGCTCGACATCAGCATATATAGACTAGGTTTTAGTTGTGTCTTCCCCATCTTCATTACCAACTCTGTAATGCCCTTTCTCTGAGTGTAAAATTCTACTCTTCCTACAAGGCCCAACCCAAATGCTACCTTTTTCAAGGAGCCCTTTCTGTCTGGGTTAGCCCATGTTTATCTCTCTTTCTGATCTCTTCTAGCAATTCCTGCTGTGCTAGTGACTGGGACAATGAAGAGCTGGATCACCGGATTTTAGAATTGGAAATTATTTTAGACATGTGCTAGTCCAATTTTGTTATTTTTCCTGATAAGAAAAATGAAGATCAGAGGCTAAGCAATCTGTCCAAAGTCTTATAGGTAGTTCATAATAAATCCAGGATTCAAACTTGGCTTGTCTGACTCTAAACACTATTATATTATGCTCTCATACAAATAAATTAACCACAGTCTCTGTCCCCATAACTTTACAATAAGCAAAGTGGACATCTATACAAAAATGTAGCATTACATAGTAACTATACAATAAATACAAGGAAAAATAAAACATGTATTTTATCAAAACGTAAGAGAACCAAAAAGTATTATTCAAAGTTCTACAAAGAAAAGTTAATGTCCAAATGAAAGGAATAGAGGAAAGTCTCCTGGAGGAGGGAGTATTTGAATTGAAGGGTACGGCAGATTTGCAGTGACAGATTAAGAGTAGGGAGAGAATATTTGGTATAGGGGAATAATTGTAGAGGAAGGACCATGAAAGTCTGCCAAATGGGTAGGATTATCTAATTATACCACGTATTACTGTCTTGTGCCCATATTATGCTTATTGGGGACAGGAACACTGTTTTATTTTCATCTTACTATTCAATTCCATTAACATTTATTAAGCATCAGGGATGTACAGGGTGTTCAATGGGGACTAGCACCTCTGGTGCAAGGGTTGGCTTGAGCCCTTTTTAGGGCTGTTCGTTCACCTTTGGCGTCCACCTTCATTCATTCAACTCTCACCTGTGCCTCCAAGAAGCTGTAGCATGAACAGCGGCCATACCCTGGTAAAGTGTCTTGGGAGACGGGCTAAACCAGGCTGAGCGTAATCAATGGGCCTCGAATCTATTGGTGAGTTGGGGGGGGGGGATGTCTACCCCAAGCATGTGAAGACTTTTCCAGATGGAATGGGAAGATGAGAACAATCTGTTTCAAAGGCCATGAAGATGGCTGAAGTGGGCATTGTGGAGCATTTAGAGCTTGGTCGGGCATCAAAGACACCAAGGTTATCTGCTGTATTCTGGACCATTACCAATTTTCCTGACTTTGTCTAGCCACTGAACTTCCATGATTGGGAGGAAAGAGTAATGCTAAAGAGTAAAGTTTCTGCAACTAGGCAGCACTTAAATCCAATTCACAAGCAAGTCAAAACATCATCCTGTGATGTCATTGATCCTTTTCAAAAATAAAGGACAAACAACAATTAAGCACCCATGTGCCAGGTACTTTGCTAAGTGGTGGACGTACAAGAAGAGGCCTCGAGGAATTTACAATCTAATGGGAGACAATATGCAAACAAATATATACAAAGCAAGCTATACATAGGATAAATGGGAAATAATTGAGAGGCAAAGTACTGGAATGAAGAGTTGGGGAGGGCTTCCTGCACAAGGCTGCATTTTAGCTGGGATTTAAAGGAAGCCAAGAAGTTCAACAGTTGGAGTGGAGGAGGGAGAGCATTCCAGGCCTTGCAGCTAGCCAGAGAAAATGCTTTGGGCAGAGGACTAAACAAATAGACTACGCTCAATAAATGTTTATAAAATTCAATCACAGAACCACATTAGAGTTGATAGGGCACCTTAGAATAGTGAATGTTCCCAGCTCTGAGAAAGCGCCGAACTAGGATTGCCAAAAGTCAGGTCGAATAAAGCAGCTACAAGGACATCTGAGAGCTGCTAGTCTAACCAGAGAAATCCACAAGTCAGCCTTTTGGTTTCTGCTGGACTGGACTTGCAGCCCATCAGTAGGTATTGCCCTGTTCTTTTTTGTAATCTAGTCTTTGACAGCAGTCAGCTTTGTTGAAATGGAAATGCAAGATGACTTTGTAGAAAGGGAGGTATAAAAAAAAAATAAAAACAAAGTGCCCTAAAGTTTACAGCCAATGTAAGTCCTTAAGTAGATACTATAAGTAAATACCTTATGAAGATTGAATGGTGCATAGCCCCATTCATCTTCTGGGCTACTCGTGAATAATAATGACTGGCCAAAAAACAGGTCATTTTAGCTATTATTTGATGACAGAAGCACACACAAGTTCTAGTTAATTTTCCCTGAAATCAATTGCAGTTCAAAGAGTGCAGAGTTGTGGAAGAGAACCAAAACCTGTGTGTGCTAGGGGACAGGTAGGGGAGGAAGGATACGAAAAAAAACAGCATGATGTGGTAGAAATGCTGTTGGAATTGTGTGGCAGGAAACCTGGACTCGGCCGCCTTCAGCAGTGATTAGGTCAGCTGCACCTCTGCCTTACTTTCCTCAGCTATAAAACAGAGATAACAATCTCTGCCCTGTCTTCCTTGTGCGGCATTGCCAGGAAAACCATGAGTTGTAAAATGTTATAGAAATGGAGCTGCTGTTGTTGTGTAAATGACAGACTAAATCAATCCATCCGTAAGTGTTTAAGTGCCACTTACAGGCTAGGCACAGTGCTGTCCTCAGGAGCTTATACTTCAATGGAGGAGACAACAAGAACAGCTATGTGTGTACAAGGTAATTTTGTCAGGGAATCAGGAAGGGCTGTCTGCAGGAGGTGACATTAGAGCAGAGCTCTGGTCTATTTATAAACGTCTGTCATAGTCTGTGGCTCTTCACAAATAAGAGACGCAAAGAAAGCTGAGGACACAAAAGTGACTTTAGCATCTTCAGAGCAGTGTCTGTTTTAAGAAGGTAAAATCCAGGGGCTAGAAACCTGGACCCCAGCAGCTATCATATCACAACAATGTCTCTCTATGAAAATAAGGTCCTCTCTCCCAACTTTGCCCCAGACAGAGAGATCCTGTCCCTTCTCAGAGGAACCTTCTTGCGCTTCAGCCTTTTTTCAGAGCCAATGTCTGGCAGAATTGAGGATGCTCAACAGGTTCTCTGGGCTGCCCATTCTCTTTTGCTGAACTTCTCAGACTTCAAAGAGATTCATTCAATAAAGCTGAATTAAACATCCACTTTAGGAAAGAATGAGAGACACTGGTAGCAGAGTAGAGAGAGAGCTGGCCTCAGAGGCTGCCTCTGATACATACTGGCTGTGTGACTCTGGGCAAGTCACTTAACTTCAGAGTGTTGTAGGCAACTCTTTAAGCCCATACAATATACAGACAGTGTCAACCTAGATTGGCAAAGTCAAGACTGGTTCTAGTTGTTGTCCTTTGTTCTCAAAGAGGACCAAAATGACATCACTGTGATAGGGGCAAGGTGAAGTATGTCTGACTGTGGCTTATCAGACCAATATGAGCTCAGAAGGCTCTACCACAGAGCACAAATAGACCATATCAACACTTGCAGCAGAGATGTCTCTAAATTTGTACAACTCAAGTTTCTTTTGAGCTACTGTAATTCTGCTTTGCTCATAGAGCACAGGGCCTTCTTTGATGTGGGCTCACCATGCTGGCAGTCCTGTGCCAATGTATCCCATGTTTCCCAAGACTATAAAGATAAGATTTGGTCCCTGACCTCTTTAAACTGAGAATCTAGTAACCCTAGGATAATAATTCATAGACCATCCAGTCTAACTTATTTGGGGGGGGGGGGGTTTGAGAGGGAATAATAGGAAAGTGCTTTGTAAACCTTTTTTTACCCTACACCCTGCTGCCTCTGGTCCTTCAGTCCGTCACAATGCAACCCCTTCTTATCTTTCTAATCTTCTCACATTATACTCTGCTCCATACATTCTACTTCTAGCTACCTTGGTCTACTTGCTGTCCCTCACACAGGATACTCCATTTCTTGACTCCAAACATTACTGCTGGCTATGCTAGTATCTAGAATATGCTCCTTCCTCACCTCTTCCTTTTGGCTTCCCAAGCTTCCTTCAAGACTGAGCTCAAATATCACCTTCTTCAGAAAACCTTTCCTAGTTCTCTATAAGCATCCAATCCTCACTCCAGTGTCCTTCCTGAGATTAGTTTACATTTAGACTTTATACATATCATACATGGATGTTATATACAACACATATAATATATATACATGTAGACACATCTAATACACAAGCATACATGTATATAAATGTATGTTATATGCTGTGTATATGTGTATACATGTGTGTATGGGTGTGTGTGTCCGTGTGTGTATCTATATATCTATATCTATATATCTGTATCTATATCTATATCTATATATATATATATGTATATGTACACACACATATAGACACACATCCATAGTTATTTGGATATGCTGTCTCTCTTAATAGGATGTTAGCTCCTTGTGAGTGGGAACCATTTTTTTGGAGGGGGGGTGGCTTTCTTTGTATTTTCACTGCTTAGCAGGATGCCTGGCACATATAAGTACTCAGTGTTTGCTTTCTGACTGAGTGACTACCATGAACACTGGAGGCAACTTATAAACAATCTTAGTACACAGAATATTAAAGTGTAGGATATTAGCATTAGAAGAGACCTCTGAGATCATCAAATCAATTTCTTTCATTTAACAGAGGAAGAAAATAAGGCCTAGAGAGGGAAAGGCATTTACCCAAGGTAACACACAAAATAAGTGGCAGAGTCAGCACTACAAACCAGCCTACTGACTGACTTCCAGTTGAAAGTTTGTGCCATTACAGTACACACTTGGAGATTCAGTCAGAGCTGAAAAGAAGCTTAGAGTCCATTTAGTCCACACAGATTACTTTAAAGATGAAGAAGCTGAAGCTCAGAAGGGTCACCTGACTTGTCCAAGCTCCAGTGGCCAGCAAGTGTTGGGGCTGGAGCTTGAAATCAAATCTAACTCAGTGTTCAGCTCTCAGTCCCTTAGAATTCTGTAATTCTGTGATACCATTCACCACATGCTTACATACAACTTGGCAGAAAGCCTTCAGGTTCTCAAACTGCAAATCTCAATGTCATATCTGACCTCAGGGGAAAATGCCTGGGTGAGTTTTATCAGCTTCTATAAATAGATTCCAATTGAAATGCAAACTTGAACCAATTAAGGATGACTCCTTTTCCCTAAAAAATAAGGGACTGGGACACAGAAGCAGGTGTGGTCTGCCCTCCCCTTTTCTAACTGCATACCATGGGGGCACCACCTGACTGGGCTATAAGTTAAAGCTCTCATATGCCAGAAAGGCTTCCCTCCCCCATTCCTAGGGAACTTCAAAGGAAGCAAGGAAAAAAAATTCCACTTTTAAAAAGCTGCTATTTAAAAAAAAGCCAATTTTGCATGTGTAGTATATTTAGCCAGCAAACCTTAAATTCCAATCCAGCAACGTCATTTATTAGCTGTGTGACCCTGGCCAAGTCTATTAACCTCTCTGTGCCTCAATTTCTTCACCTATAAAATCAAAATAATGCTAATAGTTACTATTAACCCTGAAAAGCAGTTGTAAGAAAAGTATTGTGTAAACCTTAATGCACTACAGAAATGTGAGGGGTGTGTGTGTGTGTGTGTGTGTGTGTGTGTGTGTGTGTGTGTTTCCTCTGTCAATTTCTGGTAGGTTTGGGTCCTTTATTTACCCATATTTTCCCTTTGGGAGCCAAGCTGGTGGCTGGCCTGGTAAAGGAGAAGACTAATATAGCTAAAGGAAATAACATCCATCCAAAACACTTTAAAAAATTCTGTGATATAGGCAGTCCAAATGTGATGGTGCCCTTTTAAAAGAAGTAAACTGAGGTTCATTATCACATAGGTAGTGGGTGTTAAAGTTGAGATTTGAACCTATGTTTTGGGTCTCTGAGTCCAGTGTTCATGCTGCCCCCAGCAGGGCATAGGGAATGGGTGCTTCTCTGGAAATGAAGACGGGGAGGGAAACCCTCATACATGGTGGTCTGCAATGAGGAGGCACGTTGCATACTCTGGTTTCTCAGAGCTGGGGTGGAGAAGGACAAGAAATAAGCATGTGTGGCAAAAACAAACCAACAGAAATGCCTAGATTCATAGCTTTAGAGCTAGAAGGAACATCAGAGGTCATCTAGTGGAAGTTCGGGCAGCTTGGTGGTATAGTGGATAAAGTGTTGGGCCTGAAGTGAGGAAGACTAATCTCCCCAAGTTCAAATTTGGCCTCGGACACTGGACAAGCCTCTTAAGCCTGTTTCCCTCAGTTTCCTCATCTGAAAAATGAACCGGAGAAGGAAATGGCAAGCCACTCCAATATCTCTGCCAAGAAAACCCCAAATAAGGTCATGAAGAGTCAGACATGACAGAAGCAACTGAACAACAAATGAGATTCACATTCAAATAGGAACACGGGCCACTAAATCATACATAATGGTCCCTGTGCATATCAACGTGAAAAACCACGTTAACATTATTTCTGTTTTATTGTGTTTTTATTTTTGTTAAATATTTCCCAATTACATTTTCATCTGCTTCAGGCAGCATTCAGGAATGTTGCAGGTGCATGTGGCCTGTGAGTTGTGGTTTTGGCATATCTGGTCTGGGTCCAATCTCCTCAGGTTACACATGAGGAAACTGAGGCCAGGGGGGAAATGTCTTGTCCAAGGCCACATGGGCAGTAAGAATTAGAGGCAGAGTTTGAACCCAGGCCCTCTGACTCCAAAGTTAAGGCTTATTCCATTGTATTACAGAAAGGTAAAAGGATTTAGATTTTTTTTTTCTGCAGCAGAGGATAACCGTTGGTGTTATCAGCAGCACTTGCTTGGAGATGACATTATCCTAGGACCAGATGGGGCTACCCTACTTCTAAGGGATCTGATGAAAATTTGTGAGAGCTTGTTATTCAAGAGGAAGTGCTGCTTTAGCAGAAATACACACATAAATTCAAGGAAGTTTAGAGGAAACATTACCACCAACAAACTTGAGGAGCCTGATTTATAAGCTTTCTTCAGGTAAGCTCAAGATGAATAGCTTCCCTGAGCAGTGATGAAAAGGGAAGATGCTTTTGTACAAATGTATGAAGGGTGGGAAAAAATAAATAAGAGAATTCTCAGTGTGGGGAAACTGACAAGGGCAGCTGTGAAGAGGAAACTCTAGAGAACTTGTACCACATAGTCTCTGTGCCACTGTTTTCTGAGTGGTTCATGGCTGCAACAGCAAAAAATATAATAATGGCAGCTCAAATAGCTGCATTTCCACAGCACTTTCTAGTTCATAGAGCACTTTCCTCACGAGCAGGTTGAAATAGACAGTGCACATGGTCAAATGATTTCATGTGAACAATTACAATTAATTTTTCTAAAGTCCTTTGAAATATACCAAGTTCTTTTTCCATCATGGCCCTGTCAGGTAGCACAGTATGATTATCTCCATTTAACACTTAACCTTTCACAAATCATTTCTCTAAACCTCAGCTTCCTCATCTGTGAAATAGAAATAGTAACAACTCACATTTGCAAAGCGTTCTAAGGCTCACAACGTGTTTTATAACGATACTTGTAGTTATGACCTCAGGGTTGTTCTGAGGCTCAAAAGAGACAAAAAGGCATCTATAGATGTATATTGCTAGTGCTCCTACCTTCCTTCAAAACCTAAGTTTTCTTTGATTTTCCCTGGGAACTGGATAGCTAAGTGTCTGTCAATTGAGAAATAGCTGAAGAAAGTGTGGTATATGAACATTATTAAAAGAAAAATTATCATAATTATATTATTACATTTTTACAATCATATGAGCAATAGTTATAACTAAATAAACAATGAATGTACAGAAATCAGAGAAATGTAGGAAGACTTTTAGTAAGTGATACAGTATGAAGAAAACAGAGCCATAAAAGGATAACAGATATGATTGTAGTAATGTAAATTAGAATAATACTAACAAGCAATCAAACTGTCATGAATAATACTAGTAGCTCTGGGAAAATGTTAATGAGACATACCTTGCTCCTCTGAATAGAAAGGTGGGGACTACAGATGTTGAATGTAGTAAATATTGTTAGAGGAGATGTTGACGTTGACTTTATTTAAGTGTTTTTCTTTGTTACAAAGAATGGTTCAACAGTAATGATGGTAAGTGGTTAAGGGAAACAGGCTATAGTGTAAAAACAAAAGACAATGTTCTTAAAAATAAAATAAATTAATTAAGATGTAGATGAGGAGATGAGAAATTTGTTCAAGGTCACATGGGCAGCAATAAGCAGAAGTGGTATAAAAACTCGATTCCTCTGAATCTGCCATTTGTACTATTTCACAGTATCTTTCTCATCCATCCTCCAACACAGGTGGTCTTCAAGAAAAACCTGCATAATCACTTGCTAGCGATGGCAAAGAGGGGATTCTTTTTTATTTATGCATTAGACTAGATGATCTGTCTGTCTGTGTTTGTGGAGGTGCCTTTCAAACTCCCAGATTCTATGAGTTTATGTGTTAATGACTTCTTTGAAACAATGGAGAATGCTGAATTAAACCCCAAAATCATATTAGAGCTCCAGCAGATGTGTAGACTATAAGGTTCTTAAGGGCAGGCACTGTTTTATTCATGTTTGCATCCCTCACATCAAGGAATACTTATAGCTGGCTCTTACTAGCTGTGCAATGACAGGTAAGTTGCTTAACCTCTCTTGGACTCAGGCATATCATCTAGAAAATAGGGACAATAATATTTATATTACCCACCTCACTTGGTGGCAGTGTGGAAGGTGCTTTGGAAACATTAAAGGACTCCAGAAATGTGATTCGTCATTATTATTGCTATCCTCCTAGGGCCAAGTATAGAGTCCTGAACACAGGCAATACTTCCTAAGCGTTTGTTGATTTAAATTGAATACTCTAGCCAACAATACAACAGAGTGAACACTGCTTTGAGCCCTAGGGAAGAAAAGTGCTCTAGAAATCTAATAAATGAGCAGCAATGTGGCTAACATCTATCATTGTGTCTAGATACTTCCAAATCAATCCATTACTATAGCATTGATTGTATTCATGTAAAACCTTGGCTTTGCTGGGCCATGCTTTATAGGATCAGCATCTTATTTTTAGATGGCTTAGGAATCTAACGTTTTCCTTCAGATAAAAATGTTTGGCAAGGAAGATTACAGACACTCCTGTTATAGGCGTATAGGGAGAAAGTGTGCTATAAATACTAAGCAATTCCCATGATGCGTGAGTACAGGGCTTCTATAGAACCTTGGTCAGGGTGGGTTGTAGGCCAAATGGCCAATATTGGGGTTCAGTGTTGTTCCATACTCCTCTCTAAAAACCCTTCCTCTCTTTCAGTACTTTTCTTAAGCCTTCTTCCAGGCACTCAGTGCTTTCATATTATCTTATCTCCCTTTAGACAAATTGAATCTATTCTCTGGGACAATTTCTTCCCCTGGAAAATGAGGGGGTTGGATTATGTTATTTCTAAAGTCTCTTCCAGCTCTGACATTTTATGATTTATCATTCTTAATCCTTAAGTCCCTTCCAGCTCTAATGTTCTCTTCTGTATTCTAATGTTTCTTCCAGCTTTGCCATTATATGTTAGGATAGAGAAGCCACCAAGGATCATGGAAAGAATGGGCTCATCAGAGAATAGAAGGTCTGGGTTTGAGTCCAAACTCTGACACTTACAAGTTGTGTGACTCTCACACTTAGCTCTTTGAGCCTAGGCTTCCACACCGGGAAAACGGAGGTGACAATGCTTACAATATTTCAATTCAATAAGCATTCATTATGTGCCTACTACGTGTCTAGGCACTGAGCATACCAAAATATCCTGAAGTTATCAATCTCACAGGGTTGGTGTGAGGAAAGCATTTGTAAACTTTAAAGCACTGTGGAAATGTGAGTCCCAGGTAGTCAAGCCCCTCTCAGTTCCAAAATTCTAGGATTTACACCTTTTAGAAGTAGATTATACCTGAATGCATACTTTATAGTACACACTGCTATATCTTACTGCTTTCTGATTATTTCAAGCATGTTTGTTTTTTTCTTCTTAAAATATGCTAGTCTTTTTGTGGAGCATCACTATAAATCTTTCTGAGCTTCCCCACAGTAGCTAGTCCAGTACTATGGATACTCTATAAATGCTTATTGACTTCAGTGAAATATAAGCACGCATTTTAAAAAAAAATAACTTTTTATTTTGTTTCAGCAGTGCTCCTGGATAGAGGTCTGAACACATGTCTTCCAGGGAGCTGAAGCCTGAACCAGTATCTAGCCCTTCATGATTTACAAATACTATGAAAGAATCAAATAGTCCTCTCATTTTCAGTTGTGAAACTTTCTGGGAACTGAAGTATCGAACTGTAGGGAAGAGGACTTTGACCTTATAATTTGAGGTTCTAGTTTTCCAGTGAGGAAGATGTGCTCATTCAGTAAACATGGTCATATAGACATGTCATTTACTAGACTGACTGATCTGCTTCCAGTACTTTCCAAAATGCCAAAAAGCAACCAAGGAAGGGATCCATATGGGATCCCAATTTCAAGGAAAATAGTGAAGGTTTCTAAATGCTGTTTGGCAGTCACATGATGTTTGCTTGTGGAATAAATTCATTCCCCTTTCCTCTGCATCACTCACCACCGCCTACCTCACCATCATGACCCCAGCCCCAACAATAATAGCTTTTATTTCATTTCAAACACATCAATGTCTTTGGAACGCCATTTCTGAAGCAGGACCTTCTCCATTTTAATCTTCTCCCTTCATGGAAAATGGTATTGGAATAACACTTAAGCACATATCTGTGAAAGTAGAATAAATCATTGTGAAGACTAGCTTACTGTTTCTTTCTCTCTCTCTCTCTCTCTCTCTCTCTCTCTCTCTCTCTCTCTTTCTCTCTCTCTCTCTGTTGTTCCTCTCTTAGCTTATTCCAAGAAACAAAAAGAAGCCAAACGTGTCAGAATTAGAAGGGATTGTAGAGATAATTTTGTTTGCCATTCTCATGTTACAGAGGAGGAAACTGAGGCCCAGAAAAATGTGTCTTTCCTAAGGTGACATAGCTCGTGTGGCAGCCTGTGGCTCCCGATTCTCGGTCCAGGTTTCTTTCTGCAAGAACATAACTATATTTGCCACTTAATTCCTTGGACTGAAATGTCTTTGTGAATAAGGTCAGTGTGCACCTATCTTTGTAATATTCCTTATCCTGAGAACATCGTTTTGCACATAGTAAATTCTTATACATTTTGCAAAATTGAAGTGAATTGTTCCCAAGCCAAGGGAGAAAGATGGGTTCTAAAACAGGCTCCACGGACCTCAACCAGTCTTCTTCCTTTCCACTATTTCCCTGAACTATCAGAATAGGGGAGGACAATGATTCTTCTTCATCATCATCATCATCATCATCATCATCATCATCATCATCATCATCTCTCTCTAACTGGAAGGGATTTTGTAGAACACACATTCATTGTAACTCCCATTATTTTAAGGATGAGTAAAACTGAGGTAGGAAACAGTTAAGTGATTTGATAGACGTGATATCACTATTAAGTATAAGTGGCAAAAGTGGTATTTGAACCCAGTTCTATCTGGAGATCCAGAAGTTCTTTCCATTGCACCACAGTAATACTGCCCCAGCCACGAGTGGTTTAGTGTATAAACTCCTTTCTTTCCCCTTAGCATACCTGAGACAGGAGGTTGCTTAGTGATTAAGGGAAAAATTTCATTCAATTAAATTCAACAGTTTTCAATTTTCTACCATGTATAAGGCACTGTGTCAGACAAGGTAGCTACAAAGACACAAAGAAACATAGTCTCTCTCTTCAAGGTACTTGCATTTTACTGGGAAAAAAAAAACAACAACAAACTAAATGAAAAAAGAACGAAATATGTCAACCATAGATTCTAAGGTCCTCTTAATGTGGCCTAGAGAGCAGTTTTCTGGGCTAATAAACCCCCTTCCCATTTGGTGAGCCTTTATAGCTAGCCTAGTCAGTGGCCAGAAACCATGTTTTCCCTGGAGAATCCCCAGCATATTCTTGACCTGGATGAATCAAACCAAACTCTCAGTTCAGTGAATGGAGTGTTGGAACAATTATTGATTCCAGATCTTTTGCCACTATACTGTGTTATGTATGTGTAAATCAGGATAACTGGGAAAAGGTTGGCAGAATACTATATTTACAAAAATCTAGATTTGTTGGGGCTGAAAAATATTTCAAGAATTGGGTCCCACTTTTTAAGGACTTTGACATTTCAGCCCTCTCCCACAATCAGATTTTCATATAATTATCATATATCATTCAGTATTATACTTATCTAAATGTCGTAGGTCACATGATCTAAAGCTGAAAATGACCTTTGAGATCACTGAGTCAGACTCCTTCATTTTGTAGGTGAGGAAGCTGAGGTCTAGAGGAAGGAATGACTTGACTACAGTCATACTTAAGTAATAAGATACCTAGCAAAAATCCAAACACAGGGCTTCCCAAAATCAGAGCATCTCACAGATAGAAGAGATTGAGATAAACAATCTAGTCCAATCTGCACCTGAACAAGAACATGTCTACAATAACCTAAGAGAAGACATCATGACATGTTGGAGAGAGGGCTAGAACTGGAGTCATGGGACCTAAGTTCAAATTCTAGCTCAAGTATTTACTGTCTGTATGACTTCAGACAAGTCATTTAATTTCTCTCTCTCTCAGAGATAACCAGAGAGGGAAGAAATGATCTAAGAGATCCCAGAGAAGAGATAAACATTTGGCTACAGAGTTCGTACTTGGATAGATAAGGTGTCATTGTTGTGGACGACATTCCTTCTACTAGCGCAGACTGCAGCCCATCTTTACCTTTGAATTCTACATGCCTTTCCTTAAATATTTTCTAAAAGATCCATGCCTGGGTTTGAAGCCTTTCTCTGGCTCTTTTCACATCTCAAGGGTAGCATGGAGCCACAGAGTCACTGAAAATTCAATGTTGAAAGGGACCTCAGAAATCATCTACTTCAGTTCTACCTGAATGAGAATCCTCTTCAGCAGCCCTGACTAGAGGTCATCCAGCCTCTACTTGAAAGGCTACCAGACCATCAGTAAAGCTGTCCAGTTGCCTCTGATTCTTTATAATAAATGATTGGCCCATTAATTGGCTGCTGAATTATAGTATCTAAAAAATTATCTCTATTCTTTTGATTTTAGATAGAGAAGATATGTTCTACATGGAATAGAAGATTATGAGTTTCTATAGTAGTCTATAGGGGTTTTCAGAAAAAGTATATTTTACATACAGCCTGGTTCAGCCTTGCTTAATTCCTCTCTTACCCATTTTCCATGTGATTCTAATTGCATTGAATAGGTGTTTCCTGAGCTCATTCCAATGAACACCATCTTCCAGTTTTACTTTAGTTCTTATTAATTGTTATAATAAATTTCTGCTGCTATTAAAAATCTTTTGCTCTTCCCAAAATATGCTAGTAAATATACATTAATAACTACATGAGTATCTGAGCGTCAGAAGAACCAGTGAGAGAAGGGAGTGGGATTCTCAGTTGTCAAAAGTAAGGAGTCAGATCTGTGAGTTGCTATTTCATCTTCCTGCTGCTATGACTGAGATGTAGAAAAAGGAAACGCTTCAGATGATGCTCCTAGGTCTACGTTAGTCAGCAGAACCTGGGGCCGAAATATCACAGGAAATTTGCCTTCACTATCATTGCAGGCAATTTCTGCAGTAATTTTAACCAACCGCAGTCATGTTTCCAGCTAATCCCTATAAGCAGCAGACAAGCAAGGCTGGTGGAGTATCCCCAGGGACTGCCATCTTCCTCAAATAGATACTAATAAGATGAGGTATCAGGTGTTTGCATACTACAAAGGGCCACAGCACTGTACAAAGGAGGCAAGGAGGGAACTAAAACCCATTGCTAGCATGAATGAAGAAATGACTCTGAATCCTATGTCTAGTCTGGTTTTTTTTTTTAATCTCTGAAATGTACTTCAATGAAGATCTAAAGTACTTTATCTCTGCTAACTGTCAGGGTCAATGAGACACTGACATTGCTTTTTATGTATTATCTTCAATCACTGCTTGAGGGTGTAAATGACATTAGCTGACCCCAGACTTCTGGTTAGTATTTTCCTGGTTCTTTTGGGTTTGATTCACTGCTTAGAGCTCATTAACTTTTCTAAGGATGTTCTAAGTCCCCACTGGACTGTTTACCTGTATTCCTGACAAAGGCCAAGGAAAGGAATTCAGAATGTTGGTCAGATTCTAGCACAGAGGAGATAGAAGAGGTAAGTTCAAATTCTCACAAAATAAGGGCAAATAGAATGCAGTCAACTTTTGACCTGGCCAGGATTTGAAACCTTCTCGCATTTGTCTTTTTTTCTCAAGGACTTTTTTAAATGGTATACCAGAATGGCTTCCTACCCACTTCTTCCCAGGCGCAAACCCTTCATTAGGTACTGCTAATTGTAAGCCTCTCACCTGACCCACTCTAGTTCATCCAGGACACTGGACACAATGAATTGTCTAGAGAGAGTTAAAATATCTCAGTGTTCAGTGGGAAGAAGAGGAACTAGGTGTATATACGAACCAGTCCTAAATTTGAAGTAAACCTTAATGTTTACAAATTGTGAAACACAAGTTGTTTTTTTTTAACACATCTGTTTGATTCATTTTCACAAAATAAGGTTAGCAACTCATCAATATCACACATGGTGCACTTAAATGGTATTAAGATGGAATGTCGAATTAATCTCTTGTTTATAAGAGGCTTTGAAATGCTCAATAAGCAAATCCAAAAAACACTATAATTTGCAGTTGGCAAGGCTCATTCCATTAAAGCAATTTTCCCAATTCCAGGGGTGGGTGAGTCCCTTGAGCCAAAATCCATCAAAGTTCCTTTTGCTGACATTAGCATCAGTCTGCAGGAGGACCTATACAGAAACCACATCTTTGCCACTTGCTCAGATTGGGTGATTTCCTACAGAACACTCATGAAGCATAAACTTAGGTGAAGAAGTGAGGGGATCCTGACAAGGAGATTTGATCCCCACATTTCACTAGTAGTTGGAGCTTCAGTGAGAATAATGATAACTTTTTTTTGAGTTCTGATGTCAGGTGAGATGCTAACCAAGGAGACAAAGTCATCTAAAGTGTTAGGGATGATTTTTCTCTTATTTTGCACAGTTAAAAAAAAAAAAGAATTTGCTATGGAAGGTAAGGCTCTCCAGATGATCCTTTTTCAGAAGAATGTGGTAATAAGTGAATGAAGCTCTGAATACTAGAAAGCTTCTTCAGTGAAATCCACATTATGAGAAAGAGGTATTTTTAAACATCTAGAGTGAAAAACAAAAATAGATGAAAAACACATTTTGTCCAGTCTATGGCATATGGTAAATGGATTTCCATTGAGTTAGTATGGCAATATGTCTATCTTGGATAAACCCTTTGGATAGACAGTAAGCTGGGCCCAGAATTTAGTATTGGTAGGAGAAAAGGAAGAGGAGAAGAAGCTAAATTATATTTGGGAAACTGCATAATGTTTTCAATGATCCCAAGTTGCTGCTGTTGGTCTTCCAAAAAGACCGATCACTTTAACAATAGTGTGTGTGTGTGTGTGTGTGTGTGTGTGTGTGTGTGTGTGAGAGAGAGAGAGAAATTATAACATTCTTTTTAAAAAAAAATTTGAGTTTCAAATTCTCTCTTTCCTTCCCACCCTTCCCCTAAACACTGAAAAGGCAAGCAATATGATATCAATTATACATGTGAAATCATGTGAAACATATTTCCATATTCACAAATTGCAAAAAAGCAAGAAAAATAAGGTGAGAAAATTATACTTCAGTTTACACTCAGAGTTCACCAGTTCTCTTTCTGTTGGTGGACAGCATTTTTTCATCATGAGGTCTTTGGAATTGTCTTGAATCATTCTATTGAACTAAGGAGCTAAGTCTTTCACAGCTAATCATCATTACAATATTGCTATTACTGTGTACAATGATCTGGTTCTGTTCATTTCACTTTGCACTTTGTTCATTTCACACCATTCCCCTAGTCATTAGTTACAGCACAATAATACTCCATCACAATCATATGTTACAACTTGTTTAGCCACTCTCCAATTGATAAGAATCTCTTCAATTTCCAACTCTTAGCCATCACAAAAGAGCTGCTATTGTTAGTTTTGTACATAAAGGTTCTTTTCCTTTTTCTTTGAGCATCTTTGGGGTACAGACCTAGTTGTGGTATTGCTGAGTCAGGGCTTTATAGCTTTTTGGGCATTATTCCAAATTGTTCTTCGGAATGGTTGGACCAGTTCACAACTCCACCAACAGCGTCTTAGCATCCCAATTTTTCCACATCCCCTCCAGCATCTGTCATTTTCCATCTGTCATGTTAGCCAATCTGATAGGTGTGAGATGGTATCTCAGAGTAGTTTTAATTTGAATTTCCCTAATCAATAGTAATTTAGAGAATTTTTTTCATGTGACTATTGATAGCCTTGATTTCTTCTTCTGAAAACTGCCTGTAAATATCCTTTGACCACTTATCAACTGGGGAATGGCTCTTACAATTTGACTAAGTTCTCTATTATTTGAAAAATGAGGCCTTTATCTGAGAAACTTGCTGAAAATTCTTTGATATTACTTTGATATTGGGTTCTAGTTCCTAATCCATTCTGCTATCCACTTCTGTTTTATAGGTGAGCACATCCCACTCACATTCATAGTTATGATTATTGTGTATCTCCCTCCATCCCATTTTCATCTATTTATCTTGTACTTCCTCAAAAGTCTTTTGTTTCTGACCCTTGCCTACTTTGATCTGCCATCCCTTTTATCATTGCCACCCCCCCACACCTTTCTTATCCTCTTCCTCTCTTATATCCTTACTGGGAAAAATAGATTTCTCTACACAACTGAGTGTGTATACATAGTCTTCTCTCTTCAAACCAATACCAATGAGAGTGAAGTTCAAGCATTGCCTACTATCTCTCCCATTTCTCCCTCCACTGTAAAAGCTCTTCTTTGCATGCCCCTTTTATATGAGAATTTTTTTCCTATTCTACCACCTCCCTACTCCCTCCTCCCATTGCATCTCTCTTTCTTATCTCTCCATTGTTTTATAAGTTAATTTCAATATAATCAACTTATACCCATGCCCTCTATCTAACTGCTCTAATAATGATAAAGGTCTTAGGAGTTTATGTGTATTATCTTCCCATACAGGAATATAAAAATTTAAATTTATTGAGTCCCTTATGATTTCTCTTTCATGTTTACCTTTTTAATGTTTCTCTTGAGTTTGTATTTGAATGTCAAAATTTCTATTCAGCTCTGGCGTTTTCATCAGGAATACTTGAAAGTTCTCTATTGCATTGAATTTCTATTTTTGTCTCGAATTATACTCAGTTTTTCTATGTAGGTTATTCTTGGTTGTAATCCCAGCTTCTTTGCCTTCTGGCATATCACATGCCAAATGCTCTGCTCTGTCAATGTAGAAGCTGCTAAATCTTGTGTGATCCTGACTGGGGCTTCATGATATCTGAATTGCTTTTTTCTGGCTGTTTGCAATATTTTCTCCTTGACCTGGGAGCTCCAAAATTTGATTATAATATTCCTGGGAGTTTTCAATTTGGGATCTCTTTCAGGAGGTGATGAGTAGATTCTTTTAATTTCTATTTTACCCTCTGGTTCTAGAATATCGAGGCAGTTTTCCTTGAAAATTTCTTGAAAGATGATGTCTAGGCTCTTTTTCTTTATTACGACTTTTAGGTAGTCTGATAATTCTTAAATTATCTCTTCTCAATCTATTTTCTAGGTCAGTTATTTTTTCTGAAGAGATATTTTACATTATCTTCTTTTTTCATTTTTTTTACTTTGTTTTATTATATCTTGGTGTCTCATGGAATCATGAGCTTCCACTTGCATAGTTCTAAATTTTAAGGAATTATTTCCTTCAATAAGCGCTTCTGTACCTCTTTTCCATTTGGCCAATTCTGCTTTTTAAGGAGTTATGTTCCTCAGTGAATTTTTGGATCTCCTTTTTTATTTGACCTATTCTTCTTTTAAGAAGTTCTTTCCTTCATTGGATTTTTATGCCTTTTTTACCATTAAGTCAATTCTGCTTTTTAAGCAATGGTTTTCTTAATTATTTTTACCAAGCTGTTAATTTTTTTTTCATTATATTCTTGCATTACTCTCAGTCCTCCCTGCCTCCCCATTTTTTCCTCTACCATTCATCTTTCTTTTTTTTTTTTTTAAACTCTTCCAGGGTTTCTTGTTGGGTTGGTGTCCATTTGGCACTTTTTCTTTTAGGCTTCAGTTGTAGCTGTTTTCACTTTTGCTGTCTTCTGAGTTTATGTCTCAGTCTTCCCTGACACCATAGTAGCTTTTCGGTCAAGTTCTTTTTTTTGTTTGCTCATTTTTCCAGCTTATTTCTTGACTTTGATGTCTATAATAAAGTTGGGCCCTCCTCAACTAAGAGTGAGGAGGTTCAAGCTTCATGCTTTTTTGTGCTATTGTTTTCAGAGCTAGTTTTGGAGGTCTACAAGATTTTAGTGCTTTCATGGTGGTGTGATCCAGGGAGAGATGTGGTCGCAGCTCTCCTGGTCTCCTCTCTGGTCCTTACCCAGGAAGGATCCCTGCTCCCCTGAAGCAGCAAGCACTAACACTCCTCTTTGCCCTGAAATTGTGACCAGGGCCACGGCTCCCTTGTGACTGACCGGAAGCACTCCTCTCTGCCCTGGAACTGTGATCCAGAACTGTGTATTGGCAATAGAGTTGCCAGTCAGCATCAGGTACACCTAGTCTCCACAAAACGGTCCCCTGTAATCTCCTTCTGACCAATTGTATGGACCATTTCCTGACCCCCTTTACTATCTCTAGGCTGAGATATTTATAGCAGCTCTCTTTGTGGTGGCAAAGAACTAGAAATTGAGGGGATGCCCATCAATGGGAGAATGACTAAATAAGTTATAGTATATGATTGGGATGGAATACTACTGCATTCATAAATTCATATATACTGTATTCATAAAAAATGAGGAGCTGGTTGGTTTTAGAAAGACATAGAAAGACTTGTATAAAATAATGAAAAGAGAAATAAGCAAAACCAAGAGAATATTATATACAGTAATAGTGATATTGTTTGAAGAATAACTGTGAGCAACCAAATTATTCTAAGTACTATAAATACTCAAATCAACCACAAAGGACCTATGAAGGAAAATACTATCCATCTCCAGAGAAAGAACTGATAAATACAAGTATGCATAGTATGGTTTTATATATATTTACAAATCTGTGTCAAATGATGGCCTTCTTTACTGCAAGATGGGGAGGGAGAGAGCCAGTTCAGAATGTAAAATGTAAAGAAAAATACATTTAATTTTTTAAAAAAAAGCATTTCAATAAAAAAAAACCACAAAAAAACCCCAATTAGTACTAGGATGGGTTACATGTGAACCCTTTCCCCCTCTTTCATATTAACAAAACAAGAGAAAGATCTTCATTGCAGTAGGCAATTCCTTTATGAAGGATTTATGGAAAAAATGTGGACAAGCATCACACAGGATGATGACCCTTGGTTTAAAGGGGTCGAAATTTGCCACATGTGACTGAGGTTTCCTCCTGTGGCCCTAAATTCTTCTGTTCTGTTAATTCTTAAGATGAGTTTCTCTATGCCTTTGTTGTAGCAGCACATGAAAAAAAGTTTGCACATAAATCTTGCATAAGTTACATTAGGAAAGGTATGGAAACTATTGCCAACGTAAAATTCTTTTTGCCTTAGGTCCTTGTAAGCCGTAGGCAAGGCAAAGACTTCCCGTGAAGAAACTCAATTCTTAGTAACCAAGTCTAGAGAAAGGGAAGTTTTCAACTTTAAAAGCATCAGTCTCAGAAATCTGTTCAAAAGCCCAAAATCTGTTTGAAAGCTAGGGTTCGAGGGCAACCTGGATTTAGGTATCAAAGAAGTACAGAATGAAAAGAACTACTAGTAGGTGGGTGTTTGAGGTCTTGGGATGTAAGCTCAGGGACCCATTTTCCCAACTGCCTATGCCTCCATGCTCCTGCTGTGCCATCCCATCTTCAACTCTCCCTGTTCCCTCATCTGGCCATTAACCTCTCTCATGACTGGTAGACTTGACCCATGTTCTTAGAGTTAAATGAGATGAAGAAGGGAATACTCAAAAGAAGGAGAAGGAAAGAGACTGGACATGCTGGGGGATAGGCATCTCATTCCCCCACCATGACCTGTTCAGAAGAAAAGGCAGGTAGGATACAAAGGCCTTTTAACATCTAATTCTAGTGATTTTTCTTTTCTATTTTCAAGGCTGGTATGGGGCTTCTCCCCAGGTCCTCCCTTCACCTTGCCTCAGGGGCCAGAATTCCTAGTTACAGTTCTGGATATGGCTAGGTAGACAGCAGTGTTTAGCTCTTGCTCATTAACTCAAATGAAATTCCTTTCTAAAGCAGGAAGACAGAGTTCTTCTGGCTATCTGAAGACTGTTTGCTCTTTACAATGCTTTATAAACTCCATGCCACTTCTGGATGGCTCTGATCATAAGGCAATTTTTCCTTAGGTTGAGCCAACATCTGATTCCTTCCAGCTTCTACCTAGAAGCTTTTCTAGGGCCCAGCAGAATGAGCAAAAGGGTGACTCACAACATTTATTGACTCTACATTTTCACAGTCCTTTCAGGTTTGCAAACCTTTCATGGTTTTCATCATCACAGCCCAGTGAGGTAAAAAGGAGGGAAATATCCGTTTTGCAGATAAAGAACTTAGAGCTCAGAGAAGCCCAAAGTTACATAGTTAGTATGGTATGATGCTGAGATTTAAAACTGGGTCTTCAGATTACGGATTCTGTGTTCTTTTCTATCACCGACACACACTGCCTTCTTGAAATTCTCCTTCAGATGCTTAGATACAATGATCATGTTCCTCCCCAGGCTTCTATCCTCTTGGTTAAACATCTAGTTCCTTTGACTGATCCTTACTTGGCATGTCCTTCATGCTATACATTCTTTCAACAAACTGAACTGCAAAGGAGCACGACCAAAAAAATAAGAGAGTACCTGTGAAATGCTGACTTCAACACCCCATGGATCTGGTGGTCCTCCCCCTGCCAACACTGACTAGCACACCTCCATGTTTTAGCAGATTGTCTTGAGAATTGCTGTGGTTGGGGCAGCTGGGTAGCGCACTGAGTAGAGCACCAGCCCTGGAGTCAAGAGGACCTGAGTTCAAATCCAGCCTCAGACACTTGACACACTTACTAGCTGTGTGACCTTGGGCAAGTCACTTAACCCCAATTGCCCTGCCTTCCTCCTTCCAAAAAAAAAAAAAAGGAAAAAAAAGTTACTGTGGTAAACGAAGTCATCACCCTGAAGTCAATGAGTTACTGATCCTCTTAGAAATGAACTAGGCAGTTCTCTGAATGGCTGATACCCAAGCCCTGGGCCCTTCCTGGGCCTTCCCAACCTAGTAGACATGCCAGAACACTATGAGCCATCAGATGAAATGACTTTAGTATTCTAAAATAGTAATAAAACATAATATGTCTTTGAAGTAAGAGCTACCTGATATAACATTAACTCTATCTGGGCCAGTTCTCTTTGACCTTTGCTTCTGTTTTTATATCCATCTATCAAACACGGAAATATAAAAAACAGCTAGACGAGTTTGCAATAGTAGTTGTTTTCCATAGCATACACAAAATGAATGAATGAGTGTGTGGGCTCCTTTCAAAGAAACTCAACTTTCCCGCTAAATCCTGGTTAGGTAAAGGGACAGAACATACTTCTTTTCTTACATGCTAAGTCCCCAAAGTCTCCATCTGGGAGACTCCACCTCCATGCTGGGAATGACTATAACAATTTTCATTTCATCCACCCACAATTTGTCAAATAGGAAGAAATTAGGCCCGAACTGCATCTTCAGATATGTCTCTGATGTAAAACTTTTCACAGATAACAACTCCCCAGAGGTGTTTAAAAAACAAAAATCTGAAACAAAAAAATAGTTTCCTATCCACAACCCACATATGTTTATACAGATAGGGCATAGGGTCAGGTAACAATTTCTTACGAAATGAATCTTACACATTTGAGAGATTGGAGGAATCTCTCCAAAGGTCTTCCAAGAAACAAATTTAATTGAGCAATTTGTTCTTTTCAAGTGAGACATGGTAGAAGCACTGAGCTCTAGGCTTAAAGAGCTAGAAGAACCATGGGGATCATCCATTCAAAAGAACATAGCTTTAGAAGTAGAGGAGACTTTAGAGGTCATCTAGTACAAGCCCCATTGAGGCCTCAGAAATGAGGTGACTTGCCCAAAGCCAAGTGGGTAGTAAGGGGTAGAGCTGGCATTCTGATGTGGATTCTCTAATTTCAAATCCAGTATTCTATCTACTGGGCCATATTGCCTGTAAAGGCTATTCAAACCCCCTCATTTTACAGAAGGGGAAAATGAGGGGTCCCAAGAGGGGAATTGATTTGTTCAGTCATACAAGTTAGAAATAGAATACAAGGGCCTCATTTCACCATTAATAGATAGCACTGATTAATGTTAATTTGAACATAGGTTCTTAGAGGACAAAGTCCTACTCCCTCAGCTCACAGATGGGAAAGCTGAGGCTCATAGATAGAGGTTACCTGACTTGAGATCATACAGGGTATAAATAGAAGAACCCTGCAACTTAAAAGCTGTATGATTCTAAGCAAGCCATTTAATAACTTTTACCCTCAGTTTATTTTTCTTCATCTGTGAAATGGGGATAACTATAGCCTCTAACTAGAATAATGCATATAAAACACTTTGTAAATCTTAAAGTACCATATAAAGCCAACTATGATTACCACAATTGAGATACTACCATTGGAAGTGTAAATGTTTATATTAATGAGTTTCTAATAATAATTTTAAAATACTCTTGTGAAAACCACATCTAACAACCCAGGGTTTCTTAAGTGAGCTCTGTAATGATATGCTGAACACTGGATCTGCCTAGGAGAGTTTTCTCTTAAAATCTGTCACAGTTCCAGCATGTCAGAGTGATGTCTCACAGCTCGTCCAAAGACTTCAAATTATGGGATTAAAAGCTCTACAAGTCAACTGATCTCAGGGTTTGGCTCCCTACCACTATCACTGCCAAACAGCAACACACTTGCTTTTAAGATGGTAGATTTTTCTTTCACTCAGAGATAGAAATGAGACATAAGCAAGAAGGCATTTGCTAAAAGTACAACACCCAAGTCTAAGGAATAACAATAAGACCTTACATTTATATATTAAGGCTTACAAATCATTTTACTTATATTATCCTATTTGATCCTTACAATAACCCAGCAAGGTAGTTTCTCAATTGTTAAATGAAGAAACTAAGATTCAGAGTGGTTGTGTGCTGCCTGGAGCCATAGAGCTAGTAAGTGTTTGAGGGAGAATTTGAACCCAGGTCTTTCTGACTCAAGTCCAGTGCTCTGTCCACAATGCTCTGCATTATGCCGTTTGCCCCGTACATCTGTGACACAAAGAATCATAGGCCTAATCCTGAAAGGGACCTTGAAGATGATCTCCTCCAACATCCTCATCTCCTAGTAGAGGAAAGGGCAGCTCAGCGAGGCTAGGAGGCATCAGAAACTCTGGGCCTCTGACTCTAGAACCAGTGTCCTTTCTCCTGTTCCCAGCTTTGTCCCAAAGTCCAGCTAAGCTATTCTAAATAGCACCTACTCTATTACTATACTGGGCAGCTAGGTGGCACAGTGGAAAGAATGCCAAAATTGGAGTCAGAAAGATTTCTTTTCATGAATTCAAATCTAACCTCAGACACTTAACTAGCTGTGTGACCATGGGCAAGTCACTTAACTCTTTTTTGTCTCAGTTTCCTCATCTGTTAAATGAGCTGGAGAAGGAAATGGCAAACCACTCCAATATCTTAGCCAAGAAAATCCCAACTGGGGGTAACAAAGAGTGGGACATGACTGAAAACAACTGAACATGACCGAATGACAACTATTACTGTTCATAAAAGGGATACTGCTGATGAAAGCAACATACACATGCTTGCTCAGGGCTTGTGACAATGATTTTTTGCATCTGAATAGCACTTTATATTATTTAAGTCCCTCTCACCATAAGCAACATGAGGACAGGAACCATTATTTCATCTAAACCAGGGGTGGGGAAGCTGCGGCCTCGAGGCCACATGTGGCCTTCTAGGTCCTCAAGTGTAGCCCTTTGACTGAATCCAAACTTCACAGAACAAATTCCCTTAATAAAAGGACTTGTTCTGTAAAAATTGGACTCAGTAAAAAGGTGGCCCAACAACCTAGAAGGCCACATGTGTCCATGGCTCCAGGTTCCCCATCCTTGATCTAAACTTTTTCTCCCCTAAGATCTCTTGAGGACTTTTCTCTTAATGGGCTGAACTGAAACTCGTTTGATCATCACCACAAGCCTTTCAGGGCTGACAGGACAAGTCATTTTACAAATGAAGAGACCAAAGCATGTACAAAAATAAAGTGGTTTGTTTAGTGCCACACTGCTTGTTAGCTGTAAACTAGAACCCTGGGCTTTTGACTTTCCACTCAACCATAACAACTCCCACTCAAAGGAAGGTATAGAATAGAAACAGAAGGATAATGACTACAGTGGTAAAGAGGCATCTGAGAACATGTATAAAGGTTACTGTCAAGATATGATACCACATTATATGAAAATTCCTAAAAATAGAGTTTGATTTATGAAATCAATAAGAGGTTTTTATGCAGCACAGAAAAAAAAATCAGCAATTGCTTAAGAAGAAACACCAAACAATAATGTTTATTTTCTCTCAAAGAGTAAAATGTAAAACTAACCTAACGAAGCAATTAAGTATAATGTCCTGCAAGAGAAAAGATGAGCTGCAACAATTATTCCCATTTCTACCGGGCTCTAAGATTTGCAATACTTTCTTCAGAGTAACATTGTGGGGTAGATAGAATGAGTATTCGTATCCTTGTTTTATACACGTTCAAACTGAGGCTACTCCCCTCCACATGCTTATTCTATGATCCAGTGCTCTTCCTCACGCGTGACCGACCCCTGTCTCTGGACTCTGTCTTTTCACCGTCCTGGTACTTGGAATGCTCTCTTTCCTCATCTTTGGCTCCTAGCTTCCTTCAGGACTCAGTTCAAATCCTACATCCCACAAGAGGACTTTCCTCGTTGTTCCTTCTCCATAACAACCCCCCACCCCCGCCCCGCCCCCATGCCTTCCCTCTGAGATGGCCTCTCGTTTACACTATGGATATCTTCCATGGTCACAGTTGTTCGGATGCTGTATCCTCCGCTAGGATGCGGCCTCTTGGAGAGCAGGGACTGTGTCTTTGCTTTCCTTTTTATCCCTGCTGCTTAGCATAATATTTGGCACACAGGAGGCTCTTCAATGCTAGCTGACTGCCTGACTTGTTAACTGATTAGCTGATACACATTTTACAGATGATGAAACTGAGGCTCAAGTGACTTGCCCAAGACAGCGAATGTTAGGGCTGGGATTCAAGCTCAGGTCTTCTAAGACAAGTACTACACAAATATCTAATCTCGAAACAAGATAGGATCTCCTATTAAGAGCAATAACTTCAGAACTTTTGGACTCTTTTCTGGAGATGACTCAGCCTACATGCTCATCCACATCTTGTGTTCAGGCTCTATGCTGCTATCCGAGGCAAATTAGCATAGTGGAAAAAAACATTGGATTAGAGTCCAAAGACCTGAGCTGTGGAAAATGGGCTTACATTTGTAGACAGTAATTTCTAGAGAGAGGATAGAGGAAGGACCGAGGAAGGGAAGGACAACCAACTGGTGTCACAAGTGACTTAGGACTCCTTTACACACACACACACACACACACACAAACACACACACACACACACACACACACACAAAATAAAAAAAAACAGTCTAGAACCCACTCTTACCATCATATGGCAAAATGAGTATCACCACCGATCCCACCCATTCCCTGGCATACTAACCTTTCAGGTCACTTATTTTTCCCTTTAAATAATAAAAACAATAAAATAAGCACAAATTTCTATGAAACTTTACAATTTATAAAATGTTTTCTTAAAAACAATCTTAGGTGGTAGGCAAATATCACTAGCTTCTTTTAATAACAGATGAAGAAATTGAAGCTCAGAGAGGCAGCTGACTTAGAGACTCAAATCCTGGTCTTTAACTCCAAGATTAGTGATGATTCCACTTTACTGCACTATCTCACAAGGTTGCCCTTGGCATTCACTATAGTCTGCTATGGTAGGAACCATCACCAACTTATTATCTGCTCTTAACATCTCCTTCCAAAACCTCATCATGGAATGGAGATGACTTGGGAGCCTTTAAGGCTATGCTGGCAGACTGCACAATGGTAGATTCTACCACGCCAAATGAAGACATAGCAAATGACTTTTATGTCTGTCACCTGAGGTCCATCCTACCTAAATTTGAAGAGGCTTGTCACCAGAGGGTTGGTCAAGGGGTGATTATCTATTTCAGACCCAGCAACTCACAAAGACCTTTTCCTAAAGCAATGAGGGGTTACAATCTGGATGTAGAGGGAGGGCCCACATCAATGAAATCATACTTTTTTTTTGTTTGAGGTGATAATAATAAAAATAATTTTGACTATATAGAGACATAAAACACTTGACATTGATTCTGTCCATTAATCCTCAAAACAGTCTTGTGGAGAGGTCAGGGCCAAGATTTTAAGCCAGTTTTAGAGACAATGAAACTGAGGGTTCAGGGTGGTACAAGGAATGACTTATTCAAGGTTATATGGTGAATGAATGGTGGGATTAGGACTCATCTAATTTACTGCTCATCTCACTATTTTCCCACAGAAAGAAGTGTGTACAACTAGGTAGAAGGTGGAGAAGAGAAGGTGGCTGGTCTATGGTGTGAAGATATATACTAGGACTTTGGATTCTAAGTGAGAAAAAGAGGTCATTCAATACTTTTGGGCCTCTAGAGTCCTATTAAGGATCCCGAAGATTGTAAATCCTTTCAATTTGCTAGGACTTGCCAGAACTTAGACTCAACTGGCACAGCCATGGAAAACCTGGGGTTCCCTCCATACCACCAGAAAGCAGGGGTAGAGGACTTTCAATGAGGTCAACAATACATCAGCCAATTTGAAGAGCTAATTTTCTGTCTCTGACTCCACAGCCTCTGGCATGAATTTGCCAGACTGAAGCTAAACTCTGTTATATAGGTTGTGCCTTGTTAGCTCCATTCTCAAAACCTTTTCTTCTTAAACTTTCCAAGGGCCAATTAGCAAACAAAGAGGATTTGCCACGCACACTGATAGTGAATGTCAAACACCACAAAGTGGTTGTTCAGGCTGTTAAGTAATCGCTGCTTAAGTAACCTTTCTAATCAGAGATATTTACACTCAGAATTCACTAGCAGGCTAGAAAGAATTGACTTTTCCTTTTCAGTAAGCCCACTGCTAGCACCGGAAAGAACCTTTACCACCTAAAGTCTTCTGAAGAGAAGCCAAATCAAAAGAACTGAACCACTGTGAATACATCAAGCTTAAAAGGTAATTGGTTCCTCGACTTGCTTATCCGCTTATCCTTAGGTATTCTGACCTTATCCTCATTCCTCCATCATCAGGCCAATCATGCAACAAGGAATACCATGGACAAAAATACGTCTTGGCACAAGATAGAACCCTAATTTTCAAAGAAAGAAGGGACAATAAGTACATCTATGAATTAAGTTCTATCACTCCGAGAATATAGCTTTTGTGTGCTAAGCAAGTGATGCCAGCCTCTTACACCTGGGACCGGTGGTATCAAACTGGTTCTACTAAACTGGAAAGAATCAGCCCTGCCACACACTGTTTGTCATCGAGTGACTGGCCTCGATAGCCAAGCATGGAGGAAGAACAACTGAATATTAGCCACCAGAGGATGATTTATTTTTGATTGTTGGTTTGGTTGGCTTTTTTTACTACCACAACTCATAGAGGCTGTCAAAGTGTGGATGAGTTGCAATCTGCATCAGTGGCAGGAGTATTCCCTGAATGATGAAAGCATGGCTCTTCTGAAGTACTGATACTCATAATTCAAAAATAATAAATAATAATCGTGTATTATTTTAAATAAGGGCTTATGCTTCAATAACATTGTAGTAATGGAAAGTGTTGACTGAATATTGTTCCCACTGCCCATTAGACCACAGACATTTTAAAATCAATATGTCAAAAACTCAACTTATTTTCCACCCAAAAGCCTCCCCACTTCTGAACTTCACTATTACTGTTGAAAATACTACCATCCTCCCAGTTACCCAGACTCAAAACCAAAGTGTCATCCTCAACTCCTCACTCTCTCTCACTCACCATTATCCAGTCAGTTGCCAAGTCCTACCATCTTCATAACACCTCTTGTACACAACTCCTTCCTTCTTCTGACACTGCCACCACCCTGGTGAAGGTCCTCATTACCTCACATCTTTATTATTGCAATGGCAGCCTGCTGGTTGTTCTCCCTGCCTCATGCCTCTCCCCACTCTAGTCCATCTTCTACTCAGCTGTTAAGTTAATCTCACCTCCCTACCAATAAACTCTAGGGGTTCCCAATCACCACCAGGATCAAATATAAAACCTTCTGTTTGGCATTTCTCCAAAGTTACTGCTCTGATAGAATTTATGTAATTGCTCTCCCTCTCATTATGGTACTGTGAGAACAGACAATGGACTTTCATTACATTCTTCTTGCTGTAGAAAAACCTGTAAAGGTGGAACAGGGAAGTCTAATCCATAGACATGTTGGGTGATCCTCTTGGGGAGAATTTTCAGGAAGGTCAAAATTCTGACAGTTGGCATTCTAGATGCTCCTCTGTCCTGATTTCCTGTGGAGCTCCACCTTGTGAAATCTCTGGCAACTTTTAAGCCCACCAGGGCTGTCACAAAACAACTAGGAGATTGTAGAAAAAGAGGGTAGGTTTTACTATGGTCCAGAAGCATCCCAAGCACACACAAGGTAGGTAGCCCATCTGAAAAGATGGTAAGAAAGGGGCAAGCAGAGAGAAGAAGGAATGCTGATCTGGAATCTTCAAAGACAAATTGGCTGGTTTGGGGAAAGTGATGAGATGAGGAAATCAAGGAGCTGGCATCTCAGAAATCTCAAAGCAGTGGTTCTTGGGTAAGAATGCCTGAGTTTAACAACTGGCTACCAGGATTAGATGATAATCACACCTGCAGATTAATTAGATCTTTAAGAGACAAGGGCACCCACCAAAGAGTCTTTCAAGACCCTGAAGTTTTTGAATGGGCAAATTACAATCAGATCTGTGCCTTTTAAAGAAGTTTTGTCATCATGCATAACCCAAATGGGTAGTCTCATTCGCCCTCTCTACAAATTCTTTCTGCCTTTCTTTCTTCCTTTGGCTTAATACACAAACACACACTATTACATACCCACATACAAACATAGATATATATGTTTTACATATGGATTTATGTGTATGTGCTACATATACACATACATCATCAGCTATCTTCCCTAGCTCATCTCCACCAAAAACTTGGACTCTGCTCCATGGAACCAACTTGGGCTCCCTCAACACTCAGTATAGTGCCTGGCATATTGTACATGTTTAACAAATACTATCTATCTAATAAAATCATACTTTTGGTGCCTTACTATAGGCCAGAGGTGGCCCTAGCTTCTCAGTGTCTGATGCCAGTGAAGCATAAGCTCCTGCAGGTCCAAGAAAGCTGAAATGCTTTATGTTTGGAGCTGAGGGGTGGGGAAGGCAGAAGACAGGATGGATTGCATGGTTGTTGTTCAAGTACCAGGCAAACTTAGTGTGGAGAGATTTATCGCTGGAAGACAAGTGATGGTTTTAGGTGCCACAGCAATTCATGAAGTCCATCTAAGTCAGGGAGGAGTTGGATTCTAGTTCAGTGGAAAGCCCTCACTACCTTATGGAAGGGCAGATTCTTAAAGTTTTGAAAAGGCTTGAGTGTGTGTGTGTGTGTGTGTACAGATACACACAGAGAGAACAGAGAGACATAAACAATATATGTAATAACATATTCCAGGTTGAATTTAAATCCAATCTTTTAAAATGCTGGTTTTATATAAACTCGACCCAAGCTTAAAATCTCTAAGAACCTTTATAATAGAGAGTTTCCTGGACATAAAGATGAGGATAAAGATGTAGACATACAATGTATTCTATCAAATATGGAATTCTAAATCTAGTGTCATCACTTGCTTGCCTTGTGATCTTGTCTACATTACTTCCCTTCTCCAAGCTTCAGTTTTTTTCATCTTAAATAGGACACCAGACTAGATGAGTCCTAGAATACAAACACTGACACACTCACAACCTCTCTCTCTGGATTTATCCATTTTCTCTAGCAAGAACAGGTAAGAAGACAAAACAGAGATTGTATGCTTGAAACATACCTTGGTGATTAGTAAAGTGCTATCCCATGAGTGTTGGGTAAATACTGATTAATTATATTGTTTCACAACAGGTGGGAGGCAGAGTGAGCTATCAGGAAGAACACTGGCCTGAGAGACAGGAGATTTAATTCCTATCTTAATTTTTATAAAAACTATTTGGGTAACTTTCAGGGTAAACTTGCCTTTCTGATTCTGATTCTGAACTTTCTTCTTCTGTAAAATGAGACGGTTGCATTAGACTGAATAAACTCTCCATTTCTTTCCAACTCTAAGACCATGAAAAAAGTCTTTTTAGGACCCTTCTAGATCTAATATACTATATTCCATATTCTGACATACTCTATCTTCTGAGATCCTTTCTATTTAGAACATCCTAGGATTCTGTTACACTTACTCATAAATGGGGTTAACTCCACTAAGCTCATACAGGGAAGAGATACTATAGAAGAGGCTCTGAAAAGCTCTGGCAAAGCACACAGAGCTACATCAGGGGTTGGTCATTTTGCAAAGAAGGATGCCAACCTTCTAACCCTTTTCCTTCTGGCATGCCAAGGAAGGATGGGGAAGGAATGCTGAAGACTGCTCACTGACTCCTGACTCTAAGGAGTGGGAATATTTGTTGGAGGTAGGGATAAAGTGTGGTGGGAGGATGGGAGATCTTATCAGGTAAATAAAAACCAGCCTGCATAACCTGGGTTCAGATCCTGGAAGCCAGAGCTATATTCCAAAGAAACTTTAGTTTCCAATTATTTATTTCATGTCAGATATGATAGTTCAGGAGGCAGCCAGGAGCTTAAGTTTCCATATATGCACTACAACACAGCTCATGGGCAGTCCCATGGATGGCTTGTAACCCTGCAAGGTCTTATTTTCACTCAGATTTTATAGATGAGGAAACAAATATCAGAGAGGCTAAAGGATTTGCCTGAGATTATTCAAGGAGTAAGTGGAATAGCCAGTCTTCAAACCAGTCCATGTTGTCACTCACAAATATCCAATATCCCAAACAGACTCTGCATTTGGTCACAACCACATAATTCCTACCAATATTAGGAAAAGAGTAATTTTTAACAAGTACTGATTATCACCAATCCTTGTTTTCTCATTAATTCTTGAAGCTCTGATAAAAATATTTCTCTCTCCTTTTCAGTTCAAATAATTTCAATTCAACAGGGATATAAAGACCATGAAAAAAGACAATCCTTCTCCAAAGGAGCTTACATTCTATTGGGTGGATAGAACGTGTATATATAGCTACATAAATGCAAGGTGAGTTGAGAAGCGAGAAAGCATTAACAAATGGGAGGCCTGAGGATAAATGAACCATGCTATTGCCCCTGAGATTGGCTATGAGGGTAAAGAAGACACTGAAGAACTGAGTAAGAAGAAGCTGTAAGTCATAGTGGAAAGAGTTCTACACCTAGAATTAGGATTCGACTCTTAGATTTAGCATACACTAACTGTGTGATCCCATTCTTCTTTTGGACCTTTTTCTTTATCTGTAAAGTGAAAAGAAATATACTTGCAGAATCACTAGTAGGAATTATTTTATCTGGGGTGAAAACATTTGATGGGCAATTGGTGACAGTTCAGCGTGGATGGGGGGGCCATGATGCCAGAGTTTTGTACACTGAAAATTCTGACAGGGCAGGAATGAGGCATAGTAGCAGTGAAGAGGACAGGTTGTTCAATCATGAGTGCAGTCATGCCAAGAAAGGGGTTCTGCTGTGATAGAATTCTAAGGGTACATGCCAGGGCATGGGCAAGGAAGTAGGGTTGCACTGTATAGCTCGGGCCAGTACAGAACTATAAGTCACAAGGTGAAGGCAAGAAATTGCCCTAAGGAGGAGGCTCCTAACTCCTAACTCCTTTTCATATTGGTGCCCTGGGAAAAGCTCTAGTCATTCCATCCAATTACAACCCTGAACACCTATAACCCTTGTTTCATTGGGCTGTTGTGATAAAGGCACTTTACAAACTTGAAAGCACCATATAAATGTGAGTAATATTAAAGTCAGGGCAGGAAGAGGAGAAGGAGAATGATAACCCTCTCTTTTGCTTCTTCTTTGGGACAACTCAGTGATGCCTATAGACAGAAGGGTTCAGGAAAGCTACCTTTTCTCCACTGTGCCAAATGTTTCCTCTTCCGAAATCAGCAGGGGTAGCTTGAAACAGCTGCAGGTGTGTGTGGCAGATGGTTTTTCCACATGGGGCCCTTCCATTATTAAGTAAGGACTGGTGTGAGAATTTCTCACCTTACAGATATGACTCCCATAAATCAGGGTTAGTGTAGATTGATTCATTGAGGAGGCTAATTGGTCTAACAGGTACTGAGAATGATTCATTCACAGCCTCACTAGGTCCCAGCAAGTTGCTTCACTTGTTCATGGTCCTTTGAAGATACCAGGCAGAGTTTTCTAACTCTTCCAGCAATGAAGGCTTAATCTCACTAAATTGAGGCTCTTGATTTTCTGAAGAGCTGAGATTTAGGGAAGGAAGAGGCTCTGTACTTCTCATTTAGTAAAGGGTTCCCAAATTCATTTAAGCTAGATCTGTTTCCTTAAACATAAAATAAAAAGGTAACTTCCTTTAGTACCATCTGTAGGTAGCTCCAGCATCAATGGCTTCTTTGCTAATATAGTAATAATAAGAATAATAAAATGGTAGCAACAGCTCACATTTACATTGTAATTCCAGGTTTATGAAATGATTCCCCTATGACAGGGCTGTCCAAAATGCAGCCACATGCAGCCTGCCTACAAGCAATGAAATTTACATAAATGCTTTAGTAAAGGAAGCAGAGCTACTGCAGAGCTCTCATAAAAATGGCAAATCAAAATATATTGTCTATTGTTTCAATAAAAACCTAAGGTTGGACAGCCCTGCCCTATGACAACTCTATGAGGATGAAATTAGAATCTTGAGAGTTGGAAAGCACCTTATAGATGGAAGAAACCACTGAGGTCATTAAGTTATTGATAGTTTAGCCCATCACTAAAGAGGAATACCTTGTACAATATCCCTGACATGTAGATAACTATATTCTCTTCTCCAACCTAAATATCATTAGTTCCTTTAACCATTTATCAGGTAAAGTGATTTAGGATTCCTTCCTAATCCTGGTCATTCTCCTTTGGACACATTTCAATTTGTCAATGTCAATGTCCTGTGTTCCTTTAGCACTTGATCAATACCTTCTCCTCTTCTTCCTCCTCATAATAGCTAATACTTATATAGAGAACTTGGTAAGCCCAGGGTCATAAGCAGTGTAAGAAGCTGAGGCAGGATTCAAGTCCTGGTTTTCCTGACTACAAATCCAGAACTCTATTACACCACAATGCCTTCAATTCTGCTGTACATTGTAATTATTGGTAAGAAACAATTCCAGACAAGAAGAGTCTCCTAAATCCAATACCCTTAGATTCTGGCCATTGGATTTGGAGTCAGAGAATCTGGGCTCAATCTAGAAAGATAGTAACCAGCAACTATGAGTGAGTTGAAGTGTCATGTCAGGCCTAGTGGTCAAAAAGCATGGTAAATAAATATCTAGGAATGAAAAGAGGCAGGGAAAAAGTCGGGAGGGAAATAATATCACACACACACTCACACACATGTCTAGAATTTAAGCTTTCCTCAGAAGAACTCTTTGAGATGAACAATACAAATACTATTATCCCCATTTTTTGGAGGAGTAAACAGAGGCTCAGTAAGATTAGAAGATTTGCCCCAGGTTACAGAGTTAGTAAATGGTGGAGCCAAGACCTGAGCCCAGATCAGATGATCATAGGAGATGGGAAATTAGAGATTATTTAATCAGAATCTCTCATTTTACACTTAAGGAAATTAAGGACTAGGGCAGTGAAGTCCTAGATCACAAAGGTAGTAAGAAATAGAGCTGGGATTATGAACCCATGTCTTTCCAAACGAAATCCAATGCTATTTCCAGTACAAGATAACAAATTATTGCACAGGGCATCCCATAGCAACATAGAGACCTCTTTCCCCAGCCTCTGCCTTTCAATACCTTTTCTCAGTAAACACAACTAATACATGAAAAAGAAGAGACTGAAAGGGCAGGTGAAGAAAGGGTCCTGAAAGCAAAGTCACCCTCTTCAGGTTTTGGCCAAGAGTTGACTTTGGCCATGATTTCTGGCCAAGATCAATCACTAATCATTTATTAAGTTCCTACTATGAGCCCAGGCACTGAACTAGGCACAAAGAAACCATCTTCACTGTGGTAGGAACAATACCCTAACCCCTTCTCCCATGCAAGTTAGGATAGTTCTTCCTTAGAAGCATTTTGACAATCCATCAGACTTGGTTGGTTCAGAAGACCTAAGGGAGCACCAGGCGTTTGTTCTCTGATGCTTGGCTGGTGGATCATACTGGACAATTAAGGCAAGGGAAATTTACTCAGCTGAATCAACTAAAGGTGTCCTCAATGTCTTATCCTCATTGAATGTCCTTCTCCTGCTATGTCAAAATAAATCTCTTTGTTTTAACTTTTGAATGACCTAAGTGTCTCATTTTGTTCTAATATTGAACCTAAACAAGCAAGAGAACAGTCTGAGAGAGACTGAACCCAAAATACCTACTCTCAAGGAACTTATAATGGGGAAGACAACTAAGAAATAAGTGCATGCAAGATAAGCATAAAGAGAATTAATATAGCTAAATACAAAGGAGTTAAATCCAAGATATTTTGAAAGGGAGGGCATAAGCACTTGAGGGAATCTGGAAAGACTTTATTTAGAAGGTGGTACTGGAACTAGAAAAGAGGCAGTCAGTCTATAAGGCAAAGGGTAGGAGGGAGTGCATTACAGACATGGTGGAGAACCAGTGCAAAGGCATGGAGTGGAAGATGGAATATCGTGCGAGAACAACAGAGAGAAGGCCAGTCTGTCTGGATCACAGAGTATGGGAGGAGAAGAAGTGTACAATGAGATTGGAAAGATAGGTTAAGGACAGATTGCAAAAGGCTAAAAGAGCTAATCAAGGCAGTTTATAGTCTATTCTAGGGGCAACAGGTGAGCCATTAGAGTTTACAGAGTAGGGTAGTAGTGACGTGGTCAGAACTGTGCTTAGGGAAAATTACTTGGCAGCATAGCGGAGGATGAACTAAAGTGGGGAGATACTTGAAGTAGCAAGACCAATTAGGAGACTGTAAAAGTAATGTAGGAAAGAAGTGATAAGAGTGAGCTAATGTGGTAGCTGTATCAGTTAAAGAGCAGGTCAGATAGAAAGAGGAAGATTTGACAACTGACTGGATATATGGGATGAGGAGTTACAAATAATATCAAGGTTAGAACCTGGGGAGACTGGAAGATGATGGTGTCTTCAACAGAAATAGGGACATTCAGAACAAGCATGGGGAGAGATAGGTGGTGGTGAGAAGTCGGTAAAGAAGGTAGCCCTTCCTAAAAGTTTCCTAATATGCAGTTGTACATTTTCCCATATCCCACCTCATCAGTCCTTTGTTCCTTCCCACCACAACATTATTCCTTAGGGGCTGCCTACCAATTAATCAGTCAATAAGCCATAACAAGGACATATATAAGTATAGATAGAATAAACATAAAAAGAATAAAATAAATTCAAAGTAGTTAAATATAAGGTGGAATGAACACCTTATGCCAGGTACTGTTTCAGATACTGTCGATACAAAAGGGGAAAATAAAATAAAACAATCCCTACTCTCTAGGGGATTTGGTTCTATCAGGAAAGAGAAAAACGTGAATTATAGATAGACAGACAGACTTTATACATACATAAGCACAAAATAACTACATGATAAAAACAAGGGAGTTGTGAAGGGCTCTAACAGTTGGGATATGGAAAGGTTTTATATAGAAAGTTATGCTTGAGTTGAGTCTTGAAGGAAGCTAGGGGGTTCTATGATCAGGAATTGAAGGAGTGCGTTTCAGGCATGGGAGATGGCTAGCACAAAGGAGACCCATGAGCCCTCAGTGTTAGAAATAAAACTGTTCTAGTAAAAATAATTTTTAAATGCAAAAGAGACATTTTTAAATTCACAAACCTTTTTTTTTTTAAGAACAAGAAAACCTCACAAAGATTGAATCTAAATTAAACAGCAGATTTCTTGAGGTTAAACATTATTCCTGAGTAAGGGGACCAGTAGAGCACAGAGAGATTCAACTAGAGAGAAGTGTTACTATTTTTAAAAGACCATTCATATCACCATAGCAACCCCTATAAACTTCTTAGAGGCCCTATTTTAAAAGGCTTTATTGGTTTGAGCTCTAAGATGGTCATGTATTTTATAGGAGAAAGAGAACTGGGCCTGAAGTCAGAGGACCTAGATTGGAGTCCCTGCTCTGTCCACTACACGTGGGACTTTGAGACAAATCACTTTACCCTTCTTTCTGAGCCTCTGGTTTTTCATCTGTAAAATGGGGCTTCTTGTATTACCAACTTCCCAGGAGGTAATCAGTTGTGAGTACAGAACCTTGTCAACTACATATCAGGGTCAGAGAAAATATTGCTATTATTATTCTTTCACCGTCAAGGCTTGTGCTTTTTTTCCACTCCAAGCCAATCATTGGTCTCTTAAAACAATTGGTCTCTTCCTTTGATTTACTACAACTCTAATGAAAATAATGAAACAAACTAATTACTACAGCACTAACATAGGCATTAACCATTCCACAGACTTTTGCAAGGATGAGCGTCATCACGGTTTCCAGTTTTTTGAAAGAACTGTAGACTGGGAATCTTGAAACATGAAAGAAGCCTAGGCAGTCTTCATGATTGAGAAGTTTCCATTGATCAGAATACCCCATTCACCAGCCATAGATAAATATCCTTTCTGTTATAATTAATGGGAACTATATATAGGCATGACAGTAAGTATGATAGTATATAAAGTGCCAGTGGGACAATAAGCAACTTTAGAAGACTGTCCACTAAGACGGGAGTAAACATAACTTGAAAACTGATGAAACATCCAGATTCAGGATATTACATTTCTATTCAATTTGACAAATATTTATTAAGCTTCTCATAGTATAGCAATAAATCCCCTAATGGGGGCGCATGACCTCCAATTTGTACTTGTATAAGGACAACACAAGATATCAGGGATATAGACTCACACAGAAATAAACCAATCCTTTCTTGCAAGGATCTTACATTCTACTGGGAGGAAATAGCATGCACACAAATTAAATACAAGGTACAGTGAAAGAAGAGACCCAGAAAAAAAATTCCAGGAAAATGTAAAGAAGGACTCAGCATTAACAACTGGTAGGTGGGGAGAGATGATAGAAGCCTTCACAGAGGAGGTGGCTCCTGTGCTGAGCAACTACTGCACATACAAGTCAATTGGTATAGTTGTGGAGCAAAAGTAAAATAGGGCAAGGGAAAGAGCACTGGATTTGGAGTCAAAAAAAACTAATCTTGTAAAAGGTATTTGAGAAAGGAATGCATGTGGGGATAGGAGAAGGGGAACATCTAGATTCCTAAAGGGCTGGAGAAGTATTATTAGGCTAATCAATGGCTAGGCTACAAAGTATAGTTGAACAATGCTAGAGGAGCTCAAAGAAGGAAGGCAGTAATGTGCGCTAGAAGATGCTTCAGGAAAGGCTTGTAAAAAAACTGGTCTTTGACCATATGATACTCCCATGGGGTGCTAGTATACCTTCGAAGATATTACTGTTGATATTTTCTGTTACAACATATTGCTTCCCTCCAATAGAATAAGGACATAAATTTCCTTTAGAATAAGGACATTTTCCTTTTGTCTTTGTATTCCAAGTACTGTATCTAGCAAAGTACCAGGCACATAGCAAGTGCTTAAAAAATGCTTGGTAGATGAATAAATTATTAGTAAAAAGAAGGGAGATAAAGCGTCAGCTGGGATAATCAAAGAAGGTCTCGCTGTCCTCATTTTAAAACAGACTTGATCTTCATGGTTCACTTTAGTTCTAACATTCTAGAATTCTCACAACAACCCCTCCATTGTACAGATATATCTGCCCATTATAGAGATGGGCAAATGAAGCCCAGAAAGAGGACATTTGTTGCCTAAGGTCATGCAGCTGCCACACCATGGTAGACCCAGACTTGAGCCAATTAGTTTGGCTACCAGGACCCAGGTCTTTTTATTTTACTATGTCGTTTGCTTCAAAATTAAAAGCACATTATAAAGGTGAGGTATTATTGAAGGAGAAGGAAAGAAAAGGGAATAAGTATTTATAATAGTGCTTGTTATTTGTCAGGCATTGTGCTAAAAGCTTTAAAAATATTATTTCATTTGCTCCTCAAAATGATCCCTAAATGCACTTATTGTTGTTATCCTAAAAGATAGTCTAGTAAATAAAGGTTAGGTGATTTGCATAGGGTCACACAGCTAAGACGTATCTGAAGTCAAATTCGTACTCAGGATTTCCTGACTCCAAAGCTAGAGCTCTATCTGCTTTACCACATAGTTGCCTCACATAAAAGTTGAACATGATCTATTGAAAATTTTTAGCATAATTTACTGGGAGTACAAGGAATGGAAGGGAATAAATATTTACATGGCACCTACAATATATCAGGCACTATGCTAAGCACTTTACAGATATCTCATTTGATTCTCACAACAATCCAGGCTGGAAGATGCTATTATTACCCCTATTTTGCAGTTGAGGAAACTAAGGCAGACAGAGGTTAAAGAAACTTGCTCAGTGTCACACAGCTAAGAAGTGACTGAGGCTGGATTTGAACTCAAGCCTTCCTGATTCCAGGTCCAGTGCTTTATCCGATGTGCCACCTAGCTGCCTCTTATTGGATGAGTTCTGTGTGCCTATAGAGCTAGCTCTGTCCCTGGGGAAAACATTAATGGCATTTTGGCAGGAGTAGGCTCTTGGGAGGCAGGTTGGTATTCAAACATGCCCCATTGCCCAGAGCTAGGCCAGACCCCCTGCATGTAGCAGAAAGCCTGTCATATGATAGGAGAAGAAACAAAATCTTTCAGGCCCCCAAATGAGTGAATATTTATATCTCACTGTGAAATGTCTGCTGTTCAGGCCCTAGGGAAAACTTTTAAATAGATGCTGTTTCTGAGACAATCAGTCTTAACCATAGGGGCTATTGTGAAATGCTCTTTGTTTGGAAAAGTATGAGAGATTTTATGTGTGTGTTGTTGGGGGGGCATTGTGGGGTACAGGATCTGTCTTTTCCACTATGCCTGGCCCACCTGAAGTCTTAATTCTCTCCCTGACCTCACAATTTGCTGCTGGGGACCAGATAAGCAATTAGGATGTCAATCTCACAGGACTAGGGCTGCCTTTGAGAAGAAGCAGCAGGTGTGGATGAACTTTCTCATCCAAGATGCTGTTTCCATGCCAATGGCCTTCCTATCAGGAAGCTGAGGAATGAAGAAACATGCTACAAGGAGAGCCTGAATACCGAGCTGTGTGGAAAGTGGTAGAGCAATTAGTATTCTAAAGGTAGAAGGGAGAACCTACAACAGAGAACACAATGTCAGAGTTCTAAGGAACCTTAGAATGGATAACATTGCTCAAAAGGAATATACAATACAAAACATCAGCCAGCACTTGGAGGGGCTTAGAACAAAGCATATAAGAAGAGAGACAGAATGCAGAATAAAGAATGTTTGACATAGATAGGACTCAAAACATAAAATGTCAGAAATGGAAATCATAAAACATGAACTATTAGAAAAGAGAACATAAAATGATAGAGATCAAATGGGATCTTAGACATAATTTAGTTTAATTTCTTAGTTTTATACTGGAAGAAAACAGGTGTAGACATTAGAAATGACTGTTGTAAGGTCACATGATAAGTTGGTGGCAAAACTAGGATGCAAACCCATTTTTCAGGTTGGTTTATTGGGGTAGTATTAGCAAGAGTAAAGAATATCAACAGCAGATTCTGTCCAAAGAGCACTGAGGGCATTAAGGCCTCTTATCTCCTGGCTCAGATCACATCATTTTCTGGTGAACATTGCTTTCCGCTCAAAAAAACACCAGAAAATTTTTTTAAAAAGCTTTCAGCTCCACACTGCCTATCAAACAAAACCCAAGTTCCTTAGCTTGCCATTCAAGGTCTTCTACAATCTGTCTTGACCCTATCATCCCAATGCTCTCTTACATTAGTCCCCGATATAAAAGTTTCACTCCAGTCTTACCAATCCACTCCCTGTCCTCTGAATACAACCTTCTTATTCCTCTCATTTCTTGTAGTTCCTCCCTCCTTAACCATAATCATCTAAAAATCTCTTGTTCATCTCTCCTCTGCTATGGAGAACATATCATTCTATATTAATATTTGCTTCTTCCATGATCATACAATTCAATTCAACAAGTATTTATTAGTCACCTATTTTTAATAGGGTCTCGTACCAGGTGCTAAGAAAAATGCAAAGGTTGGATCAATCAAGCCAAAAAATCAAGTTGACAAATGTTCATCAAGCACCAACTTCATGACAAGCACTGAGCAGTGCACTGATGATGTGAAGTCCCTTGTTCTCATGATGTTTAAAAGGTGCTTTCTTTATACCAAACTGTGAGGTGGGTAGCGCAGAGGTAGTTATCCTGTTTGACAGGGAAAAAACCAACCTTGGAGAGGTTAAGTGAATTATCCAAGGTCACGTGGCTTGTTACTGGCAGACACAGGACTTGAATACAAGTATCCTCACTCCCAGTTTATATTACCTCCCACTCAGTTCTCTGGTTCTGTTTGCATCAGGAAGCGATGGGAAGGAAAGAAGAGTGAAACTACAAATTTTTAATATCATGAAAAACCATTGCAACGATACTGAAGGCAAAAAAAAAAAAAATAAAGCCAGAAATTGCTGCCATGCCCATGATCTAGCTCTAAAATCACTCAAAACATTTTAAGTACACTATATGTACATTTTATACAGTCTTATAACTAAGCAAATGAAATTCAAACATGCCATGCTAATTAACCTCAGGCCATTTACTTTATTATGGAAAAGGCTTTTTCTTCTGCTTGCTGTGAAAGCTATTCAAAAGGAGACTGCTATCATTCTATCAGTGGGCAGGCAAATGTTCACAATGATATGTGCCCCAAATGCAGTGGTTCCTCAGACACTTACTTTCTTATGCTGATCATGAACTCTAGGAGCTCATGGCTCCTGATGCTACCTCGTTGATTTCCTTCTTTCTTATTTCTTTCCTGTGAGAAGATAAGACCTTTGAGATATGGAAGGGCAATAATTTACAAGTATTGAAAATGGGCAGTATCCTTAATTTTAGGGAGAGGTAGGCTATGATGGTGTAACAACAATCTGGCTAGAAGCTGTTGTGGGGGTGAAAGACCAACAAGACCAGCAACAAGAGCTTCCAGCACAGCTTCTTTGATCTGCTTTACTAAGGAAAGTAACTTTAAGGGATTAACAATCTCACTTTAATCACACATACAAATATCGTTCACTTAGTTCAGGAGGAAAAGCCAGCACCCTGAACTTCAGAGCAAATACAAACAAATACAAACATCAACAGACAGACCTTGTCTGATTCAAATCTCAATTCATAGTCATCAGGGTTTAACCAAGCCTCAATATCTGGGTTCACAAGCTTGGGGACTCTTAACGGCTGCCCAGAGTCTCTTCTAGTCACACGCCACTCTTCCAGTGAGTGAGAGCCCCAAGGGAAAACGCCAGCCTCTGGGTTCATATATCCTGTTCAGGGTTAAAGGGCGTCACATCATTCTACTCAAACCCATGTGTCCTAAAAGCCTCTGGTGTCAAAAACATGTGACTCAAGGGCGGCTGGAAAGCAGGGTCTTGCATGAGCTCCCCACCAGGTCCCTCTAAAAACCTATAAAAAATGGCTCTGAACAAATTCTAAAACTGCAAAACCCACGAAATAGCAGAGGAAAGCAGGGATCCAGCCCAGGACAGCCTGGATGGTGGCTGGGTGAGGTCTATTGCATGGAGCTGGAAGCGGAGCCCAGCGTGGGTGGTTGCAGGACCAACCAGACCAGGAGCTGGGCAGAACAGGCCCTAGCACCCTGAATCAGTGAGCTGTGGCAGTTACCAGACTTCTCAACCCACAAACACCAAAGACAACAGAGAAAGTTAGTGGGAAAAACTGTAGAGACAGAGTGAAAAGAGTTCATGGTTCAGCAAGAACTACAGCTGCAGTTGCTTCTGGCCCCAGGCCCACCTGGTGGGAGGAATTAAATGGCGGATTAGAGCAGGAGTGCAGAGCCTGCTAAAGATCTGAGTCAGGTCCAGACTGGTGGTTCTTGGGGAAGGAGGAGTGCTGGTGTGGCAGAGCTGGCTGTATAGAAATAGCTCTGAAAACAATGGCGCATCCCCTCAAGCTTGGAACAAAGTACTCTTTGCTCTACAAGCAGTCATACCCCCATGAAAAACTCAAGGGTCAAGTAAGTTGGCTGGGAACATGACTAGGCAGTGAAAACACACTCAGATGCAGACTCAGACTTTGGAATCTTTCTTTGGTGACAAAGAAGACCAAAACATACAACCAGAAGAAGTCAACAAAGTCAAAGAGCCTAAATCAAAAGCCTCCAAGAAAAACATGAACTGGTCTCAGGCCATAGAAGAGCTCGAAAAGGATTTGGAAAAGCAAGTTAGAGAAGTAGAGGAAAAGTTGGGAAGAGAAATGAGAATGATGTGAGAAAACCA
>CM053622.1:80613126-80652157 GCA_028646595.1 Phalanger gymnotis | reverse complement strand
TCATTGGAAAAACCACTGACCTGGAAAATAGATCCAGGAGAGATCATTTAAAAATTATTGGACTACCTGAAAGCCATGATCTAAAAAAGAGCCTAGATATCATCAAGGAGAACTGCCCTGATATTCTAGAGACACAGGGCAAAATAGAAATTGAAAGAATCCACAGATCACCTCCTCAAAAAGATCCCCAAAGGAAAACTCCTAGAAATATTGTTGCCAAATTCCAGAGCTCCCAGGTCAAGGAGAAAATACTGCAAGCAGCCAGAAAGAAACAATTTGAGTATTGTACAAAAACAATCAGGATAACACAAGATCTAGCAGCTTCAACACTAACAGACTGAAGGGCTTGGAATACAATATTCCAGAGGTCAATGGGGCTAGGATTAAAACCAAGAATCACCTACCCAGCAAAACTGAGTATCATGCTCCAAGGCAAAATATGGATTTTCAATAAAATAGAGGACTTTCAAGCTTTCTCAGTGAAAAGACCAGAGCTGAATAGAAAATTTGACTTTCAAACACAAGAATCAAGAGAAGCATGAAAATGTAATCAAGAAAGAGAAATCATAAGGGACTTAGTAAAGTTGAACTATTTACATTCCTACATGGAAGGATGATGTGTATGATTCATGAGACCTCAGTATTAGAGTAGCTGAAAGGAATATGCATATATATACATATGTGTGTGTGTAGATATATATATGTATCTCTATGTGTGCATGTATGTGTACATGTAGGTGTGTATATATACATATATATACATATATATGTATATGTATACACACACACTATATATATATCTATATATATATATATATATATAGACAGAAGGCACAGGGTGAGTTGAATATGAAGGGATGATATCTAAAAAATAAAATCAAATTAAGGGATGAGAGAGGAATGTATTGAAAGAGGGAGAATGGGAGGGACAGAATGTGGTAAATTATCTCGCATAAAAGTGGCAAGAAAAAGCGGTTCTGTAAGAAAGGAAGAGGGGGCAGGTGATGAGGGGGAATGAGTAAATCTTACTCTCATTGGAGGGAATACCATACACACTCAATCGGGTATCTTACCCCACAGGAAAGAAGGAGGAAGAAGATAAAAAAGGGGGGGATGATGGAAGGGAGCATAGATAGGGGGAGGAGGTAATCAAAAACAAACACTTTTTAAAAGGGACAGGGTCAAGGGAGAAAATCCAATAAAGGGGGATAGGTTAGGAAGAAACAAAACATAGATAGTCTTTCACAACATGAGTACTGTAGAAGAGTTTTACATAATGATACGCATGTGGCCTATGTTGAATTGCTTGCCTTCTTGGGTGGGGGGGAGAGGGAAGAGAGGAGAGAACTTGGAACTCAAAGTTTTAAAAACAGACGTTCAAAAACAAAAAAAAAAATTGCATGCAACTAGGAAATAAGATACACAGGCAATGGGGCATAGAAATTTATCTTGCCCTACAAGAGAAGGAGGGAAAAAGGGGATGGGAGGGGAGTGGGGTGATGGAAGGGAGGGCTAACTGGGGAACAGGCAAGCAGAATATATGCTGTCTTGGCGTGGGCGGGAGGGCAGAAATGGGGAGAAAATTCGTAATTCAAACTCTTGTAAAACTCAATGCTGAAAACTAAATATATTAAATAAATTAAAGAAAAAAAAAAAGAAAAAAAGGAAAATGCAAAAAAAAATGTGACTCAATCCCATGCAAACCCAGCTTTCCTTTGAGGCAAAGAGGTCATCAAAGACTCCTGATCCAATCAAAGAAATAAAGTCCAGACTCTTCAAGGGCACTTGATTAAATAAGTGCTAAAAGAGAAAACAGAAAAACAAAGTCCCACCTTACTTACCAATACAGATGGTGACTAACCTGAGGATGTCATGGTATCTGTACAATAAGGCAGTAGTGTAATGGAAAAGGGCCCTGGTCTTGGAAGGAGGAGATATGACCAAGAGTCCTGGCTCAGCTATATGACCCTGGATAAGTTACATCAGTCCCTGTGACTCAGTTTCCTCACCTGTAAAATGGGGTTTATAACAACTGTACTATGTACCTACAGGAGTTGTTGTTTAGAAAGAATTTTTGTAAATAAAGCAATATATAAATAATAACTATTATTATTACATTTAGAATCACATGATGTCAGAGTTGGAAGGAAATTCAGAGGACTTCTGGTTAGGTCACAAAATTCATTCATATCCTAGACAGGTGGTCATGTGGTCTTTTCTTGAAGATTTCCTCTGTGGGATAACTCAGATATGGATCCTACTGCTAGACAGCAATGATGGTTAAGAAGATTGTCCTATTGAATTGAAAGATGACTCCATTTACTATTACCTACTGGTGCCAAGCAGAATAACCAAATGCCTTTTCCACATGGCAACTCTTTAACATTTAAAGACAGTCTAGGAAAAAAAACAAAACAAAAAAGAAAAACAAACCTCTCTGGATTTTCCTGACTGACCTCTCTGTGCTCTGGTTGTATCCCCTTTCTCTATTTCCTAGCTAAATGATGTCTCTCTGATTGTGATTTGAGAGTTGGGAAAAGAAACAGGCATTTGTAGAGGGCTGTGACCAGTATCAGGCTTCCTGCTATTGTGAATTATGTAAAGTGATTTAATTACTCTGTAGTCAGACCTTGAGTATGAATTATTAACACATCTTTCAATACCTAAGTCAAATATTATTGGTTGACTGGAGAGAGTCCGAGGAGCCAGGTTCAGACCCTACCTCTGATGCTTACTACCCATGTGATCCTGGCCAACTCATATAACATCCCTGGGCCTCAGGGAAAGGGTTGTATTAAACGGCTTCTGAGGTCAACAAGTCTATGATCTTATTATCTATTGCAAGAAGCCTTCCTTTATCCCTCCAATCTGAACTGATTTTTCTTTTTTCAGACTTGGCCACTGGTGCCTTTCATCCTCTTTCTAGGTTGGGACTAGGAAAGCACTTTACAAACCAAAAAGTATGAGCAATTAGAGCAGGTCAAATTTGTACAGGGTTTTATGGTTCACTAAGTATTTTCTTCACAATAATCCTATGAGGCAGAGAGAGTAAATAATATCCCCATTTTATAGAAGAAATGGATGCCTTGAGAAATTCATGTACTTGCTCGTAATCACAGGCACCTAGAAGATAACCAAAATTGTAAGAAAAAAGGCTTCAACATTTTGGGCAGTATTTCTGTGGAACAGTTATGGTAAAACATGGGCAAAAATCATACAGCACAAGAAGATGGATTTGTGACCTAATTTGGTAGAAGATGCTAATATAAGGGGAAGTATCATCACAACAAAGTGTTACATAGTTATTGCATATATGAGTCTATGTAATATTTCTACTTCTAGTACGTAGGCTTCATGTGATAGGGGTCAAGGCTTCCTACTGTCTGAACATACGTAAGGATAGCATGGTGCTTAACAAAATGTGAAAGAACAAAAAGAAAGGAGGGAGTGAGGGGAGAGAGATATATCAGTTTCCGATGTTAATTTCATGAATTTACTTGTCTCCCAGACCTCATTGATTTATAATATCAGTGTCAGTAGGATCCTTAGAAAATAAGATTTTAGATTTAGAGCTGGAAGAGACTTTAGAGGTCATATAGTCCAACCTCCTTCCTTTACAAATAAGGAAATTAAAGTCCAGAGAGGGTGTAACTTGCCTAAAGTCACACAACTTCATGCATTCTGATCCCAATCCAGTATTCTTGTGAATATTATTATGTTGTGTGTCTATGAGATATTTAGATTTTTGTATATTATCACATCATTCAAATTTATTCTCAAAGGCTTGTCATGACCACAGGCTATGAATGTCTTGACTATCCATATGACCACGTAGAAGTCATGTCATCGTAGTCACTTCCTTGCTGCATGGCCCAGGAAGATCATTCTATGTGTGCCTCAACCTCAATTTCTGCATGTGTAATATGGGGATAATTATACTGTACAGACAGCTCCAGGCATTGGGAGAAAAGCACTTAATACATTTTAAAGAGCCATAGTGCCCTTAGCCACCATCCAATCCATCATTTCCATTTTATAGACAGGAAAACTGAGACCAGAGAAGTGAAAGAACTTGTCAAAATTCACCTGCAAAGTAAATACAGATGTGGAATGGATAATAAGGTTTGCTCTTGTGGTTTGTTGTTACAGCCATTCAGGAATTTGATGAGCACATATCATATCCCTAGGATCTATTTCTATATCATATTTTTGGAGCACAATGATCTCTGTGTATTTTGGCCTACAACTGCAATGCTTTCACCTGAATTTAGTCTTGGTTGGGGAGTAGAGGAAAAGGAGGTGCTTCCTAGTGAAAATTCTTCCTGGGACATGAACTGTTACTGGTAAAAAGCCACTACCCCTATTCTCTCTGTGTTGCCTTCCTAATCACATCTTTATGTGAACTTTCCCATTTTTGACCCTTTGGTCCTAAATTCTGAGCATGTTTTCCTTCTTACTCTTTTGTTTTGGTTACCTGGTGGATTTCTGATTTTGATATTTGGATTGTCATATCACCAGTCACTTGAGCCCTCGAACCAAGCATTGTGCTTAGACCTGCCCTACTTTCTAGGACTTCTTAAGACTCTTTGGCCTGTCAGTCACTCACGATCACCAACTCCTCTACCTCCTCTCCAGCACCCTTCCTCCAATAACGAACACTGACAACCACTCCATCCTATAGGAACCAAACATTTCAGAAACACAAGTTAGTAAATTCCAAAACAGTATGTGCTTTTGACTTTGGATAAGAATTTTCTTCTGTCCAGTGCTCACATTAGAAATCTGTGACCCCAGTTCCCCATCCTCTGCTTACCTTGACACTCCTTATGGAGCACAAAGAGTGCTTCATACATCTAAGAAACATAAAGGAATGAAGTTAAGGGGGAAAAAAGGTTTAATAAAGTTCACCGCTGAGGAAAATGTCACAGAACCCTGTAATGGCACTGTCATTCATTCAACACTGAAGAACTCTGTATAGGAGATTCTAGAAATTCAAAGAAGAATAAAACATGGTCCTATACTTAAAGGACTAGTTAAGAGTTGGGGTGAGGAATAAAATATGGACACAAAATATGATATGTGATACAAAAGGTGAAGAGAACACATGATGGGGAGAACCATTTCACTGATGAGGTAGCATCTGAATTGGGCCTTGAAGGAAGGGTAGGATTCTAATGGAGCAAAGACTTGGGGGATGGAGGAATTCAAGATGTAAAAAACGATATGGGAAAAGGTACAGTTCAAAGCATAAATAGGAGATAAAGAATATTACATAGGGATTAAACTTGTTCTACTTAGCATTAGAGAACAGAAGTGGAACCCATGGGTAGAAGTTATAGGGAAAGAGATTTTGGCTCAATATAAAGAGAAATTTCCTAACAATCAGGGTAGATAGAATAAATCAGCAATGGTATGGGCTGCTTCAAGAGATATTGAGCTCCCTGTCAAATGTAGTGAAAATTTTCACTGGATAACCAATTTCTGTGAACGATGTAGAAGAGATTTCTGCTTCCAGTAGGGGACTGGACTAAATGATTTCTAAAGTCCCTTCCAGTTGGTGGATACTATAATTCAATTTGGCTGAGTATAGAGTGAATGACACAAAGTAGTGGGAGATAAGGCTGAAAATCAATTTAATATAAGGAGACAGATTTTTTTTTTTTGGTGGCCAAAATACCACATCAAAGCAAAGGAGTCTTGTAGCTGAGAGATATGCATAATAAAGGCATAATTCTATAGTAGGTGGTAGGAGAACTAAGGACTTGTCTCTTTATCCTGGCTCCTTCTGTTCAGGCTCAAATTCATTTGTATGCTAAACATGAGAGGATTTTTAGGAATGTATAATGCTAAATTAGATAGTTATCTGTAACTTAAGGGATCTCCATAGAGACTTAGGTATTTGAAAGACTTAATCTTAGCCTAGGGACTTTTGTTAGTTGGGTTTATTGGCTATTACTAAAGAGTTGTTGGCTGGTCTTCCTCAAGGAGTGGTTCTAGCCACTCTACACAAGCAAATTACAACAAAAATTGCTATTAGGTAGCTCTGAAGAGATGAGCCAAGAAGCGGGTAGCAGTGCCTATGCCCAGCAGTTACCACAAAACCATCAAGGACTAAGACAGCAACTTGCCCAATAGTCTAACATACCTAGAAGGGAGCAGGCCCAGTGAAAAATGGAGCCATGACATCACCAGAAAACAATGAATCAATTATGAAGCATTTATTAAGCACTTACGTGTGGTGTGCCTAGTATAATGCTAAGAACTGGGAATCAGTGGTGCTGAAGATTTGGAGGTATGAGTTGTCCACTACATGTCTGTTTTGCTTATGTGTAAATAAACAACTAGCATTTACATAGTGATTTAGGTTTGCCAAGCACTTTAAATATGTTAACTCATTTGAGCACAGTCTTTATCTGTGTATTCCTTGCACATGATCACTATGGACATCTACTCTCCCCAGTGATGGTAGATAAATCTGTGGTAGAGTGTGCCCTAGGTTTGAGGGAAGAATGTTCTATTTTAATTTTCTTACTGTGCTATTTCATTATTTCATTAAATACCTTTGTTTTGAATTGCGTCCTTTCACTCACTAAAGAAAAAAAAAGTAAACACATCAGTAGGGGCTTGTGAACTATGTTTGTGAGTGGATGCAGACTTACAGAGTATCTTGAACATGATGTATATTCTGGGATCTCTATGTTATAAGATGAGGGTGCTCCAAGTGCTACATGAATTGGCTGATTATTAGTAACAGTTTTAGAACACAAAGTTAAACAGGAAACACTAAGTGTTGTTCAGTAAGTGAGGAAAGTATCCATCAAGAGGCTGAATAAACTAAATATGGTATGTTGAATGGATTACCTTAATTACATTTTCACAGTTGAAAGGGACCTCAGAGACCTCATCTAGTCCAATTCAATAGGAATTCCCTTTTACAGCATCCCTCATAAGTAGTTTCTCACCTTTTGCTTAATATTTCCAGTAATGGACTCACCGCTTCCTGAAGCAAGATCATCTACTTTTGGACTCCTCTGGTTGTTCAGAAATTTTTTCCTTCCAACAAGCCTAAATCTGCCTTTCTCACTTCCACTGATTGATTCTAGTTCTGCTTGCTGGGAAGCTGGCAATATGAGTCTAATCCAGGACTGAGGCCTCAGGTTCCCCACCCCTGGAACTCTAATCTGTGTATCTCATGTTGGCTCTTCAAATTTTTGAAAACGCCTACCCTGTCACTACTAAATCTTCTCTTCTCCAGGCGATAGATAGGTAGACAGATAGAAAGATGGATATGTAGGCAAATAGACAGACAGATGGAGCTTTTAAGTACCTAACTGTATTCCAGACCAGATGCCAAGTGACAAGGATATAAATAGAAGCAACCAAGACTTTCCCTACCCTTGGGATGCTTATATTCTAGTAAGAAAAAGACAATAAATAAAGAAGAGCTGGAAAGCATGTGTGTCTGTGTGGTCAACATGGTGTGCAAATGGCCAGGATGCCCAGTTCTTTCAATCATTTCCCAAATGGCACAGTATTCAGGAGCCACCCTACCATGTTAGTTGCCCTCTAGACATGCTCCAGGTTGATCATGTTCTTCATAAAATGAAGGGGCCAGAACTGAATGTTCCACATGGGGTTTGACTAGGACAGTTTCAGTGTTCTGCTTTTTACAAGACTTGAGAGAACTGCCTAACCAGCTCTACAGCAGTACTGTGCTGAGAAAAGGTATCTTAATGGTAACGAAATGTTTCAGCAACTCCATTCAGCTTTTCTAGTGAGCACCATCTTTCAGAATATGTACACAGTGCATAAAGTATCTTTGAGTTTGAAGAAAATCTGAAAGGAAGTGAACTTGTTTCTAAGAAGTTGCTATATCCTATTCAGTGGGGTCTGAGAACTAGTAAGTGAGATTTGAATTGGATAGCTCCAAATCTCTTATCTAGTGCTCTACAATAAACTCCCCCCAGACTAGCTGGCACTGCATCCTCTTGAGAGTAAGGGTTATACAATCTCCTGGTTTGGGGAATGATGAGGGAGAGAAGTAGGATGGGAGAAGGGTAGAAACCCTGGAAAAGATTATGGAGTGACAATTTAAGTGCCTGAACGGCAGGCACTATTTGATTCTTATTTTTGTGTGTTCATTTAAGTAAGCACAGTGCACCTGGCAAAGGCTAGGCACTTAATAAATGTTTGTTAGAGTAGATTGTAGAATAACAGTCATAATTGCATCAGGAAAAAAGTAGCTATTTCTGGAGATAAGCAATATGTAGTGGTAGGAATAGCACAAAATTAGTCAACAAAATTTTGGATTTAAGACTTGGCTCTGTTACTCACAGCCTGTGTGACCTTGGGCAAGTCATGTCTCTGGACCTCTGTTTTCTCCTCTGTAAAATGAGGGGTTTGGGCCGAATGATCATTTCTAGCTCTTAATTCCATGAACATGAAGTGGTGAGACAAAGCCAGAGATTAGGGAGATGTGAGAGCTGGGGTTGACTGGGAACCAGCTGTGAGGCTGGAGCCCCTTTGTTCCAGAGCACTCTGCTCAGGGATGTGCTTTGACATGCAAACTTTTCAATGGAGAAGGCCTTCTGAGGTGAAAGAGAAAGAGCAAGTCCAGGAAACCTGTCATTTCCTAGCCATGAGCAAGTCATCTCCATGCTTCCTTTCTCCCATCAGTAAAAGCCAGTAATAGTGCTATTACTACCCATCTGACAGTGCTGTTGTGAAGTAAGGGCTTTTTAACTTTAAGGTAATATACAAATAAGAGTTACAATTATTTCCATTTGCAAAGGATGTGCATACATATGTACAAACATATACATATTTATGAAAATATACATCCTTTCAGACATATATGAATGTACAGGTTTATATGGTTACTCCTTCCATCGAAGCACACCACAGCCTTATCAATTTTATTACTTGCTGTGGCCAAGTAAAATGATCAAAAAAATTGTGTCTCTCCCCACCCCCCATTTCATTACTTGTTAGCCAACTTTCTGATTACGAGCTTCCTTGAATTTATTTAGGGTGGTCACTGACCCACAGAATCACAGAAACTAAGAGGTGGAAGGACCTCTTGTCCCAAGGGTTTTTAATCTTTTTGGTGTGTGTGTCATAGAACATTTTGGCAGTCTGGGGAAGCCCATGGACCCCTTCCTGGAATAACATTTTTAAGTGCATAAAGTATATAGGATTATATAGAAAACCAAATCTATTAAAATGCAGTTATTAAAATATTTTTTAAAAAAAGTTCATGTAGTCCAGGGGTAGGGAAATTGCGGCCTTAAGGCCACAGGTAAGGACCTGCAGGGCCAAATGTGGCCTAGAGGCCACAGGTTCCCCACCTCTGCTCTACTCCAACTCAAACCTCCAAACTCCAAACTCAAAATACGAATGTCCTTTACAACATTCCTTACAAGTGGCTACTCAGCCTTTGCCGGAAGACCTCTTTCTCTGAGAAAGAGCAACTTTTCAAAACAACCTACTCTACTTTAGGACAACTCTAATTGTTAGGAAGTTTTTAATGACACCAAAACAAAGTCAGTCTTTCTTCAGCCTTCCTGCACAGTATCTCCTTCTGCCCCAGGCCACCTAAAACTAGACTAATCTCTCTTTCAAAAGTGAACCTGTCAATGGCCTTAAGACAATGGTGTCAAACTCAAACACAAAGATTGTGAAATCATAAAAAGTGTTCCCCAGGGCTCTATATTTACTTAGAAAACAACATTATCCATATTCTATTGTATTCTTATTTATTTTGTTAAACATTTCCCAATTACAATTTAATCTGGTTTGGGCACCATTTAGGAGCGTAGTGGGTGACATGTAGTACCCAGGTCAGCCCATATGTTTGATACCTGTGCTTAAGACATCTAAAGCGGCTTCCGTGAAGCAGAGTAGATAAAGTGCTAGGCTAGAACTCAGGGGGGACCTGGGTTCAAATTTTGACTCAGGCACTTTGGGCAAGTCATTTAATTTCTGTTTGCCTCAGTTAGCTTAAATGAAAAATGAGGATAATAATGGCACCTCCCTCTGAGTTGTTGAAAGGATTAAATGAGATGATATTTATAAAGCCCTTAGCACAATGCCTGTTACTTTGCTGCTGCTGCTGCTGCTTGTTGTTGTTATCATCATTATTATTATCTATCCTAGTCCCCCTAAGTTTTTTCTTATTTAAGTTCAACATCTCATGTTCCTTCAACCAGCCCTTTCATCAATGTGATTACCTTCCTCTTGGTGTGCCTAGTTTCTCAATTCCTCCAAAATCATGCACCCCCAAAGTGAACACAATAGATGTGTCTACATTAAAGGAATTGGGATCATTCCCTCTTGTAGAGGATGGACAGCACTTCTGTACTAGCTTCATAAATCCTAATATGGTAGCTAGGTACCACTAGTCCTCTGCTCCTATTAAGATAAGATCCTTTTGCATCCTCCCAGGATACCAGAACTAGGCTGTCTTGTAAAGAGAAGATAACAATAAAGTTTCTAGTTAGGTCGTGAAGGCACTACAGACACTTTTCTGTTCAAGCCTTCAGAGGGGAATAAAAGCCCTCAGCACCAGAGAAGGACTGGTTACTCGGCATATGAGAGTTATGTTCTGCTATTGGTCTCTATTGGGGCTTCTCAAACCTCCTAGAGCAAGAATCAGGGACCTGAACTGATTATGATGAGGGACTGACCAGGGAGATCCTTCTACTATCTCTGAGGCAGCTGCTGCTAAATGCCAGAATTACCCACTGCCTCCTTAAAATAAATAAATCTATTTTATTTACTTATTTGTCTTCTTTTCAGAAGTCATTAATACAGCTCTTCTGAGGGCTGACATCTCTCTTGACCTGGAATCTATGCTCTTGGACAAGAGACAAAGAGTGCAACATTGGACCCGTATTTAAATCCTTTCCATTTTGCTGGGCCTGTCAGAGCTCTCAAACAGATGGCACAGCCTCTAAGAACTCAGAGTTACTACTATATCATGATTAGGCACCAGAGCAGGTCTTTAGGAAAGGATTATTATTATTATTATTAATGAGAGAATGCATTTGAATAATGTAAAAACACTTTGTGATCATAATAATCTAAGCAAAAGTAACTTATTTTTGTCATACTGATACTTTGTGAAAGGTTACTGTTTATTTGATTTTCTTAAATATCATTGTTGCTACTGCTATTACTATCTCATTAACTAATTTGGAGAGACCTTGTTGCAAAAGGTCTTTACTACCTGAAAAACCAACACTGCCACCTCCTGGTAACAACCCTAAACTATAGGCTCCATCCAGGTTAGCTGTGGTAAGCAGAAAGCTTTGAAGAATGTGCCTAGCTGATTCAACCCTCTTCAGTGAGAAAAACACTTTGGTCACTTGACTACTAAAAATGAGCGGTACATCCTTTGGTGAGAGTTAACTCTCTTCTGGAATCAAGTTGGTACAGTTCTTCCAAGACATCCTTTGGGTCCTCTATTTCTAAAACAGCCAGGGCTATAACTAATATGAATCCTAATTCATTTTTTTTTTAAGCATTGGCTAGCCTATACTATCTAGTTCTCAGAAAGGAAAAAATATTGAATGCAGTGGTTAAATTAAAACCACAAAAAAAGGAAGAAGGAGAAAAGGGGAATTGGGGAAACAATTGGCAAAACTTTGGGCAAATATATTTTTAAAGTGTTGAAATTTGATTTGTTACAAACGTCATCAAAACTCTCAACCTTTACTTCAAAGTGTCTCTATGTGCAATCCCTATGGGATCAATTAATCTCCACAATAAAAATGGAAATTTAATTTCCATAATAAGTTCTAAGGAAAAGGTCAGTTGTACCTCCCATGGGAAATTCATTTCCCTAGTTTGTTGTGTTTTAGATTGGTTTTCAAAGAGACGTGATTGAAGATAAGTATCTCATAGTTAAATATTTTGAGGTTCCATTCATCCCCAAAGGAAAGAAAAATTAATTTCAAGAAAAAAAAGATCTCTTTTCTAAAACACTGAAGATTTTCTACTTTCTATGTGGAGATCTGTATAAGTGGGGTCTACATCTTAGCTTCTCTAATAATTCACTATTCAACTATTCTTCCTTAACATTTAAAGGCATGTGAGATAATGAAAATAACATTGAACTTGGAGTGAGAAGATATGGGGATTTGATTTCTTACTCTGACAATTATTTAATTATATTGGTTCTTGGCCAGACACTTAACCTTTCTTAGCCTCTTGGTCAAAAAGATGCTAATGTAATTTATTGTTATTATTATTGTCTTCTGCAATATCCAAACAACTTAGTATCCATTTCAACAATTTCCCATTTCTTGACTTTTAAAAATAGAGGAACGTTTCAATTTTTTTTTTAAATACAAGAACCATACAAACAAGAAAATATTTAGGGAAACAGTTTAGTTGAGTGAAATTCAAAGTCATAATGGGATGTATGATTAAGGCACCTGGCATACTGGAGATTAGAATATTGAGAGGAAGAGAGGGCTAAGGACAAACTATTAGGGAACATTTATATTCAGAGATAATGAGGAGTCACTCCAAGAAAGAGAAGAAGCTGTTAAAGGTATGAGTAGAGTATCGTATCTTTGAAGTGGAATGAGAGATTATTAGAAGTGGGTCACCAATAGTTTCAAAAGCTACAGAAAAGTGGAGGATGTTGAGTGAAAAAAAAAAAAAGATCATCGTATGATCACTGGTGACCTTAGAGAGTACAATATAATTGCAGGAAGAGAAGTCCAATTTCTTTTTTTTTTTTTGAGAAGTCCAATTTCAAGGAGTTAAAGAAAGAGTAGAAAGTGAAGATGTGTAGGCACTGAGGATAGAGAATTTTTTTTAAAAGAATTTTAGCAAGGAAGAGGGAAGATAAGCTAAATATGTATGTCTGGGCAGGTAGGTGGCACAGTGCATAGAGTGCCTAGCCTAAAATCAGGAAGATTGCTCTTTCTGAGTGCAAATCCAGCTTCAGACACTTACTAGCTTTGTGACCCTGGGCAAGTCACTTAACCCTGTTTGCTTCAGTTTCCTCATCTGTAAAATGAACTGGGGAAAGAAATGGCAAACCATTCTAGTATCTTTGCCAAGAAAACCCCAAAAGGGGTCATAAAGAGTCAGATATCACTGAAAAGCAACTAAACAAGAATATGTATATAAGTAGAAGAGGAGAAATTGTTGTTAAGGGAGAGAATAAAGATACATGAAAGGGAAGGGATGACTACAGAAGCAAGAACTGGGAGAAGGTGCAAAGAAATGAGATCAAGGTGAAAGTTAGAGGGATTGGCCTTAGTGAATAATATAATTTATTTTTTACATATTTGCATCATTAATTTTGTTTTGACTGTTTTCCACAGCATGACTATGAAATATGTCTCATCATTGACATTTGAAGACTGTGTAAACTAATATCCAGAAAGATTAAGTGATTTGTCTGAGGTTGTATAATGACTCAGCGGAATAGTTAGAGGTTAAACGCCAGGATGGCTCAAGAACTACACCCCGGCCAACCAAATCTCACTATGCATGAGGTGTCTATGCTTGTGTTTAATTGGGAAATTATGACACTGCTGTAAACCCTTCCAAAGAAAGGCTCATAATAAGCCCACTCAACAGCATACAACTTGAATAAGATGAGAGGTCCTAATTATGGACCAAATGGATAAGAGTGAACTGGCTCCTGCAACAGCCATTAATAACACAATGAACGAATACTTTATAAGTATTCTTCAGCCACAAATGTGAGAAATTCCATTAAGAGCACGTTATGAAATTGCTGCAGCCTTTCCTGATTCCCATCTCTAAGTGCATCAGTTATTTAAAATGCCACAAAAGAATATTATATTTACTGGCACTGGCCAAACCTTGTCAAAGTTATTTGAAGAATTCTCCACGTTACTTATAGAAGTAAATCTTGGGTCACTTTACCTAGCAGAGAGTCACTGCTAACTAAAGTCTTGAGATAAGAATCTCAGTTTTGGAAGGAACCTAAAGTTTACCTAATTGAAGTCCTGGTTAAAGTGCATAACCCATACAGATAGTTTTGCAATCTGTCATCCTCTCACCACCTGAACACTAATGATGTAGATCTCAATCACTTGTAAGGCAGCCTAGTCTACTGTGGAAAATCTCTGATAGAAACTCATGCTACCACTGGCCTAAAATCTAACTTCAATTCAAACCAGTATTAAACATCTAATGTACAGAGCTCTCTGCTAGATGCAGGGAGAGACATAAAGATTGAAAAAAATAGAGGCTCTGCTTTGTTGCAGTCAGCACTGTGAAACAATAAAGACAATTCCTCACATTTTTATAGTACTATAAGGTTTACAAAACACTTTGCTCACAACAACTCTGTACGGTAAATAGAGAACTGCATTAGAAATAATATTATACTTGGAATCAGGAGACATGTATTTAAATTTAGGCTCCAATACTTACTTACTAGCTGTGTGATGATGGATAAATACAAAACCTCATTGACCTTCAATTTCCTCATTTGTCAAGTGAGTATAATAACCTTTTGTTCCTCAAAGGATTGCCATGAGGAAAACATGTCGTAAATCCTCATGTCCCATGTAAATATAAGTCCTTATCACTCATGGAACTTCTAATCTAGAAAAGGGTTAGTAATCACACAATTTTTTTAGGGGTGAGGGGGAACTGGATCTGATTTTATTGATATAGAGAAATCCCAGTAGGAAAACTCCTTCCATCACCATGGCACAGCACTTGCTTTGCAACCTACTGTCTTAAAAGATTGACTGCAGCTGGGAGAAGTGAAGCGATTCATCCAGGACCATAAAACTAGTTATGTGTCAGAGATGGGGCTTGAACTTAGGTCTCATAGATTTTGAGGCCAGTTCTCTATTTACTACATCAAGCTGCCTCTCTGTGAGATAGGTAAAAAGCACTGTGCACAAATAATTGTAAAACAAAATAATACTATGTGGTTATGAAAAGTGTGAATTGCCCTGCACAGTCTGATAGGAGATGGAGCACGCAGTGATGCACTTCATCCTTTCCTTACCTCCTGATACAACTCATCTATTCTACCTAAGCCCGATACAATGGAAAGAACACTAGTCTTGTAATCAGAAGTCTACAGGATGATAGGATTTAGGGATTGAAAGAAATGTTATGACTAATATGGAAATGGGCTTTACATGATTGTACATATTTAACCTACATCAAATTGCTTTCTGTTTTAGGGAGGAAGGAGGGAGGGAGAAAAATTTCAAACTCAAAATTAAAAAAAAAAGAATGTTAAAAATTGTCTTTACATGTATTGGAAAAAATAAAATAGTATTAGAAAAAGAAAAGAATGCTCTAGGTTATTTGGTCTAATCTCATTTTACAGATGAGGAAACTAAGGCTCAGAGAGGGAAAAGTAATATACTAAGTGACACATTCATTCCTTTTAGTGAGCAAGCATTATTAAAGGCCTTCCTGGTGTGCAGTTCTGGGATAGGCACTGGGATAAAAAGTTTGGAAAAGAAAGTCTTCTCTCATGGAGCTTACAGTCTAATTAAATTAAGACACAAACATAGACAGCTATAATAAACATTATATAACAAATACAACAGAGCTGCAAAATAAAGTGTTAAACCCCAAAGTTTATCTCACCCTATTAGTTCTGTCTCTGCTGGCTATAAACATGTCAAGTTCTCCCGTCTTTAAAAAAAACAACAAAAACTTCAATAGACTACTGGCCCCTTTAGCTATCATCCTATTTACTTTCTTTCTCAATTTCCTTGAAAATGTTGTCTAAACTCCACTTCTCTGCTCTTACCCCCTTCTCAGTCCTCTGAAATCTGGCTTCTGATGCCATCATTCAACTTAAAGTTCTCTTTCCAAAGTTATTAATCATCTCTTAATCACCAAATCAAATGGTCTTTTTAAAATGTTCATCCTTCTGGAACTCTCTGAAACAGGTGACACTGCTGACCATCTCTCCTCCTAGATCTTCTCTCTACTCTCTGGGGTGCATCACACTGTTCTCTTTTGGTTTTCTTCTTACCTACCTGACCTCTCCTTTTCAGTATCCTTTGATGGATCTTCATCCATGTACTGGTGCTAACTATGAGTGTCCTCCAAGGCTCTGTCTTTGGTCCTCTTATTTTCTTCATCTATATTCTTTCACTTGGACATACTCACTAACTTAAATGAGTTTAACTATTTTTACTATTCCTGTGATTCCGAGATCTATATATCCAGCCCTAGTCTTTCTCTTGAGTTCTATGACACCACAACTGACTACTGGAATTTCAGATAAGATGTTTCATAGTCTCATATTCAACAAGCGTAAAACAGAATTAATTTTCTTTCTTCCCAAATCTACTCCTCTTGTGAATTTCCCTATTTCTCTTGAGATCAGCACAAATCCTTCCAGTCACCCAAGTACACAACCTTAGTGCCATCATCGATTCCTCACCCTCATTTACCCCACATATCTACTCAGTTACCAAATCTCATTGTTTCTATTCTTATGACCTCTCTTGAATACAGCCCCTTCTCTTTGCTCACTCAGCTATCACATTAGTTGAGACACTCTTCACCTCTCACAGAGAATATTGCAAGAGTCTCCTAATTTATCTTTCTATCCCAGATGGCAACCAGGTGGCATAATGGAAAGAGCCCGGAAACTGAAGTTAGGAAGGCCTGAGTTCTAATCCTGGCTCAGATGCTTACAATGTGATCCTGAGTAAATCACTTAAGTTCTTTCAGACTCAGTTTCCTCATCAGTAAAATGAGATAATACTGGAATTTTCTTCATAGGTTAATTGTGCTGTTGAAATGAAAAAAAAATATACATAAAGCATTTTGCAAACCTTAAAGTACTATATAAATGCTAGCTATTATTATTAATATTATTGCATCTCTCCTACCATATAACCCATATTCTACAGAGCTGCCAAAATATCTTTCTTAAAGCTCAGGTATGGCCATTTTCATCCACCTATTGAACAAACTCCATTGACTCTTTTTCACCTGCAGAACCAAATATAAACCTTTCTCTTTGGCATTTAAAGCTTATCACAACCTGGCTACTTCTTACTTTCTCATATTAATTACATATTACTCCCCTCCACACATTCTATGGTCCAGCCAAACTAGCCTTCTTCCTATTTTTTTCACACACAATGCTCCTTTTTCCATCTCCGTTCCTAAATACTGGCCTAGGCCTGTTGTTGACTCCCTTCCCACCTCCACTTCTTGCAATCCCTGGTTTCCTTCTAGACACAGCTCAAGTGTCACCTTATGATGCCTAGCTGATGATGCTTTCCCTTTCAAGGCTACTTTGTATCTGTTTTATACATGTTTCTGAATATACCTGTATATTTTGCATACATATGTGCATATATATGTGTATATATACATACACACACTGATACATATGCATATTGTTTCCTGATAGAATGCAAGCTCCTTGGTGGCAAGCATTGTTCCTTTTTTTGCTTTTTATGCTTAGGGTCTATGGTAGTACCTGACACAGAACAGGTATATTTGTTGACTTCCTAAAAGAAGAAAATTGTTATGGAAGGATTGGAGGATGGAGTGTATTTAAATTGCTTTTATCCGATGGGTAAGAATTCAATAGATGAAAAGGAGAATATTTTATATATATATACATATGACCTTGCTAAAAATAAATGATCAAAGTCATGGAGAGTCAGAGAGTAGAACACTTTGGCTGGAACATAGAGTATATGGAGGGTAGTAACATGAGATAAATCTAGGTAAGCAGGATGGCAGCAGGTCAGCGTGAACTTTGAATGTCAAGTAAAGTAATTTGAATTTTACTTGGGAAATGATGAAGAATTCATTGATGACTTTTTAGTGGTATAACCAGCTCTCTGCATAAAAGAGATTATTCTGGTAACAATAAAGAAATACATCAAAAGAAGCAAAAAGTCAGGAGGAGTCAGGTAGATCCGCTGTAATTGTTCAGGCATCTGCAACATTATTAATATGGAGATCTTGTGTGAGGGTGACAGGTTTTGTGAATCAAGAAAAACTGATAGAATTTCTTTAATTGATCATGTACAAGAGACAAGAAAGAGTGTGAGAAGACTCAAAGATAATCTCAAAGTTGTAACATGAGAGACTTGGTAAATAAAAATAATTTATTATTTACTAAGTGTCTAGTGCTTCTGCTAAGCATGAGGGTCACAGAGGGAAACAATGAATTCAATAGAAGATCATGTTTTTTTACATGTTGAGTTTGAGTAATTGTGGGACATCCAGAAAGAGACCATCCAAAGATAGCTGGAGATAAAAGTCTAGAGCTCGGAAGAGAGGATGTCACTATAAAAAGTTTTAGGATTGATATACTTAGATGCAACAATGGAAATTATACTCATTCTCAGGATTTCAAAAGGAGAGAGCATAGCAGGAGAAGAGGGCCAAGGAAGAACTTTACAAAAATCCACGTTAAATAGTTAGAAGGAAGAAGAGGAAGCAGCAGAAGAGTGGGTAGATATGTAGGAAAAGAACATTGAGAGTGCCATATCTCTGAAGATAAGGAAGAAAAAGTTGGTTATCCAAAAGGAAAGATTAGTCAATTGAGTTAAAATAGCAGAGACATCTAGGAGGATAGGGGCTGAAAAAGAACCATTAGATTTGATGATAAGGGAGACATTGTGGTCCTTTGAAAGAACCTTAGTAGAGTAGTTGGTTTGGAAGCCAAATGGTGAAGGATTAAGGAGATAGTAGTGGGTGGTGAATAGTGGGGGCACTGTATAGGGAAACCTTTAATGAAATGAGCAGTGAGAAGGAAGCTAGAGATGGGATGACATCTAGATGTTATAGAAGGATTCATGACAGTGAATCTGAAGTTCCAATACTTGTCCTTTCAATCACTGTGACAAGGTCACCCTGTGTGACCTTGGGCTCTCAGTTCCTCATTCCTAAAATGCAATATTTGGATGAAATTACTTCTGAGTCCTTTTCTGGTTCTAAAATTTTATTTTATTTTTTTGAAAATTAGAGAGAACTAATAAGTATTTGTTGGCAAATTAAGCTGGTCAATCAATAAAGATTTGTTAAGCACTCACTGCATGCCAAGCACTGTGCTAAGTGATAAGGATAGTAATAAGAAATTTAAGAAGTCTGCCCTGACTTTCCTTGACCAAAGACCAACCTTGTTCTGAGTTCTTAAGTATTTATATTTGTCTGTATATATTATCTTTTGTTTTTAACTCTGCAACAAGATGCCCTCCCAGGATAAGCTCATCACTTCTAAACTCACCACTAACTCAAGTCTTGATTAACTCAGCCTCCCTCAGCCCTTCCTCCCCTCCCCTCAGTTAAAAGAGCTGGAGGGCAGAGTACTAGACTCCTTCCTATGCCTTCCCTTACTGGACTCTCAGCTCACTCCACTTTGCATCTGCTGTTCTGTCCACTTTCAACTCCCTGGAACAAGATACCTCAGAGCCAGGTACTCAATGGTAGAATCCCTACCCTGCTTTCCTGCCTCCTTTTGTTATGTTGTCTTCCCCTTTACAGTATAAGCTCCTCGAGGGCAGGGACTATTTTTTTTAAATAATTGTACCCCTATGTGACTGACACAGAGTAGGTGCTTAGGTGCTTAACGAATACTTATTGGATTAGACAGGATCCTTTACTAGGCTATAAACTCCTTAAAGCTAAGACTCTTTCATGGAATTTAGTACAAAGTATGGGAAAGAGGTATTTCTCTCTCTCTCTCTCTCTCTCTCTCTCTCTCTCTCTCTCTCTCTCTCTTTCTCTCTCTCTGTATGTATGTATATGCATACACACATATATAATTTTTAGTTGATTACTTATGATTTCTTATATTTTTATTCTGTTTTACTGATAGGAAGAATCTAAAATTTCATAAACCAACCCAAGAGGCATGATCTGTCCTCAAGTAGCTCATAATCTCGGAACCAAGGAAGAGATTAGACAACCAGACATACAGGGTAAAAATGAGTGAAGAAGAGAGAATAGAGGTAGCTTTGGTCTGTACATCTGTCTTATCTCCAAACTAGGCTGTGCTTCAGGGGAGGGATGGTTGGTTTAATGTAGTAGAAAAGGTGCTGGGTCCCAATGCTAGCTTTGCCATAAACTCATTGAGTGACCTTGGGAAAGTCCTTTCACTTCACCTGACTGATCTCAATAAGCACTTGTTAAAGGAATAAATGAATGAATGAGAGCTTAATGATGCTATATATTTGATAAATCTAGTGACTTTCACCACTTTAGACATGGCATCGGTTACTATAGAATCACAGTCTCCTCCATTCCCTCACAAGCTAGTATCTCTTTTCTTTATAGCTACTCTTCACATTAGCCACTTTGGGAAGTGAGTCATCACCACCAATTGGGAAGAACCGGCTGATCAGAGGCTAAGGGAATCACTTCCCAGCCCTTATACTGTTAATTCTGAGACACAATGAATGGTGAAGGCTAGATAAATATTCCTGAATGGCAAGTGGAAGCCTATACATTCTTTTACAGACTCAACAGTACTTTTCATTTTGTTCCATTGTATTTTTCCAGAGAGATGAACTGAATTGACTTGTTGACTACTGAAGCCAAATACCATGAAGTACCATTGGGAAATCCTGGGGCTATCTTTTGAACCCAACCTCAGTGTTCCTAGATCACTGCCATTTCTTCCATTTTATTGATGGGAAGAATCTAAAATTTCATAAGGGTACTAAAACCAACCTAAGAGGCATTATTTCCAAGGAGGTAAATAATTTTAAACTTAATTGCTTATGTAAATGATCATTTCTACTTTCTATATGCACTCATCCTCAAATCACAGAATAATAGCATCTAGAGTTGCAAGAGACACCAAAGGGTATCTCATCCAACCTACGCCTCTATAAGAATTTCTTCCACAATACCATCAACAACAAGGACTTGTATAGCCTTAACCTGACAACGTTAAGTGATGGGTGATTTACCATCTCCCATGGTAGCATATTCTACTTTTGGACAGCTGCAAATACTAGCATCATATGGAGCGAAAATCATTCCTCCTGTAACTTCTACTCAATTCACTGGCCCTAATTCTACACTCTGGGGCCAAGCAAAACAAGTTTAATCTTTCTTTCATATGACAGCCCTTCAAATATTTTGACAAGTATCATGGTTCTCCACCCTCCTCTTGACCCTGGCTGGAGCGAATCTTCGGCAAAAGACCTCAAATTGAAGAAAGTAGTGGCTTTTTCTCAGTTCCAATCCTATTTGACCCCTCTGTAGTTTTTCACACCATTGACAATACTCTTCAAAATATTCTCTTGAGACAACAATGAATTTGGAGTCAGGGAGTCAGATTGTAAGTACTAACACTGTGACCCTGTAACTTACTAACCACCTTTATCTCTTTGATAAGGCTACTACTTCCTCATCTGTAAAATGGAAGAAATTTCACAGGTTTGTTAAGAGAAACAATATACTTATACTCTTTATAATTGTATTCTACAATATGTTGTCTACCATGATCAAGCATTATTATTATTTTTGAAAAGAGCCATTCATTTGTCAATTTTTTTAAAGATCCCTCCAAACCCTTCTAAACATTAGAAGTCACTCATTTGGAATACGCCAATAAATTTCTAGGATAAGGAAAGATCAGGTCAAGGTTTAATCATCTCAGTGACTTCCTCTCTCATGAATACAGTAATTATAGCTTAGAAATCTAAATATAAAGGTCAGAAATTTAGAGTGCTAATTCTAGCTCTGATAGGGACAACACTCAATTGGATATTTAAATTCTGGCTCTCTGGTTAAAAAAAAAAAAAAAAAAAGATCAGTGACCTGAAGAAATTCATGGTTCTTCTTTAAGGCAGCTAAGAACCCTTTTAGTGTTTATGGGGGACTGGGGGAGAAATTTAATAATTTCTTCTCATTTATCATGATTACTATTGGGAAAAGTATCTTTCTTTTTCCTGGAAGAGCTCAAAAAGAATTTTATTTTATTTTAAATAGTATTTTATTTTTTCTAATTACATGTAAAGACCATTTATAAAATGCATTTAAGATTTTTTTTCTACTTCCTCCCCTCCCCCCTTCCTAAAACAGTTAAGTAATTTGATATCGGTTATGGGTGTGCAATCATGTAAAACATATTTGCATATTAGTCATTTTGTGAAAGAAGAATCAGATCAAAAGGAGAAAAAAAACACAAAAAATTAAAAATAGGACGCTTTGATTTGCATGCAGACTCCATCAGTTCTTTCTCTGGATGTGGCCAGCATTTTCCGTCATGAATCCTTTGGAATTGTCTTGCTGAGAAGAACTAAGTCATTCATAAGTTGATGACTGCACAATGTTGCTGTTCCTATGTACAATGGGGAACAGTATCTTTGAATACAGGGGATTACCATATGTAAAACATGGGCTGGTGGATTAGAATCAGAGAATGGGTGCTGGAAGAGACTTTATACACAGAATATTAGTGTTGAAGAGGATTTTGGCACATAAAATGTTAAGCCAAAGAACATAATGAGGGAACTAAGAGATAATCCTAACTCCCTCACAAGAGAAAACTGAGGAGCACAGAAAAGGAACGTCTTGCCTAAGGCCACACAATTAGACTCGTTTATCTTTCTAGGATAGTTTTAGTATCAGAGCTTTAACCTGGATCTCCTTATTATTGATCTAGTACTTACTGGTCCACAACAAAGGTGATCTCATGGGGACTCGGAATCTTTTACCTGAAGAAATATCAACTCACCTGTTATTCAAGTTCCTAGCATAGAGCCCTGCATTTGTTTATTGAATCAAATTGAATCTCTCTTCCCCCCAAAATGGTGCTTTTGAACATTTGAGACCTGAGGGTACTGATTTCTTATGGAAGGTATTGGTTTTTTGCCTGTCCATTTTTTTCCCCTGAATATAGATAGTGTCACGGAGAGCCACAAGCTAGTCTATAAATAAGACCATGATTATGTGTTCTGACATCACAAACATGAAAATTCATGCAGAATTAAGCAGAAAGCTGACATCTGAAGATAATGGTTAACATTTTCTACTAAGTAGATCAAAGGTAGGGCCTCATTGCCAAAAAGTGCAAGGAAATTGGGAAATGTTTCATTGAGGTAACATCCTCCCATTTTTCAGTAGGCAAGTGGCCAAGTCAATTAATATTTATATACTGAGAGCCTGTTATGGGCACACAGCACAGGGATAACATAATGTTCGAGGCCTACCAGGAAAGAGGCATTTTGTCATATTCCAGTTAATCGCCACTACAAAAACCCAGTGAGAACAAATCCCGTAGAATAATAAGTTGGTTTGAAGTAAAGTCATTAAATAATTACAATGATAGTTGAAAATCCACATTTATAAAGTGTCTTATAATTTTTCAGCACTTTACAACTATTAGCCTAGTGTCTTTTAAACATTGTGGCCACATTTCACTTAGGGGATTGTAATACCATGAAGGAATTCACACTTGTGAGTCCAGGATTCAGAAGGGGAGAGGTACTAGGGAATCCTTGAGCAAATTAAACAAATAAAGCCTATTTTTATACTGAAAATTTATCATATGCAAGAAGTATTTTACATATATGCTACCATGAATGTATCAAATATGAACACAATTTCATTTAAAATACTTTAGAAAGTACACTATCATTGAAATATTTTTATTGAATCATATAATACTTGACATTCAATAATAGCATTCCTTGGAATTTTCTTTTTCTAGGCTCACAGCAGTCATGTGAAGAGGGAAGGGCAGGGATTATGACTTCCTTTTTATTGATGGGGTAACTGAGGTTCAGAAAGATTTAGTTACTTGTTTATGGTCCCATAGTCTGGAATTGAACCCAGATTTTCTGAATGAAAAGTCCAGTGATTTTCCTATTTTATGTGGTGTATTCTCAAAGATTCCTCAGTTTAGCAAATGTGACCACCACATATCATAAATTCACAATCCAGTTAGGGAAATAAATAAATAAATAAAGTATATATGTGTGTATACACATATGCATATGTGCATATACACAAAGACTACAAAAACATATCACATATATCTGAATTTAGAGATGGTAGGAGTAGTGGTGTGAGGCTGCAGAATGCTTAGAATTGGCTGCCAAAATTATACTGAATTTGAATTTAAAAAAAAACCAAACCAGATGGTTAGGTAGATTTTGAGACTACATGGCATTTCTTTAATGCAGAGTAAAAAGAGTAAACTCTATTATGAATGAAGCTGTCACCCTGAATGGCAAGCTATTTGATTTACTGTTATTCACCTTCTGCTTTTCCCAGTTCATTTTAATGGTAATGTGAAGCCTTTAGATAAGCTAACACTACTAGGAGTGTATAAGTCTCTGTTCAAATCTTTAACAATGCCACATATAAAGGATATGAAAGACAAAAAGAGATATGGAAAGAGAATGCAGGAATTGGATTATAGAGGAGATATGGAAAATTAACTGTTGATGTGAACAATTAAGCTCCAAATAATTATTCAATAGAAGAGATATGATATAAAGTCTTTTATCTTTACTAGGATCATAGAATGTCGAGCCAGAAGGAATCTTAAACAAAGAATGTTAGACGTGGTAAAAAAAATAAAATAAAACAATACAACAGAGAGCTCCTTTGGTCCAGGGGTTCTTAACAGGTTTTGCATCCTGGAGTCCTTTGGCAGTCTAGTGAAGCCTGTGGACCTTTTCAAGAATAATGTTGTTTTTGTTGTTCAGGCATTTCACTCTTCATGATGCTCTTTGGGGTATCCTTGTCAAAGACACTGGAGTAGTCTGCCATTTCCTTTTCCAGCTCTTATTACAGATGAGGGAACTGAGACAAACAGGGTTAAGGGACTTGTCCAGAACCACACATAAGTGTCTGAGGTTTCAGATAAGACTTCTGGACTTCAAGCCTAGCACTCTATCCCCTGTGCCACCTAGCTGACCCAAGACATCAATAAAATATTTAAGTTATAAAGGAAACCAATTGTATTGAAATGCAGATATCGAAAAATTTTTTAAATCTTACAGTCTAGTTCAACCCCTTTTAGAGATGATAAAAGGTAGGTGGAGAGAAGGATGTGACTTGCTAAGCACATAGTCCATGTAGTAATAACAGCAACAGAACTTGACAATGGTGGTTGGCGCCAAAAGCAACATAAGAAAACATAAGTCAAAAGAACACAGATTCTTGGTTCCACATTCATTCTACTACACCACCCTCTACCTTTGCTTAAGATGTGCAGAGTACCTGATAAACTCTTGATATATCCTGCTGACAATTTTGTCTTTCATATGGTGAACTCTCTGTCATTGGAAGTGTTCAAGGGAAAACCATTTTGTCAGGGATGGCATTAAAAGGATTTTACTACTAGATGGTGTAAAGGTGCAGTGGGGAGGACGGAATAGATCATTTAGAAGTTAGTGACAAATCTCATAGCGTTGGGAGGGAATTCTGAGAGCATTTAGTGCAAACACTTTCTTGATGGGAATACCTTCTACAGAATTACTGACAAGTGGTATGAGAGGGCTAAGGAAGGCAAATAAATCCCAGGAAGTCAGCCAGCAGCCCAGGATTGTATAGGAACTGAGGGGGTTGGGACCAGACAGCAGTAAGGAAGACAGGGCACAAATTGCAAGGAAAGGGCTCTGAAACAAAGGCAACTTACCAGCTCAGCCTCAGATGCCTTTACTTTCCTCTCCTTCCAAGGAGTCCCAATACTTCTTGACCCTAGCTTAGGGGCTTACAGAATGAGAAGGGAAAGAGCTGGATAATTGGATAATATGAACACGAAGGAAAGGATATAGGGAGAGAGAAATGAGTTCCCTGGCCCCAAGCCTTAGCACATTACCTCCCAATAAAGATAAAAGATCAACCTTTCCTACCCTTCTACTCCCTAGTCAAACAGGATCCACCTAAAAGTAGGAAGAGATGGTAACAGAGGTTCTGACCAACTAACATCACGGATGTGAGGAACAAATGATGAAAAAAATATCTTTAAAAGCAAAAAACCCTGTACGAATATGTGGCAATTATGAATGTAAGGTACAGGTACAAGGACTTGGAAGTAGAAGTGACCTTAGTGTAATCCAATCCATCTTCCATTAAACCCATAGGAGGAAAATGAGCCCAAAAAGGTTAACATACTGTATGCAAGTTCACACAGGACACAAATAGGAGAGCCACAATTTGAACCTTATGAGGTCCTCTGACATCAGATCTAATTATCTTTCACTTCATCATGATGCTATTATCATGGTGCAAGAGAAAGGGAAAGAAAAATGGAAAATAAGATTAAGCTTTGAATCCTGGTCCTACCTTGTATCACTCTGGGTAAGTCAAGAAACATATCTGGGCCTCAGTTTCTTCATCAGCAAAATGAAGGGCTGGACTAGAATGCCTCTAAGATCCCTTCTAGTTCTCTATGATTCACTGAAATGTGGTGGACCTTTAAGTGTTTAAAAAACTTAATAGTATTTCAGTTATCACTGAAGGAAAATTGACTCCTACATGTGTGTAATGTAGAATTGAACCACCACTCCCAGTACAGCAAAGAATTCAAAGTTCAGGGTTATCAGAAGAGAATGAAGTGAACCTGGAGAAAAGATAATCTGGGTGGGAGGGAAGGAAATGACCAGCTAGAATTCATCTAGAGGTAGTGATTAAGACAAGGAGAGACCTTGGAGTCTTCCCAGCTTCCCCTGGTCCACAATGACCTTTTAACTGGGACTTCAGATAGCACTTATTTCTACACTTTTCTACTTCTGGTTTATCTAAAATCTGTTTCTCTATTGCCTAGCCCAGGGTTATGGGCAGGCATAGAAGGAAAGTAGACAGGCAGAGGAGAAGGCAGTCAGGATCAAAGGAGACATGATAGCTATCTTCAAATGTTAGAATGGTTGTTGTGTGGAAAACACTAGACATAACAGAACAACTTTGAAAGGCTCAAGAACTCTGATCAATGCAATGACCAATTCAGAAGATGGATGCTACAGCATGCCCCCGTCTCTAGAAGAGAGGTGGTGGACTAGAGGTACATGTTGGGCACAGTCAATGTAGGAAAATGCTTTGCTTGAGCATGCTTATGTGTTACCAGGGAGGGCTTCTACTTGGGAGTGTTTCTGTGTGGGGAGAGCTATTGTGAGAAGAGCTGTTGGATAGTGATGTTGAAGCAAAAAAAGGAAAGAAAAGAGTGTCCATGAAACATTAAAAATACACAGATGAGAACAGAAGGAAATTCAAAAGCAAACAGATAAGCAGGGCAGTTTCGTTATTATTATGTTAAATTTAATATATACTGGAAAAACATTTTATAATAGTTTACAGTTTCATATTAAATTAACTTTTCTCTCCTTTGTTGAAATGTTCATATTAGTTGACATTTATTAAATTCACAATAAAAAGAATATTGGTATAAAAAAGGTTAAATTTGTTCAATTTTATCTGGAAGGGTGGAACTAAGAGCAAGGGAGTAGAAGCTATAGCGAGAAAGATTTATAATTAATAAGGGAAAACTCTCTAATTCATGACAGAATGAGTTTTGGAAAAGAGAGGAGAAAACTGACCTGCATTGAAAGGTATTACAATATATGCAATGCTCTTTAAATTTCCTATTGAGAACAACACTTAGGAGCTAGTTCTTTAGGTCCCCATACTAAAAAAGACATGGAAAAGCAAAGGCCTAAAGAAAAAATAACTGACAAATGGGCCTTTGTTTTGCCACTCTTCATCCATACAGACCCTTCTGCAGCAATTGGAATGGTTGAATAACTTCTCCTTCAGAAAATTCTTTCCAGGTTTTTAATAACATTGTTGTCATGAACAGACAGATACTCCTCAGTTTTCTTTGCTAGTTCTCCCACCATCCAGGTCATGCTCACTAATTGTTTCACACAAAGTTCTATCCCAGGTCCTCTTTTCTTCTCTCTTTATACTGACTCACTTGGTAAACTCATCAGCTTTCATGGTTGAAATACCATTTAGCAGATGACTCAGAACTAAATATCAAGTCCTAGTCTCTCTCCTGAGTTCCAGCCCCACATCACCAGGCCTGAATAATCATATTAAATTTGGATCAAAACAAGTTCTGCTGATGGCAGAAATCCTCTATAGCAGGTATAGGCAACCGCTTAAAGGTGGCAGATGTCAAGTTCTGAAACCCTTAGGGTTGCTGGAATGAAGTCCAGTGTGGAGATTGTGTGGATGTCAATACAAGGCAAGGTCAAGTTTATTATAAAATAGAACCCCTTGCCTTAATCTGAGGTGCTTGAGGTAACAATATCAATGATACCTCTCATAAAATAATAGTTTGCTTAATTTATGAGTACTGTTCACAAAGTGCTTCATAGACATCCCATTTGATCCTCACAATCCCATGAGGTAGGCAATTCAAATATTATCCCTTCTTTCCAGATGAGAAAACTGGAGCTCAGAACAGTTTTGTGACCTCAACTATATTCAACAAATGCTTAAGTAACTATTACGTACAAAGCAATGTGTGAAGTACTAAAGATAGAAAGATGAAAAATGGCAAAGTTTGAGTCTGCAAGTTTATAATCTACTATGGTAAGGATAAGGGAATGCCACATTTACACAAATAAACATACTATAGAGTGAGATGGGAACAAAAGAGCCAGTCAAAGTTTACTAAGAAAATTTAAGGAGTAAGAATAGGAAAGCTTTCCTGGATGACGTGGTACCTTAGCTTAGTCATGAAAAAAAGGAGGTATTTCAATAAGTAAAGACAAGAAAGGAACGGATTAGGGGTATAAGGTGGAGGGGGTTATAGGTGGGGAGGGGATAGCTCACTTGATGAAGAAAGGAAAGAGAAAGCAGGATATCTGAGAACACAGTGCATAGACTAGAACACAATGGTTCTAATGGAGAGCAGTATAAGAGAAGGCTACAAAGGTGAGCTGAAGCTGAAGGCCTTGAAGGGCCTTAAATGCTAGGACAAAAAGTTGATGTTTTATCATGGAGGCAATAATAGGTTTACTGAGCTAGTAAATGGCAGAGTTGGGACACAAACTAGGTCCTAAACCAATACGGGGTAGGCCTAATTCTCCAGGAGACTCACCTAAGTTGTCCTACCACATTTGATATATCCTAGGCACATTTTCTAGTCAAAGTTCAAAATGAACTCTATTTCTTGGCCTTTTTGCAAAAATAGACATACTTGCAATGATAATATCTGACTACCATCCGGCTCTGAGAATGTTTTTAATACTTAAGATCTCTCAAGGCACATACAACATAGAGACAGAATGCTCAGAATATCCTGGCAAGATTGTCTCATGGAGCTGTGATTTCTTTGGGGCGGGTGTGGGGGCTGGAGCAGTGTGGGGGTAGGGGTGGAGTACTTATCTAGTTGTAAATTGACTCTTTTCCCCCAAACAGTCCCTATGCCGATTTTATTTGGCCAATGTTGATGAATTAGTAAATACCTCCTCAAGAAACATCATGATGATGACGATGATGATGATGATGATGATGATAGTGAAAGGTATTATTAGAGTAACAAGATTTATATAGTATATTTCAGTTTTTGAAGTGCTTCTTGTACAAGTATGAAATAAATGCTTATTGAATGAATGAATGAATGAATGGTCACTTGATCTTCACAACCCTGATATTAGGTAGTGTAAATATAATTCTCCTCATTTTACAAATGAAGAAACAGAGGTTAAATGACTTGTCCATGATGATCGTGGTCATGCTCCAGTATTGAAGCTGGGCTTCAAATACAAGTTTCCTCCAATTCCATTTTCACTGCCTTTTCGACTACTCCATGCTGACTCTCAGTCAAGTCTGGTATAATGAGAAGTACAGTGTGTTCAGAGTCAGGAGAAAGAGGCTCTTAATAGTTCTTCCACTGACCTGTGGCCAGTTGCTTCTTCTCTCTGGGCCTCAGTTTCCTGATTTGTTAAGTAGGCAGGTGGGACTGACTAGGTGATTCCTCCCAGCTCTAACTTTAATTCAAAAAAAATGCATTGAGCACATGTTACATGAAACACACTTGAGGTCGACTGGACTCCAGAGATACAAAGACAGATAAGCCTCTACTCTTAGGGAGCATGTTGTCTCATGGGATGAAAGGAATATAATTAAATAAATGCAACACAAAACAGACTGAGACAAATGCAGACTAAAGGATAGGCAAAGAGCTAGGATTCTACAGGATAGGCAGCTGAGGCCAGGATTAGCATATAGCACAGGAAGGAAGGGAACATGAAGAAGGGGCCACTTCTGCCTTCTGGTTTCCCTAGTTTCCTTCAAGTCCCAGCTAAAATCCCACTTTCTGCAAGAAGCCTTTCCCTAAATACTAGTACCTTTCCTCTGAGATCATCTCCAATTTAACCTCTCTGTATCTTGTTTGTACATAGTTGTTTTCAGGTTATTTCTCCCATTAGTCTACAAGCTCATTGACAGCATTTTGCCTTTCTTTATATCCCTAGCACTTAGCACAATGTTATTAAAGCAGTTGAGATTTGTATAGTTCTTTGCTGCTTTCACCTATTATTTAATTTGATCTTCACAGCCTTATGAGGGAGGTAGTATAAATACTGTTCTCATTTGCAGAATAGAAGGGCAGCATGTGCAGGAGAAAGATCATTGGATTAGGAATTAGAGGACCTGGTTTTGAGTCTGAACTTTGACACTTTTTAGCTGTATTTACTTTGGGCAAATCACTACCAATTTCTGGGCCTCTGTGTCCTAAGCTGTTGGATGTGAGGGCTAGTTAAGAGCAGGGGTTTTTAATTTGGGGTTCATGGATATGTTTCAGGAAATCTGAGAATCTGAATGGGAAAAAATTACCAAAGACTTAACTGAAATTTAGCATTTGTTTCCACTATGTTTTAAAAAACAACTTTATTCTGAGAAGACACCCATAGGCTTCACCAGACTATCACAGGGGTCCACAACACACAAAAAAGCTAAGAACTCTAAACTAGAGGATCTCTAAGATTCTTTCTAGCTCTAGGTCTGGGTATACCCAACCTCTGAGGTCCTATCCAACTCTAAGAATCTATGATTCTCAATTAACTCTCCATCCTTCATATGTTTCTCTTGGGCCAGTCTTGTGGACCAAAGAGCTGCCAGAAGCAGCAAAAAGTCCTCTTGAAAAATGAAGCCACATCCTCTTGAAAGCAGGCTGGCTAATTTGGAAGCCCTCTGCTTTCCCTTGGATCTGTCACTCCCTGCGGAATAAATTGGGTAGGTGGTGCATTTTCAGAAAGAGCTCAGATGAAAATAGAAAGCTCTTTTAATAGAAAGAAAAGCTTGAAGGAGGTCTCAGCACATCTTCCTATGCTGAAGAGCGAATGCTATTTACTTTTTAATTAGAAGAACTGAAAGGCGGTCTGCCTTAATTGTTTTTTTTTTAGCCTCAGTCTCTCTGCACATTCAGAAACTTGAATGTGGGGGTTGGGAGAGGGGAAATAGCACATTTTGTACTTGGGTTTACAGTAGATAGGGATAATATCGTGTTTCCATAGTTACCTTGTGCTCCCGTAGGTTAAGTTATTAAACTGGCCAAGCTGGATTTCCCAGTATGACCTGTAACACTGTTAAAAACCCTGGTTTATGATTCTGATTGACTCTGAGGTAAGTGGTTCTCTCCTTAAAATAGTAAACTCATCACTGGCTACAGGGAGAAAATCAAGGCAATTCCTTGGTATTATAGGTCTAGCTCAGAAAGGTTTCAGCCAAAATTGTAAGAATGATAATACTTAGAGTCATATAAGGTCAGAGCAGGAAAAGAACCTTAAAACACAGAAAGTTAGAATACAGAATGTTGGAGCTGGATAGAATCCTAGAACATGCAATGTCCAAGAAGAGAATAAGAAAGTATTAGAGCTAAGAGAGGCCTTAGAATTCATCTGATTTAATCTTTTCATTTTATAGAGGAAGACAATGTAGCTCAGAGAGAGGAAATTACTCCTACAAAGACACAGTCAGTGGCAGACAGAAGACTAAGACCCAGGACTCCTGGCTCCTGATCAAGAGCTCTGTGATCCTATGCAGTTTCCCTTCTTGTCATTCTTTTCAACCAGGTTGAACCCTTTGATCCAGTCATTCCGTCCTATCTGGTCACTTCCTATAATTTCTTTCCCAACCATTTCTCTAGACCTACTCCAGATCCATACTCCTGAGAAACTTCCACTGGTGGGGCCCCACTCTCCCTGCTGGTGACTACCTCTCTGAACACTTTTCAAGAAAAGCCTTAGCCAGGGAGCAGAACCAAGATGGTAGAGTAGAAGCAGGGACCTGATTGAACTCTCCACCCACCCAAACCCCTCAAAATACCTGTAAAAATGACTCTAAACAAATTCTAGAGCAGCAGAAGCCACAAAATGACAGAGTGAAGCAGATTTTCAGCCCAAGACAATTTGGAAGGCTGATAGGAAGGGTCTATTGTACCATGCTCAGAGTGGAGTGCAGACCAGTCTGGGACAAGCTGGCATAGATGGGACTGGAGCAGGTCTCATGGCAGTGAATTACTGGCAACTGTGGCAGTTTCCAGACTTCTCAACCCATAAATGCCAAAGACAGCTTCAAATATCCGTGGGAAAGCTCTTTCGCTTGGATGAGAGAGGACAGTGGTCTGGCCACAGCCCCAGCCCCAGGGCAGCAGCAGCCACTGCTGTAGTTGTGCTGCTTCTGGAGCTCTTGGCCTACAGATGAGGGAGAACTAAGTGGCTGATATGGGTTGCAGTCCTGGGTGGTGGTCCTATGGTGAGGAGGAGTGCTGGGGTGGCAGAGCTGGTGGCGGCTATGGAGAGAGAACTCTCCTCACAGTTCCAGGGCAGAAAAGGGTGCTTGTGGTTGCTCACGGATCAGAGTGCAGGCCAGAAGAGGAGTAAACACCTCTCCTTAGATCATACCACTTTGGAGGAACTGAAAATTTACAGGCCCTTAGAGATATCTCTGAAAATAGATGCACAAAACCCCTGAAACTTGGGGCAGTACACCCTCCACTTGACAAAGAGCTCAAAAGTCAAATAATTGGCTGGGAAAAGGAGCAAACAGGGGAAAAGAATAAGACTACAGAAGATTACTTTCTTGGTGAAAAGATGTTTTCTCACACACTTAGTGACAAGGAAGATCAAGGCATGCAGCCAGAGGAAGACAACAAGGTCAAGGCTCCTACATCCAAAGCCTCCAAGAAAAATATGACATGGTCTCATGCCATGGAAGAGCTCAAAAAGGATTTTGAAAATCAAGTAAGAGAAGTGGAGGAGAAATTGGGAAAGGAAATGAGAGTGGTGCAAGAAAATCACGAAAAATGAGTCAATAGCTTGCTAAAGGAGACCCTAGAAAGATGCTGACGAAAATAACACCTTTAAAAATGGACTAACCCAAATGGAAAAAGAGGTCCAAAAAGGCAATTAGGAGAAGAATACCTTGAAAAGTAGAACTGTCCAAATGGAAAAGGAGGTCCAAAAGCTCACTGAAGAAAACAATTCCTTAAAAATTAGAATGGAGCAAGTAGAAGCTAATGACTTTATGAGAAATCAAGAAATTATAAAAAACAAAACCAAAAGAATGAAAAAAATAGAAGAAAATGTGAAATATCTCATCGGAAAAACAACTGACCTGGAAAATAGATCCAGGAGAGATAATTTAAAAATTATTGGACTACCTGAAAACCATGATCAAAAAAAGAGCCTAGACATCATCTTTTAAGAAATTATCAAGGAAAACTGCTCTGATATTCCAGAACCAGAGGGCAAAATAGAATGGAAAGAATCCACCAATCACCTCCTGAAAGAGATTCCCAAAGGAAAACTCCTAGGAATATTGTAGCCAAATTCCAGAGTTCCCAGGTCAAAGAGAAAATATTACAAGCGGCCAGAAAGAAACAATTCAAGTATTGTGGAAACACAATCAGGATAACATATGATTTACAGCATCTACATTAAAGGATCAGAGGGCTTGGAATATGATATTTCAGAGGTCAAAGGAGATAGGATTAAAACCAAGAATCACCTACCTAGCAAAACTGAGTATAATATTTCAGGGGGAAAAATGGAATTTCAATGAAATAGAGGACTTCTAAGCATTCTTGTTGAAAAGACCAGAGCTGAATAGAAAATTTGACTTTCAAATACAAGAATCAAGAGATACATGAAAAAGTAAACAGGAAAGAGAAACCATAAGGGACTTAATAAAGTTGAACTGTTTGCATTCCTACATGGAAAGATGATATTTGCAACTCAAGAGACCTTTCTCAGTATTAGGGTAGTTAGAGGGAATGTATATGTATATGTGTATGTATACGTATACATATATATGTATACATATATGTATGTATGTATGTGTATATGTGTGTATGTATGCATATATGTATGTGTGTGTATGTAGGGAAGAGCTGAATACGAAGGGATGATACCTAAAAAATAAAATTAAGTATTGAGAGGAATGTACTGCAAAAAAGAGAAAGGGAGAGGTAGAATGTAGTAAATCATCTCACATAAAAGAGACAAGAAAAAGATTTTACAATGGAGGGGAAGAGAGAGTGGAGGTAAGAGAGAATAAGTGAGCCTTATTCTCATCAGATTTGGCTTAAGGAGCCAATAACATACATACTCAATTGGGTATAGAGAAAGGAGATAATAGAAGCAGATTGGAGGAAGGGGCAAGCGGAAGCTAACACTTTTGCAAAAGGATAAGTCAAAGGAGAGAATACAATAAATGGAGGGTGGGACAGGATAGAGGGTAATATAGTTAGTCTTTCACAACATGACTGTTGTGGAAGTGTTTTGCATGACTACACATGTATAACCTATATTGAATTGCTTCCTTTCTCAATGAGAGTGGGTAGGGAGGGAAGAAGGGAGAGAATGTGGAACTTAAGACTTTAAAAATGAATATTAAAAATTGTTTTTACATGCAACTGGGAAATAAGATATACAGGTAATGGGGTACAGAAATCTATCTTGCCCCCCAGGAAAATAGAAAGGAAGGAGATAACAGAAGGGGATGGGGGGGTAATAGAAGGAAGGGCAGATTGGAGGAAGGGGTAATCAAAATGCATGCTGTCCTGGGGTGGGGGGAGGGAAGAGATGGGGAGAAAATTTGGAATTCAGAAATCATAATCAGAATTCAGAAGTGAGTGTTGAAAACTGAAAATAAATAAATTTACATGAAAAAAACATAGGAGCAGTTGCATCAATCACATTGTAAGAGCGTGGAATAGTCAATGGACAAATTCTTTGTTCCTGGTGAAGACAAGGAAAAGCAAGCAAGGTTAAAAAAAATATTTGTCAAGTCTCCTTTTGCAAACTTATGGGAGGACATAAAATTTGTATAGGATGGGTGGTCATGAATAGGTCATAATATGTATCATTGGAAGAAGGACCTACATCAATGAGAACATAGATTCAGTAGATAGAATACTAGAATAATTGTAACTGATATTGGATTGACAGGTCAGTATTGAAAATTTTGCTAGATACCATTTTCATCTTCATTTGTTTTTGTATTATTTACCAACCAGGAACTCCAAAAAATTCTACTCTACCTTTTAGAGATAAACAACATATAAAGTCCTTTTAAAAAGTATTCATATTTTTCACAATTATTCTCTGGAATATAGCTAGCTTTAAAAGTCACTGTTTTAAGTGTAAAAGTTAGTGAACATTAATTTTTCTGTCTAGATGAAAATTTTCTTTTAACCATAAAATGATGCAAATTTCAAGAAAAAGAAAAGAAAAGAAAAGCCTTAGCAATGCTTTACTTCAATCCTTCCTCTCTGGCTACCTCCATAACCGCCGTGACAATCACCTTGCCTTTTGGAATCTTGTAACCTGAACAAATCATCTCTACCACAGTCTCTGGATGAAGTATATCAATCTAATTCCCTGTGGCCCCACTTACCATTCCTATAACTTTCTGTTCAAAATCTGTTCAAATCAACAAGCTTGCCATCCTAGGTGAAGCACCAGAGTATCCTTTTGGGGAGAGATAGGAGGTGCCAGGCAATTCAAACAACCAGCACCACTTTACCCACCTCCTACCTCAAGACCCTGATAGAAATAGTGTAAGGACCCTGAACCAACAATCCTGAGAATAACCATGACCCCCAGACTACCAGCCCTGCTTCTGGCCTGCTCCTGGCAATCAGGAAGCAATCTCTGTAGAGAAGGTGCCCTTTTTTTTCTCACCACCAACAGTAATTATGTTCAAATTCCACCAATGGGCAGATAATCCAAAAAGTCATGGGAATGGCAGTGCCTCTCCCCCAAAATCACTGGTCCTCCTTTCAGCCTCCAAGCCCAGCTTCATAACCATCATCTTGGGAACCAAGCACTGTAGAGATAGATGAGAACTGGCAACTGCATCTCTGCAGGTGCTGAAGGCACCATCTCCTCAATAACCAAACTTACAGAAAACAAAATCCTCAACGCTCATGCCTTTGGCACTGTTAAACGGTTTAACATAAGAAGCATACATGATTTAATCAGTGGAAATGACATTAAAGAAGATACATTACCATCTGCTTTGCTGCTGTACTCTAATGATCATGGTAAGCACTTAGTAAATGTACATTTTATCAAGCAAAAAACAGTCCTGGCTATAAAGAGCCTAGATTCTAATGGGGGTGTGGGAGGTGTTGCATGACAGCATATATAAAAGAGAAAATAAATATAGAGGGGTGGAAGGTAACTTTAGAGGAGATGACACTGGCCCATGAAGAGACCAGGAGCAAATGACGCTTGAGCCAAATTTTACAGAACTCAAGGATTCTACAAGTCAAGAAGTTGGGAGGGAGAGCATTCTGGGCCTAGGGACCAGCCAACGCAAAGCATGAAGTCAGGAGATGGAATACTGTATGCAAGGACCAGTGAGCAGGTCTGGGCTGTTGGGTTATAGAGTGTGAGAATGGGAATAGAATGTAAGAAGATTAGAAGAGCAAAAGGGGGCCAGGTGCTGATGAGTTTTAATGCCAAACAAAGGACTTTGTTTTTTATTTAGAAGGAATACAGAGGAATTTATTAGAAGGGGGGTTACATAGTCAAATCTAGACTTTAGGAATATCACCTTGACAAAGGATGAAGAATTGGAATGGTGAGAGTTGAGGCAGGGGGACCATTTGGAAGGTTAACATGCCTCATATGTTTTCCCACTAGACTATGAGCTCCTTGAGGGAAGGGAATGTCTTTGTTTTTGTATCCCCAGAGCTTGGTATGCAGGAAGCACTTGAATGATATTTTATTCATTCATTTGGTCATTCTTTCTTTCAGTGGATGTTCTTCAATCACAACAAATTCCCTTTTTGTTTTAGGTCTTGGCTTATGCTATTTCTGACATCTGGCATGTCTGTCTTTCCCTCTGTGACATCAACTTCATACAATTTTCAAGGCCTATCTGGACCCGCATCCTCCAAAAAGCACATGTTGACTATTCCAGTCTATACTGATTCTTTTTTTAAAACTTCCAGAGCATTTAGAATCTTTAGCACACAATGAAGTTCTCAATTTAATTCAATAAACATTAAATGCTTACTACAGGAAGTCACAGACTGAATACTGCTTGTATTCTTTTCCAGTTGTCTCACATGAATATAAAGCCTTATCTCCCTGATAATACCAAACACCTTTTGGACAGGAAATGGGTCTTTGACTTCTCTGATGTCTTTTTTGTTGTTGTTTTAGTTTTTTTTTTTTTGAAGGGGAGAGGACAGGGCAATTGGGGTTAAGTGACTTGGCCAAGAGAAGGCTTGTTTGTAGGAAGACTTTCACACCTTTTGGTACTAAGTTGATTAGGCACTGAGTCACAAAGGTTGTGAATTATACATACATACATACATACATACATATACACACACACACACACACACACACACACACACACACACACACACACACACACACTGTGTTAGCATTTGCTTTAGGGGCTGATTCATGAGAAGGACCTTGTGATTCCCTGGTTGAGACTCTCAGTAGCCATATGTTCAGACCTCTGACTGCTCAGATGTAAAGGATCTCAATCCAGTGGTGTATGTAAAGTATATAGCAATATTGTTTTGATTCAGGCAGTCAGAGCCCTGTTGGTCTTTTGTGCTAATTTCTCTGCTTGTATTTTCTCTGATGTTGGGGAGGGGGGAGGAGACTGACTTTTTCCCTGAACTAGTGAATGTAATTAAAGATTGTTGACCCCTTTAAAGTTGCTTTCCTTTAAAGCAGATTAAAGAACCTGGGCTAGCTGGAAATCCTTGGCATGCTAGAGTGCTTGCTACCACAGTGGCCAATGTATTTAGGAGATCTTGAAGTTCATTAGAGATGCCATCAGCAACTAAAGTCAGTGTTGGAGTCTCCTAGAGTGAGAGTTGACAGATAACATTCCAATAGATGGAAATGGAAAGACCATTCCCCAAAGAATAGCTGCAATTTGAGAGAATTTCTTTTTTTTTTTCTCCTGTTTTTTTTTAAATTTTATTTTATTTTATTTTTTGATATGTTTAGTTTTCAGCATTAATTTTCACAGGAAAATTTTACAAATTTTCTCCCCATTTCCACCTCCCACTCCAAGATGGTGTACACTCTGGTTGCCCTGTTCCCCAGTCAGCCCTCCCCTCCGTCACCCCACTCCCCTCCCATCCTCCTTTCTCTTACTTTCTTGTAGGGCAAGATAAATCTCTACGCCCCATTGCCTGTGCATCTTATTTTCTAGTTGCATGAAAAAAAGAAAAACTTTTTTACTTTTGAACATCTATTTTTTTTAAAACCTTGATTTCCAAATTCTCTCCCCTCTTCCCTTCCCATCCACCCTCCCTAAAAAGTCAAGCAATTCAACACAGGCCACATGCGAATCATTATGTATAACCCTTCCACAATACTCATGTTGTGAAAGACTAACTATATTTTGCTTCTTCCTAACCAATCTCCCTTTACTGAATTTTCTCCCTTAACCCTGTCCCTTTTTGAAAGTGTTTGTTTTTGATTATCTTCATCCCCATCTGCCCTCCCTTCCATCATCCCCCCCTTATCTTCTTCCTCCTTCTTTCCTGTGGGGTAAGATACCCAACTGAGTATGTATGGTATTCCCTCTTCAGGTCAAATCTGATGAGGGCAAGATTCACTCATTC
>CM053622.1:80456521-80612626 GCA_028646595.1 Phalanger gymnotis | reverse complement strand
GCTTCCACAGAGTGCCGTCCTGTGTTGGGAGGCCTGGGGATCTGCGCTGGTTTCAGGCGCCCGGCTTTCTCCCAGCCTGTCTCCCACGTGGGTTTTCCCGGCCAGCCGCTTCTGCTTTGGTCCCGTCTGGGGCAGCTCTCCCAACAAGCTTTTATTAAAAAAACTACTGCAAGCAGGGTTCTGTATTAGGCAATGGGGACACAAAGACAAAACTTAAAAAACACAAAAACAGTTTCTGCTTTCCAGAAGCTTTGCAAATATAAGTCAATAAAATAAGTTTTGAGGAGGGAGGTAACACTAACACCTACAAGGGTCTTCTCTTAGGAAGTGTCACCTAAGCCACTTTGAAGGAAGTTAAGAATTCTAAGAGACAATGAAGAAAGTCATTCTAGGCATCGAGGGACAGACTGTCAAAAGGACCAGCAGGGGCAATAGATGGAGTGGATATATTAATGTTAATGCTGGAAAAGACCTAGAACATATACTGTAAGATATTAGGTCTGGAAGGGAACTTAGAACATAGATTTTTAGAACACGGAATATGGAATTTTAGAGTTAGAAGTGAATTTAGAGATTATTTAGGTCGACCCCCTCATTTTTACAAAGGGACCTTTTTAGTTTTGATATTATACTCTATTTTACTGGGATTTAGGAAAGAGAGCTGAATTGTAGGGGCAAGGCCAATAACAGGACGATAGTTTTCTGACTCTCAAATTTAGCCAACGTCCACTCCATCACCTTGCCTCTCATTGTTCTGAGCCTTTGTAAATTCCCGCCCATAGGAAACTAAACTAAGCACAAAAAATAGCTGCATTAGTTGAGAGGAGAGGAAGAGAAGAAGCCAAAACATCATTTACAATGGTAGGACTTTTTAGAATAGTAAAATTATCCTCTGCTTTCCTTAGAGTAGCAGAATTCTCCAAGAAGGATCCGTATTGGACCAGCGGCATTTTAAAAAGGGGTTTAAAGGCAACGATGGAGAAGTCAAGCAAATGCAACCAAACCAAGAACTTCAGCATCTTAGAGCTGGAAACTCAGAGGAGTAAAACCGCTTGTTGTACCACTAACTTACTGCGTGACCTTGGGTGGGGAAATCCCCCTCCCTGAACCTCAGTATCCTTACTTGTAAGGAAGAGAAAAGCATGATAAGCATCTACTGTACAGGGCTGTTAAAAGGATCGAGTGCAATGACAGCCGTGAAAGCGCCTTACAGAGTACAAAACCTCAGAGGATTGAACATAAGGTGGCACTGACATGATAATTGCCCAACTCAATCCACTCAAAGGCATGAGATGAATCAGAGACTTAGAGCCGGGAGGGGCCTGAGAAATCATTTTGACATCAGAGGTGTCAAACACACCTGGCCCAATGTATTCAGCAGCATTCAATCAGATTAAGATGTAGTTGGGAAATATTTAACAAAATAAATAAAAATGCAATAGAACATAATTATTTATGGTTTGATGGTTCTATTTCTACTTGAGTTTGACACCTCTGTACTACATTAAACTTTTTCCCTTGACATTTTACAGATGAAGAAAATGAGCCCTAGAGAACTTTAGTAAGTAGCAGAGTCAAGATTCAGACTCAGGGCAGGCAGGTGCATCACAGGGACATACAGAAAAGATGAAATCAGAGAATAGAGGGTCAGAGGGGACACATTCACTTTAAAGATACAGAATCAGAGTCCTGGAGAGATTAAGGGATTTACTCAAGGTCAAACACATAGTAAGAAGCAGAGACAAAATATGAATCCAGATCCTCTGGATTCACACCCAAGGCTCACACGACATTACTCTGCTGTTCAAATTTAAACTTCAGTACAACAGATATTTATCAGGTGCTACAATATGCAGAACTTCCTAGGTCAACTGCACTTTTAGGGTCTTCAGGCATTTGCATCCTTGGATAGGACACAAATATGTGCCAGACATAGTCCCTGCCCTTTAATAACTTATACATTGAGGAGGAGAGAGGTGAAGTAAGGGAACAGCAAAAATGCTACAGAGACATGAGGGTACACTGAAAAGAACACAAGACTACTTGGCCTTTAATTCTACATCTGCTACACATTAACTCTGTGACCCTGAATTAGCTACTCTCCAGGCCTCAGTTTCTTTGTTTATGAAATGAGTACTCAACTCAATGATGTCTTCTAGCTCTAACATTCTGTAATGGGGAAGAGGTGATCAGGGAAACCTCTAGATCTATTAGACTGGCACACCTCCAAGCATCCTGGGAATGCACTCTGATTCCTTTCTGGGGGACATGTTCACTGGCACCTTGATGAAGGAAAGGACCCTTGTGGAGATGACACAGCAGTTTCTGATTCCATTCTCTTCAATGCGGCACAAATTTGTATTTATGAAGTGCTTACCCTGTGTGGGACATTGTACTTGGCACCAGGAAGGTACAGAGTTTAGGTACCTTAACAAGCTTATAGAGTTCACAGTCTAGTAAGGGAATATCATTCACACACACACACACACACACACACACACACACACACACACACACACACAACTTGAACTTAAAATAATGCATGGCAGAGGCATTAAAGAAATACAAAACAATATACCATATGAGATCCAAGAAGGAAGGAGCAACAGAAGGGATCTGAGAAGGCCTTTCTTAAGGAGGTAATGTTTAAGAAGATCTTTGAAGAAAGTGTAAAAATTAAATAGGCAAAGAGGGGAAAGATGGACATTCCAAGTCCAGGGAATAAGATAGATTTAGAGATGAAACCAAATAAAAACTCCACCGGCATTTAAAGCCCTTCATAACCTTGCCCCAACCTACTTTTATAGCCTCATTATACTTTATTCCTCTTCATGCACTCTAGAATCCTGTCAAACCAGTCTGAATACAAAGAACTACACTCCTGGTCTCCATGTCTTTCCATTTTCTGTGTCCCCTGCCTGGGATATACTCCCTCCTCATCTCTATCTCTTAAGATCTCTAGTTTCCTTCAAGATTCGCTTGATTTCCCCCAAATTACTTTTTAATTTTACCTCTATTGTACAAGTTATATCTCTTGATAGACTGCAAGTCTCTTGGAGTCAGGGGCTGTTTCATTTTTTTCTTTCATCCCCAGAACTGAACAGAGTATGGTATAAAGTAGGTGCTGAATAAATGCTTGTTGCTTACTTAATCTCTTACAGATCGAATAAGCAGAGTATTAGAGGCATGACTGTTAAATGGATGATTGGGGGATGTAGGGAAGTCAAGTTTAACTGGAATGCAGGGTTACATGGCAAGGAATAATATGAATAATATAAGACAGAAATAATCATTGTTGTTATAACCCTTAAAATCTGTGCTATAATTTAACAAGATTTCCATATTCATTATTTCATTGGATCTTCATACAACTCTGTGACAAGACAGAGTTCTGGATGCTGTGATCAGGGAAAACTACATTGAAGGGGTGGTATCTGGCCTGGGCTCTGAAAAATAGCCAGGATTTTGAAGAGAGGCAGGAAGCTTGACTCAGTCAGAAGGAAAGGCGTGACTGGGCAACACCAAGTAAATTAGGTGGTTGAAGTAGAGGGTTAATGATGGAGAACAGTAAGAGAAAAGAAAGGCTAGGAAGATTTTTTTTTTTGCAATATTATCCCTGTAAGAATAGAATTGTCTTTCGGAAGGTAAGTGTTCCTAGCTGCTTTTTTTCTGTTTTGAAGTAATGAGAATCCTGGTTGTATGTACATGTTTATAGTTCCTTGTTTTCCACTGTATTCAGGTGAAGACAGGAGTGGGGGTTAAGTGGAATGAGCCCTTGGGGGTTAGTTGGATTGGGAGGTTGTCTTGGCCCCAGCCACAGAAACTTTTACCCCCAAGACAGGACATGGGCATCTGAGCCTGGGAAGATCAAAGGAACCTCTGCTGACAAGGAACACCAGACCCAGCTGTGCTTTGAAGATGGTTGGGAGTGAGAAGGAACCAGCATAAGCCAGTGAGTGCCGAAGCAGTGGGGTGGGGACACTGCTGGCTGTGGCACTTACAGGAGGCTGGAGGTCTTGGCTTCAGTTCCAGGCCAGAGGGGAGAACTGAAGGAGGATCTGAGCCCAAAGGCATTATCCCCCGTATCGCAAGATTAGAGGTGATTACAAAACCCAAGCTACTGCAAATTAAAAAAAATTCACAGGCAAAGGAGAAAGAATTCAACCATAGAGAGTCACTATGGGAATAGAGAAGACTGGGGTTCATCTTCAGAGGAGTTTACTGAAGCAAAGCAATCCTCTTCTACCACAAAGAGTAACATCAAATGGTCACCTGCCTGAAAAGAATTCATAGAAGAACTTAAAAAAGACTTTAACAATCAAAGGAGAGAGATTAAGGAAAAACTAAAAAAAAAAACAAAAAACCCAACAATCCAAGAAAAACAAGAAGATTAAGAAAGTCAACCAATTAGAAAAGGAGATCTAGAATCTTAAAGAAGAAAACGACTTTGAAAATCAGAATTGGACAAAGGGAAGCCAGCAAAGTTATGAGAGATTACAAAATAATAAAACAAAATATAAAGAATGAAAAAATAGAAGAGAATGTGAAACATCTCATAAAAAACCTGAACTAGAGAACAGATCAAGAAGAGAAAACGTAAGAATAATAGGACTACCTGAAAGATGTGATTAAAAAAAATCTTGATATAATAATACAAAAAAAATAGCTAAAGAAAATTGTCCTGAAGCATTAGAACAAGAAGGGAAAGTAGAAATAGAAAAAAATGCACCAATCACCACCTGAAAAGAGATCGTATGAGGAAAACCCACAGGAATATTATAGTCAAATTCTGAAACTCTCAGTTGAAGAATAAAATATTATGAGCAACAAGAAAAAAACAATTTAACATGGTAGTGCAACCAATTAGAATTACATGAGACCTAGCAGAGGCGACACTAAAAGATCACACGTCTTTTATTGAATATATTGAAGAGCAAAAGAACCGGGGTTCTGGCCAAAAAAATCATACCCAGCAAAGCTAAGCATAATCCTGAATGGAAAAAAAAGGACATTTAATGAAATGTCAGACTTTCAGGACTTCGTTTTTAAAAAACAACACTGAACTTAATAGAAGTTTTAACATACAAGGGCTAAGAGAAATACAAGGTACATACCAAAGACTAATTACAAGGCACTCAATAAGGACAGACTGTTTACCTTTTATGTATGTAAAATGTAAAACGTTTGTCTAAGATTGTTATTAGTAATTGGGTAATTTATAAGAAAGATTGGGGTAGATCTGAGTACATGACTTTAAAAAGTAAAATCATTTAGGAATAGCTAAAAAGAGTAATTATCTTATACAATGAGGGGTGAACAGAAGAACCAGCACAGAGGAATTAGATGGGGGCTGTTAGTTCTGGAAACCTACTTTCATCAGGAATGGGTGCAAGAGGGAACAATACTTATATATCTAGAAGAGTATAAAAGGCTTCTAAATTCAGAAAGAAATAAAATGCTAAAGGGATAAGGAGCGGGGAGAGAATAAGGGAGGGATCTTTAGAGGAAAGAGTGAGGGAATAGGTCAAAGGGGGTATAGAAGAATGTTTAGGTTTATGGGAATGGGAGGATAAGAGGAATCCTGGGGGTGGGGCGGGGCAGGTTAAGTAATAGGAGGGCAAAGTAGTGGGTAGAAATAAAGTAGAGGAGTCAGTAGGGATAGGAAATAAGACATATGCACAAACATAAAAACAAAGGTTGGGAGTAGAATTTATTAGGGAAAGTATATGTCCATATATATATATATATATATATATATATGTATGTTTATATATCTATATCCATATTTAAATGTATCAGCACTCAATTGTAGCCTCGGGGGGGGGGGGAAGAATAAAGTAAAAAGTGTACAGCAGACAGCTTTCAACACAATGCATAATATTTATCATATAGGCTTTCTTGAAATGCAAATTTATAGCTATGTATTTTGAATCCTCCCTTACATTCTGCTGTACCCATGACATGCTTTTTTTCTTATTTCGTATTTAAGTTTCAATATTTAAGTTTATAAGATGTTTCTTTTTCTTTTTTCTATTATATATTTAAGTTCTAATGAAGTTTAAAATAAAATTTTTAAAAAAGTAAACCTCTCTCCCAGCAGCAGTTTTTGTTGACCTACTAGAAACTGTTTCTAACTTACAAAGTCAGAGACTGGATTTTTACTGGCCCCTGACTAGTTCCCTATCTATGATGCTGGAGGCCAGGGAGAAAAATGATTCTTTCATGCTATAAAAAAATCAAGCCAACTGTGGATAGATGAGGTGTCTGTGGTGGAAGCAACGGGAACACAGTTGTCCTACACATCAACTAGAAGGAAATCATGTCAATCTTAGAGGAACTGGGTATGCCAAATCTAAGCGGTCCCTTCAAATGACCATCATTCCCTCTTCATGTTGTAGTCTGAAGACTACCATTCTTGGGATTCTGTCTACTGACTCCTCTAGTGACTGAGAAGACCTAATGATATCCTTGTGCTAACTCCCTCTTTCCTCACTGACCTTGTTCTCCCATGTCCCTAGATATTCCCTTGTGTGGCTTAAATACACTATAATGAAGGCTCATTGCTTTATGCATTACTGTCTCATCTGGTTCTTTCTGAAAATTTCCTAGTCCCTGAGGAAACCAGAAAATGATAAATTTCAAGATGGCCTAAGGTCCTGAGTAGGAGTTTTCAGTCTCTGTCCTAAAATTCTCTCTTCAGAAAAAAATTATGTGATGATAAATATTTTAAACAATTAAGTATATCTCCTGCATCATACAAAGTGCTTTCCAAGATATTCCTTGGCACAAAGATTTAGGTCATAAGCAGGCATGAGAAGAAAGAAAAAAATCCTGAGAGAGCAGTACTCTTGTGGAATATTCTGGACAGTGCTTTTTGTCTCCAGATGGGAAGAGTCAAGAGTGAAGGGTGATAAGATGAAACAAACTGATGTCCGAGTTCCTAAGCAACCCCTCAGACATAGGCACTCATTTAAAGACACCATCTGTCATGTACAGCAATAAAAATACCTTCTATAGGGTTGAGCAGCCAAGTCACTTCATGCCAACATTTTACTTCAACTAGTTGGGGCCAGGACCCAGCCGGGATGCAGTCATAAGTGAAATGAGATCAGCCCCACTGCCCCTAGTCAACATTTACCATAGCATAAACATCACCTTATTGCCACAACCAGCAGGCTTGCCTGCAGGGGATACTGGGAATTGGAAAGTAGAGTGGGCTTTGCTCAGTCTTGTGGAGAAGCATGTAAAGTCACTCCTTGTTTACTGCATGGTTCACAAGGCAGTCCTAAAGCAAGGATTAGAAAAGAATTCTTCTCTAAAGTTTCTTCCAAAAATAGATAGAAGTTGCATATATCAGGAAGACATTCAGAGGGAGACCATGGTATAGCAAGAATGAAAATGACTTTGGTCTTTTCTCAGTCATCATCCTTCCTGATCTCTCTGCAATATTTGGCATTGTTGACCACCTTGAATTCTCTATCTTCGCTGGATTTTTGTCACACTACTGACTCTTGGTTCTTCTCCTACCTAATTGTTCTTTATCAGTCTCCCTTTTGCTAGAATGTTTTGTGTGTATATATACACAAATGTATATACATATTATATATGTATATATAATAGAGCCATAACGTATATTATATGGAATTTATATATGTGTGTGTGTATGTGTGTGTGTGTGTGTCTATACGTATCCATGTCCTATCCCCTAACTGTATACCTAGCACCAAGGTTTTGTCCTAACTCCTTTTCTTTTCTCTTTATTCTCTTTGTGATTTCATAAACTTCCACAGCTATAGTTATCACCTCCATGCATGTGACTCTTAAATATATATGTGTATGTATATATATATATATATATATATATATATATATGTATATATTCGTCTGTGTGTATTTCCAGGCCCAGTCACTGTCTCTTGAACACTAGCCCCACAATGCCAACTGTCTATCGAATATTTTGAAATGGATGGCCCACAGGCATCTCAAACTCAATCTGTTCAAATAACTCACCATTTTTCTCCAGCTCTCCAAACTAGCCATCTTTTAAAGTCTATAGATGTCACTATTTTTCTAAGAATTCATTTTTCCAAATTTGTTGGCAAGTCAGATGGTGCAGTGAATAGAGCACTAGATCCAAGGTCAGGAAGACTTGAGTTCAAATCTATCCTCAGACACTAATTAGTTGCATCATTTAACTTCTGTTTACTTCAATTTCCTCATCTGTAAAGTGGTAATAGTAACAGCATTACTTTCTGGTTTTGTTGTGCAGATAAGAGAGATAACATTTGTAAAGTGGTTTACGAACTTTAAATAAATGCTATCATCATCATCCTTAACTCTTCACTTTCATCCCAGTCAATATACAACTAGTGTTAAATAAATGTCCTATGTGACCGACCAAATATAAGCAAAAAAACAAAAACCCCAACCCCTCCCCTTACGGAGTTTTTACATTCTAATAAAGGAAGTCAATACATAAAAAGGAGCTGTCCTGGCCCTGAACAACTGATATGACTTAATGCATTCTATCCATAGGGGAGAACAAATTTTAATGGGTAGAAAGTATAGAGAGGCAGATTTTAGTTCAACATAAGGAAAAACTTCATAATAACTAGAGCTCTCCCAAGGAATAGAGTGAACTTACTATTCACAGTAGAGGCATCCAAGAAAAAGCTGTGTGACCATCTGAGAGAGAATCAACAGACTCTTCTGAAAAGGGGCTGAACTAGAGAGGCAGTGTGGTATGATAGAAAAATCACAGGATTTAGAGTCATGTCACGGGTTTAAATCACATCTCTGGGATCTTAGGGAAGTCCTTTAAAACTTCTGGCAATCTCACTTTCATCATCTGTACAATGGGAGGTGAACTAGAAAGAGGCTGTTAGATCTCTTCTAGTTCTGAATCTATAATCCTAAATGCCCTTTGACATCCCTTATGTTCTCACATTCTTTGGCTGATGGTCTGTCTCTGAGATTCTATATTCTAATGCTCCACAGTCTAAGGTTTTGGCTCCAGCAGCCTTTGTTTCTATGATTACTAGGTAAATTGGGCAGCCAGCGTATGAAACGATACTGTACTCTGTTCACTCCTCTGATGGTTTCCTGCTGTGTTGAAATTAACACTAACTGGGCACCTTCTGTTCATGTCCCAGCCAGCTTCTTAGCTGTGTGTTTCGTTTCTTGTGATTATTTATCACCACATTTTTTTTTCCTCCAGTCAAACATCTCCATTTTCTGGTGCTGGAAATGCTCTAATGCCATCTTTTTCAATGGAATATTTTGCATATTTTCAGCCAGCAATCTGACTTTCATTCACAATCATTTGTTGCTGAGTATGAGGAAGGAACTGAGATGAATTTGCTTAAATAAGCAATTTTATAAGATTGGGGCCATCTTTACTATATAGGGCTTAAAAAAATCTATAAATTGTAGTTACCATAAAATTGACACTGAATTAAACACATTTTATATGCTGTTTATAGCATTCTAGACTAATAGCGGATTTGGGCTAATCCATCTTTGGCATGGCTACTTACAGAAATTTATTCTAGAGCTATGTTGGATTTGACAACATGAGATTCCTCCATACAACAAATTTACTTTTAGGGGAAAATAATTCTTATGGTGTATAGAGATATTCACTAAAGTCATTCAAGCAAGGGCTGGATGATAACTTATGTGGGTATTGTAGGGTGAATTACTTTTCAGGAATAAGTTGGACTATGAATAAAGAGGCTTCTTACAAAACTGACATTCTATCATTAATATTTGAGGAGAGGTGAAAAGACATTGTGATGAAAAGTTTATTGTACTTGAAATCTAAAGTCCTAGATTCAATGCCTGATACCTTTGCAATCATAGAATCTCTCTGGGCCTCAGTATCCTCATCTATAAAATGAGGGAGTTAAGCTTGGTCATCTCCAAGCTTCCTCTAAGTTGCCACCAGAATGGTGATCCTGCACCTGAGGACCCTATGCCCTGATAGAAGAACGTTTACCTTATCTTACCCAGAACCAGGTCACCATACCATCTGCCAGTCATTCCATACTATGCCACCTACACTCAGGTCACCCTCCTCTTCACATTAGGACTTGGGACCTCTGGGACCCTGTGGTCTAGTACATAATCCTTCCCCAACCTCCACCTCCTGCTTCTACTTTTCACGTACTGTCTTCTGTTAGAACGGAGCTCCTTGAGGGGAGAGACAATCTTGCTTGTTTGCATTTGTATCCCTAGCACTTAACACAGTTCCTGAATTTAATAAATGCTTTTTTCATTTTTTCTTCCTTCCTCCTTTCTTTCTTTCTTTCTTTCTTTCTTTCTTTCTTTCTTTCTTTCTTTCTTTCTTTCTTTCTTTCTTTCTTTCTTTCTTTCTTTCTTTCTTTTTCCTTCCTTCCTTCCTTCCTTCCTTCCTTCCTTCCTTCCTTCCTTCCCTCCCTCCCTCCCTCCCTCCCTCCCTCCTTCCTTCCTTCCTTCCTTCCTTCCTTCCTTCCTTCCTTCCTTCCTTCCCTCCCTCCCTCCCTCCTTCCTTCCTTCCTTCCTTCCTTCCTTCCTTCCTTCCTTCCTTCCTTCCTTCCTTCCTTCCTTCCTTCCTTCCTCCCATGATTCTGTGAAAGGCAGTTGTATAGGGATGCTGTTATAAACAGATGATTAGGTAGAGTTATAAAGATTTCCAACATTGTAGTTAATTTAGACAAAAGATATTAGCAATATTATTATGAAATGACACTTGCTGGAGTAATGTCATACCAGATAAGCCTATATCCTTTCCTAATGCATTCTCTTACACCTGGAATGTGGTTCCATACCTGTCATTTTCCTTTGCTAAAGTCCTAGTATTTTTCAAGAACTTGCTTAAATATCACCATTTGCAGAAAGCTTTCTTTAATACTTATAGTCAGAAGTAATATTTCCCTCCTCAGATCTCAAAGAGTACTTTGCTTAAATTTCAATTATCTTTTTCCTCAGGTCATAATGGCATTAAAGAAGAGGCATTACCATCTGCCTTGATGCTGTACTCTAAGGATCACTGGACCTTTCCATCTGACTTGCAGGTGAAACCTTCCACATATGTCATTTTCTCCATTAGAATTTGAGCTCCTTGAGGACAAGGACCATGTTAATGTTCTCTTTGTATCCCCATGATTAGCACATTGTTTTGCAGAAAGTAAGCACTTAATAAATGTCTCATTCATTTGTTTATTCATGTTCTCGTATTTCTTATCTAACTTGGAGTTTCCCTAAATTGCCAGGCACAGTGTTCTTTGCACATAGCAAATACAAGATAATTATCTGTTGATCAACTTGTCTAACCCCCACTTTTGACGGGGGAGAAAATGGAGGCCTAGAAATGGTAAATGATTTGCCCAAGGTGACTGCCATTACATTTCTATGAGACAGAGACTAGATGTATCATTATCCATACTTGACAAAGGGGGAAACTACAGATAAGAAAGGGCGAGTGACTTGTCTGATGTGACCTAGTTAATAAATGTCATATCCGGGAAGTTTCCTCAGGTGTTCAGGGCTCTTTCAACCTCCATGCACTGTTGAATGAATGATTAATAGATGAATGAATGGCTAGATGGATGCTCCTTCTTACTCTAAAATGTTATGACTGTTTCAGTATTAGCCTAGATATTTTCCTATGATGGCTCAACCCTGAGCATGGCATTTGAACTGGCTGCACAGAACAGATGGTCTCTTCATAGCAAACACAATGACATTTATTTGTATCTAATGGTCACTGCCTCTGATACTGGGATTTCTGGATATCACTCGCTAACATCTGGGATCTGCATGAAGTGAGTTATCACTAATGCTCATTTTTCTCAGTCACTTAAGGACAAGATTTAAAATAAACAGAATCAAAAAGCTTTCTGCCTCACTAAAATGTAACTCAAAGGCAGTATCACACAGCAGGAAGAGTCCTGGATTGTGAATCAGAGGATATGGGTCCATCGCTGTGGCTTTGCCATCCTTAAATATCTCACAACCGAGCTAGCATAACAGCTAGCACAATGGAGTCTATCAATTGGAGGAGTGGAGATAGTGGAAGAGGAGAATCACTTGCTTTGCTGGGCCCAGTCATAAAAATTAAAAACAAAAAAATTGTTTTTTGTTTAGAGTTTCTGTCTTTGGGTCTCAGTTTCTATATTTGTAAAATGAGAAGGTTGGACTAGATAATCTCTGAAGTGTCTTTTAGCTCTATACTTCATGGTCCTATAACATTCAAATGTAATACTCAACTGTTGCATAAGGGTCACAGATGAAGTGAGGAACTGTGGTCTGCTATGGGGTACAAAACTATTTTTGCTGGACATTGGATCCTACATTTCTAAATTCAAGTCAATTAAAAAGACATTTATTAACAGCCTACCATGTGTATGATAATGTGCTTCCAGCTGAATTTAACAGCAAATTCAACAAATACTTGTTAAGTAACTTCTGTGTATAATCCTACTACAACCTGAGGAAATTAAAAAAAAAAAGCTGATAAAAATATCTGGTCCTTGCCCTTATGGTTCATAGGGAGAAAAGACAGCAACATAACTATAAATATAAAATATTATAAAGTATATCGGAAAAGCACAGAGGACTGCATGAGGTCTCATAGGGGCCTGTAGCATCACTGTGGCATATAGTGTTATACAGATTGCAGATTAGGGCAAGGCTGGGGACCAGGGTAGCTTTTTAATTGTGGTAGCTTTTGATTATTATTCTATCATGAAGTCTTGGAGGAGTTTATGTGACTCTCTTTTCTTCTTCAGGATTTAGGTCAGGGAAGGGGTGTCTGTATGCTATTCAGTAAAGTACTGATCCCTGGGGAAGATACAATTGGTCTTTTCCTATCTAGGAATTCAACCAGAGTCAGAAAACAGAAAATAGATATGGGAATTTGACTATGTCAAGATGTGTCCCAGACTCTGCAGACTAATATGCACCTTAGAGTGTCTTTCCACAGGGCTCACTAACCTATTTACAGAATACTAACAGGAAAAGAGAGCAGTAGGAGACACCTCAGGCCAATTCAAAGGCCAATTTATGGGTCTTTCCTTATTTTCTTTCAGTTTCTCCAATATGACTGAGTAGAAGTGTTTTTCACCAACCACCATCTGTTGGGGGAAAACAAATGCTTTTACGGCTGAGAGGACCATGATTTTGAAGTTCTCATCTCTTGTGGAGAACTGCAAAGATTAGGAGGGAAGGAGTCTGTGTGTGGTATTTGGAACACGGCATTAACAGTGATGGAGCCTCCTGCTCTAGATCATGAACTCGCCTTCTCCGTCTTCACAGCCCCACAGCAACAACATTTCTCTCAGCCTCCTTTCCTTGGCACCCACCAGGATACCTATTAGCACAACAGGGGCTGCTCTGGCTAAGGCAATCAGGAAATAAATTAACACGATTAGGATCAATAAACCCACTGTGCTCCCTCTCTGATTTATTAGCTTCGTTTTTAATCCACCAAATATGAAGGTTTATAAAAGAGAATTTGATATATGATTTAGTGTTTATCTATTTACTAGAACTACAATTACTTTTTAATGTAAAAGTAGGCACTATTACATTATATTTTTTAAATGTGTATGTATTCTTTTTCCTTCATGTAGGCTCCCGAAGAGCTAAACTAAAAGAAAAAAAAGCAACAAAATCAAAGAATGTTAGAGTTGAAATCATCTAATCCAACCACTCATTTGGGAGCCGAGGAAACTGAGGCCCAGAAGGAGGAGATGGCATCCAAGGTTACGTGACTAATAGCAGCATCAAGAACATAATCCAGTTCCTCTGATTCACAGGCAAGGGCTCTTTCTATTATTCGAATGCAAAGTACATCTTTTCTAGTACTTTCAGTTTTCAGAATATCTTCTCTTCCCACCAATTGCCTAAATGTACTTATATTTTTTCTGTCCAGGCCAAACCCTCTCAATTAAAATAAGCCCTCAAGAAAGGATTTGATAAAGGCATTGCCACTGAAGTTTAAATGTTTGACAGCAGTTTAATGTTACTTCAGTAGGGTAGGAGAAATATTTAACACTCACCAGCAGCTTTTCCAAACTTTTTTTATCCCTCTTCAAGTCCCCATATAGCTCCCCTACCTTACCCCCCCCCAACTCAGCTGAGAACCTTGACTCATCATTCACTGAAAAAATTTAAAGCCATTCTCTCAGAGTTCCTTCTTCTCTCCTCCTTACTTCCTATCACTCAAATTCCTTCTGCTACTTTTTCCTCCTGCACTACTGTCTCACATAATGAAATGGCCCTTCTGCATAGCAAGGCAAACCTCTTTATATGTCCATCTGATCCTATTTCATCCCATCTCCAGCAGATTGCCCTCTCTAATATCTCTACTTTCTCATTTACTTTCAATTCCTCCGTCTATTGGCTGCTTTGCTACTACCTACAAACATGCCCATGTCTCTCTCATCCTCAAAAAAATCCTCAAGTGATTCACCCATTCCCACTAGCTATCATCCTGTATCTCCCCTCCCTTTTGTGGCTAAACTCCTTGAGGAAGATATCTACTGGCTGCCTCCACTTCCTTTCCTCTCACTCTCTTCTTAACTTTGTTGTCTGGCTTCCAACTTCATCGCTTAACTGAAACTGTTCTCTCCAGAATTACTAATGATCTCATAACTGCCAATTCTAATGACCTTTTCTCAATCCTCATCCTTCTTAACCTCTCTGCAGCTTTTGACACTGTTGATAACCCTCTTCTCTTTGATAATCTTTTCTCTCTAGGTTTTCCTGGCACAGCTTTCTCACAAGCTCTCCTTCAACCTGTCTGATTGCTTCTTCTCAGTCTCCTTTGCTGTGTCTTTATCAAGGTCACATCTTCTAACCAAAAGTGTCACCCAAGGCTTTGCCCTGGGTTGTCTTCTCTTCTTTTATACTCTTTCACTTGGTTATCTCATCATCTCCTATGTATTCATCTCCAATTTCTATGCAGATGATTCTTAGATTTATTTGTCCAGCCCTAATCTCTGTCCTTGCCTCCAGTCTCACATTTCTGACTACATACTATAAATTCTTGAATTAGATGTCCCATAGATATTTAAATTCGACATTTCTAAAACTGAACTCATTATCTTTGCTCCCAAACCCTTACTTCTTCCTATTTTCCCTGTTACTGGAGAAGGCAGTGCTTTAAGGGGCAGAAAACTTTACATACATTACCATCTCATTTCATCCTTTGGATAATCTGAGGCAGATGCTATAAGTATTATTTTTATTATTTCTATTTTACAGATATGCATGAGACTTGAAGAGGTGAAGTGATTTGCTCATGGTCACACAACTGGTCAAGAGGCAGAACGCAAATCCAAGAACCAACTCTGTCTCCAGAGGAATGATGATAAGCCTTTCATCTATCTCTTGATAAATGGCGAGGGAATTGAGATGCAAACACAGTCAAACGAATAGCTTGGCTCTGTTTGACTATCCCTATTTGTCACTAAGTCGTGTGTTTTTTTTAAATTTTAATTTAGAAGGGAAGCAAGTGAGTGATAGATGGCAAAAAAAAAAAAAAAAACGAAAGAAAAGAGGGTCAATGAAGCATTTAAAAATGCACAAAAGAGAACAGGAGATCCAGAAGGAAATATGGATAAGAAGACTATCTTTAAAAACAATTTGAATTTATTATTTGCTTTTTAAAAAGTAAGATGTAATAGAGATATGTGGTTTCACATACAGTCTTCTTTCTTTGTATATGGACATGTTCATGTTCACTGGTGTTTACCAAGAGTAGAATAACAATTTTTTAGAAAACAGAACTCAAATGCAGGTTTTCTTTATTCCCAGACCAACACTTTTTTTTATCTACTGCATTCCGCTATTTTTCCCTCTACATGCAGTCAGAGGTCTCTGGGATTTTGAACCTAGATAACTAAAAGGATGGTGGTGCCATCAACAGAAATGTGGGATTAATAATCCAGAACCTGGCATTTAACATCTGCATGATCCAAGGCAAATAATATTACTTCTTCTAGCCTTGACACTTTGGAGTTCTGTGAAAAGAACAAAGGTACTGTAAAAATGTGAGTTGGTATTAAGTCCCTAAGCCTCAGTTGTCTCATCTGTAAAATGAGGATCATTATCTTGCTCTACATAACCCACAGGTCCATCATGAAGAAAGTACTTTGAAAGCATTAAAGCTCTAAAAAAAAATCTGAATTACTTTATTTTTTAAAACTCCCTTTAAGTATCTAACATAGGAAAGGAACTCTTGTCTGCCAAGTACCAAATTAAAAGTGAACAAGAGTTTATAAGGGGGAAAATACTTCTAACTCTTGTTGAGCTAGATTCTGGCTTCGATCTGCACATACATCCCCCACTGAGATCCGTCTTAACAGCAGGCCTGGCAAATAAACAAAAGCAGCAGGCATTTCATCACATTTGTAAATTGAATCAGGCCTTGGCTACTTTTGCTACCTGGGGCCATGACCACTAATTCCCTAAGAAATCACTGAGGAGGTGAAGGCAGTGACGGTCAGCAAGGGAGGCCAGCAGCCCACCTACGGGGAAGAGGACAAGATGACAGTCCATCCTTCTTGCAAAAGCTCAACCACTCTAAGCCTCAATAGACAGCCTTCATGCATTGTTGTGGCTGAAAAAAAATCATCATCTGGTAGTTAACCCTCTGGAAATGAGCCTTTCTGTACTTAGCTGAACAGTTACTCAGTTCATTCTTGTGATTCTGTCACTTCAGTTGTGTCTGACTTTTTGTGATCTAATTTTGGAGTTTTCTTGGCAAAGATACTAGAGTAGTTTATCATTTTCTTCTTTAGTTATCTTACAAACGAGGAAACTGAGGCAAACAGGGTTAAGCGACTTGTCCAGGTTCACAAAGCTAATAAGTGTCTGAAGCCGGATATGAACTCGGGAAGATGAACCTTCCTGACTCCAGGCCTGGCACCCCATCCATGGTGCCACCTAGCTGCTTATGTTTGTATCAAACCTAAATCTGCTTTTCTACAACTTGCAGGTGTTGGTCTGGAGCTAAACAGAATAGATTTAATCACTTTGCTTAAAGATAACCCTTCAAATATGTGGGGAACATTATTATGGCCCTCCTAAGTTTTCCCTTTTCTAAGGTGAAGATCCCTAGATCCTTAAACTGATCTTTGTATAGAAGGTTTCTTGTCTCCTTACTATCCTGGATATTACCCTCTTCTGAATTAAAATGTGACAACCAAAACAAGACCTAATTTCACAAATGCGGAGTATGTTCTGATCAAGCCAGAGTATAGAGAAATTACATACTCATGGAGTACCTACAGTACTGGTTGTTATGGGGACCAAATGATGTACTAGGTATAATATCCCTTATAAAAGTTAATATTGCTAATTAATGTCAACTATTATTGTTGCTGCTGGGTGATTTTCTGGAGGTGCTAACTTTTATGCTGGTAGGCTAGGTCTACAATTCAACAATACCTGTTCTTCAGTTCCTAGCCCACGGTACTCTATCTTCCAACTCTCTTCCTTTTTAGTGGCTGTCCTCCCATGGCTAGAATGCTTTCCTTCCTCATCTCTGCTTCCTGGCTTCCTTTAAATTTCAGTTCAAATGCCATTTTTCTGTCAGTGGCCCTTCCTCATCCATGCTACCGCTAGTACCCTCCTTCTGAGATTACCTCCTATTTATCACTTATGTGTCTTGTATGTATGTAGTTTTTCCTATGTTGTCATGTGTTCACATATTATTTCATGTCATATCCCCATTAGAATGTGAGTTCCTTTGGGGCAGAGACTATGTTTTGGCCTTTCTCTGCATCTCTATTGTTTAGCTCTATGCCTGGCACATGGTAATTCTTTAATAAGTACTTGTTGATTGACTGTACACTTCGCCCATGCCCTTCGCTCTCTCCAAATATCTTGCTTAAAATCAAAAAATTTTTTAAAGTATGTTAAGTCTTGGGCACTTGTCTATTTTGGTGTTTACTGAATCTGCGTTTTCATCTTATTAAGCAACAATGAATCCAAATGAAGGAGTTTACTGTTGACAAATGGTAAAACCGAACATTGCACATAGAAAGGAAAGAAAAGAAACATAAGACTCATTTACTATGGAATTCTGAATTAGCAGTATTGCAAAGGACACCTTTTTACCCAAAACAACGTCCTTAGCCATGTCTGATTTAAATAAGGGAAAATGTAGAAAGAGGAAAACAAACAAACAAAAATAGGAAGCAAGGAAAGAGGGAGAATCAAAGGAAAAAGAGTGCAGGAGGGGAGAGGGGAAAAGAGAGGGAGGAGAGAGGGAAAAGGAGGGAAGAGAGAGAGACAGGCAAAAGAAAAATAAAATACAGAAGAACCATGGAGTGTTAACTTTCAATTATTCATGCTAACAAATGGGAATGATCAAACAGATAATATCTTTCTGAGCTGGAATTTAAATTCAATCTTCCTGGCTCTGTCCACTGCATGGCCCAATTGATAGACTCCTAGAGTCAAAAAGATCTGGTTTTGAATCTGTCTCAGACACTTACTAGTTGTACGACCTTGGGCAAGACACTGAACCTTTCACAGTCTCAATTTCTTCATCTATAAAATTGAAAGTATACCTCACAGGGTTATTGTTAAGGACCACATGAGATAACATGTAAAGCACTCTGCAAACATTAAACTGCTACATAAATGCTATTATTAGTATGAATATCATTACTCTTATGACTTCTACTTCATAGAGTTCTTCTGGGGATGAAATGAGATGATATATGTAAACTACTTTGCAGACCTTAAAGTAAAATATAAATGTTAGCTAATATCATACATGCTGTTTATGTCAGCAGAGAATATGATAAGGCTTAGGAAAGATGTCAGTAACCTGCCTTACTCTAGATGGAAGAATGAGACATCTCTGTCTCATCAAGACATTCCATCACCTTTTTCTTTCTTTCTCTGAAAAATACAGTGGCAATTAATTTTACTAGCAGAGATGCCATGTGGAAGTTTATCTTCTTGTATGTCACAAGGACATATGAATGTCCAATATTTAGACATATTAGAGTTGAGGTTGACTAAAAAATGTTTCTTTAGACACTTTGTTCTTGCCTATATGGCCAAAATCCAGGAAAATCCATACTTTACTTCTTTGAATAGAGACATGCATGACATTCCTCATCCACCATGACATACAGCTCTTTCAGTTTTGATGCTTGGCAGAGGAATGGGACACCCACTCACTAGCATGCTTCCACTTAACATTTTCCAGCTCCTTGTCATGGTGGAGGCAGATATATATTGCACAGCTGGTAAAGAGATCTCCCTTTCTACCACACACATGCGTGTCTAGGACAGGAAGTTAAATATGTCAAGCCAGAAAAAAAAACACTTAGGCACAAGTGCAGGTCAGAAAAACAACTGTAGCTACATAGCTGGTTTTCATTAACTCACAGCATTTCCTTTCTTCTAACCCCATGAAAGTCATTAGTCTATAAGAACATGGGCAGGGACATTCTGACACATGTGATATGACTGATACTATTATAATACCTGGTGCATTGTAAGAGCTTAATAAAGGTTTGTTGATTGATTGGGTGAGACCAATTACAACCATAGGAAAACAGGATTTAGAGCCAGAAAAAGACCTTAGGGGTCATTTAGCACCCCCTCCTTATTTTCCAAGTAAAGAAATTAAGGCCCAGAGAAGTAAAATGATTTGCCCAAGTTTGAACCATGTGTTGGTAGATTTTGCCCGTGGTACATTCAAAGGCCAGCATGAAACAGGGAATACTTTGCCTAAAGGGTCGGAATTCCACCTCCAATTAGTTGGTTGACATTTAGTTAGCTAGTTGACATTGCTCCCTTGGAACTCACATGTTTGGGTTTAGGTACCTGTCTTATGTTTATGTTCCTGGGCTGAAAGTTGGAAGGATTCATCTGAAAATTGCCTGTTCATATCCTTTGACCATTTATCAACTAGAGAATGACTTCTGCTTCTTTTCTAAACCTGATTTCTTCCAAGAACTCTTGTAGTCCTTTTGATCAAGTCAAATTTCTTACTGAGCTTACTTACAAAAAAAACTTACAAAACTTACTTACTTACAAATAGCTTACTGAGCTATATTCTTCTGTGTTTAATTCTTGGACTTAACTCTATGCAAGGCATTTCTTTATTGTGTTTGCTACTTCTTCTGTTTACTTATATCTTCAGCTTCTGGATTTGGGTCTTTGTGCTTGGTCCAGACTTAACCTCCTCTTAATCTACTCTTAGATAGTAGGGGCAGATCCTACTTGTTCCTGGATGTAGGGGTAGGGAGCCTGTGGCCTTGAGGACACAAGTGGCCCTCTAAGTCCTCAAGTGTGGCCCTTTAACTGAATCCAAACTTCACAGAACAAATCCCCTTAATAAAAGGACCTAGGGAGCCACATGTGGCCTCAAGGTTACAGATTCCCCACTCCTGGCTTAGAACCTTCCCTATGCAAGAATTACTGAGTTTAAATTAATTCGGATGTCTTAACTTAAGGTTTAGCCCTGATTCTTGATTTATCTCTTCTTTGTATAGTTTGAAACCCAAAGTTGTCTCTGTCCCTTACTGTAACTAACTAGACTCCAACCAGTTGTCACTGATGATGCTGTTAGCAGGGCTAATGTAAGCATCCAAGTGTTTTGCTTATAAGGTATTGTCCTGGCTCTTTCTCCTGCTGTGATCCTTGTTGTCAGGACACTAAACTAACCCTTTTTACTGTTGTGATTCAGTCGTGGGTTAAATGGACTCTGGGTTGGAAGTGGGCTCTCTAGGTACTGGTTTGGTCCTGTATATTGCTGTGGATCAATCATCAGCTGCCTGATCTCTGCATTGTTTGTGCCCTAGTCTGACCCCATCTCAACTCTATTTCCTGCTGTAGTCTAGATGGGAAGTGATCTTGCACTATTTTACCCCTGACTCACACTCTTTCTCAGAGATAATGTGTGGGTTCTACACAGGGCACTGATTTGACCTTGAATCCTGCTGTGTCTCATGTGGGATTGTCTAGGAACAGTGCTATTTGGGTGCTAGTCTGACTCAGTCCTCATCTGGGTACTGATTTTTGCTAGAGCTCTGGCACAAGATGTCTGGGATAGGCATTGGCACCAGTTTGGCCCTGTTTCCTTCTGTGGGCCCATGCTGCATCTGAATTATGCTTTCAGCCTATCCTGCCTTGCCTCTGTTCAGATCCCCCACATGTTTCTGGCAACTTTCTTGTGCCTAGACTGAATGAGGACATAACAGTTTCTGTTGGTTTTATTAATCATTGTTGCTTTAGGTGCATTTTTAGAGTTTTACTGGAGTACTTGTCAGGGATTTGGGCTCTTTGAGGTCCTGACATGTCACCATTTTAGTTAGAAGGCTAAACAGCTAAAAGGAGATACAGAAAGATGGGGCTATAGGAATCATCTGGTCCAACACTCCTATTTTACAAATAAAGAAATTAAGGGCCAGAATATTACTCACAAGTCAAAAGTCTTATAGATACCCTCTAAATCTCCATTTCATGAAATTGGGAGAAATTTATAATTTCATTTTTAATTAACTTCTTTCATGGTGCACTGTCATTTCCACTAGGTAGACACAATAAGATTAACAATAATTGATCTCCATTTTGGAAGGATAGAGTGGTCAAGTAGAGTGAAATCAACAAGCATTTATTGTGCTAAGCACTAGGGATAAAAAGAAAGCAAAAAATAGCCCCTGCTCTCAGACTAAAGGAACTCACCGTCTCATGGCAGGAAATGCATACTACTACGTACAAACAAGATACATACAGGATAAACTGCATAAGGTTGAAGACTAGGAAAAGCTTCGTATAGAAAGGGAGTCTTTAGCTGAGACTTGAAGGAAGCTGGGAGGCAGATATGGAGAGGAGAGTTCTAGGCAGAGGGGAGAGCCAGTTAAAATGTTCAGAGTTGGGAGGTGGAATCATGTTCAAGGAACATAAAGGAGGCCAGGGTCACTGGAATTAAGTGTGCCTGGAGGAAAGAAAGGTGTGAGAATGTTGGAAAAGTAGGAAGGTCCAGTTTATGGAGGGCTTGAAAATCCAGAGAATTTTGTATTTGACCCTGGAATCAAGTGTGAGCCACTGACATTTTACTGAACAAAGGAGGGGATGATGATGAGTGACATGGTCAGTCGTGCTTTAGAAAGATCAGACTGACAGCTGAGTGCAAGCCAGACTAGAGAGGATAGAGATTTGAGGCTGGGAGACCAACCAGCATACTACTGCAATTGTCTAGGCATGAGGTGATGAGGGTCTAACCTAGGACAGTGGTGGCAGTGTGGGAGAGGAGAAGAGAGTATATGCTAGAAATGCTGCAAAGGTAGAAAGAACAGGATTTGGCAATAAGAAAGAAGGAAGAGTTGAAGATGATACCTAAATTGTGAGTCTGGTGGACTGGGAGGATGGTGGTACTCTCTACAATAACAGGGAAATTAGGAAGAAGAGAAGATTTGGGGGGAAAGTCAATTAGTTTTGGACATGTTGAATTTAAGATGTTTATGACACATCTAGTTCAATGTCTAATGGGAAGCAAGAGATGTTAGACTGGCGGGCTAGACAAACAAAAATTAGAATCACTTATACTGAGATGATAATAGAATTGTTGTAACAGGAGTTGATGGGATCACCAAAAGAAATGACGTTGAGAGACATGAGAGCCCAGGACAGAATTATCCTTGGGGGCCACCCAAGATGAATAGATGTGTCCTCAATAAAGATACAGTAAAGTAGACTGAGGAGGGGTTAAACGAATAGGAAAAGCAGGATATAGTAGTGCTATAAAAATTTAGAAAGAAGAAAGTATCAAGGAGAAGAAGGTGACTGAGTGTCATCAGCTGCAGAGACATCAAAAAGGATGAGGATTTTTAAAAGATCATTAAATCTGACAATTAAGAAATCACTGGTAGTTTCAATTACTACAATTATATTTGCTAGTCCTTGAAAACTTGTCCATTTGTAAATATTTTATATGTTCATTTGGAAATAAAACAGGTCCTCTAAGTTGTTGTTCTCAGATTCATCACTCTTTCAGTGACCCTTCTGGAACTCCATAAAAACTCAGGTGATATGGAGAGAGGAGCTAGTTTTAAGAAACAAATGTCCTCAGGTAAAGAACACCTTTCTTGACATCCATGGCTACTTAATGTCCCTAGCAAACAGTTTCTTTTTGTGTAACCAACGAAACTAAATTATATGGACCAGACGTTTAATAAATTAATTTGGTATGATTCAGTCTAGTGAAAGCGAGCACTTGTCACCTTGCCTGACTGGGTGACCAAGTGTGATTTGTTTATCACTTACAAACAAGGGAGAAAAACAATGGTCACAGCTACATAAGTTACCTTAAATGGTAGTCAGTTATGACTTTCTTTTCAATCTTTAAGTAAGCCAGTTCATTCACTTATAAAATTAGAGAGCTGAAAGCTGAAAAGTCCCTTGCCAGCTTTAGCCTTCTGTGTTCTGAGGTACCTTAGAGACAGGGTGGTGTAGTGGATAGAGACTGATCTCAGGTCTCTCGTTCGCTAACAGGGTGATAATGAACGGATCATCGTTGCTTTCTGAAAAATGAGGATACACGTAAACCTTAATGTGTCATAGAGAAGTGTGCTATTATTACATGCCATTCCTGATCTAATGGAATTTCCTAATGTACATTTTAGCTTTAACATTCTATAGTCTAAGTTCAGTGTCAGTTCTTAGATAATCTAAGGTAATAGTCTAAACTTCTATCAAAATTTTAATATTCCATGTTTTAAAGTCCTGCTCTAACATTCTGTAGTCTTTGTTCTAACATTATTTGTTCTGTGGTCTAAGGCTCCTTCCAGCTCTAACATAACGTTCTATCTTCTAACGTATCTTCTAATGCTGTCATTCTGAAAGTCAGCTTTTCCTATAAAAATATAGTTTCTGCGAAGGCCTGAGAACCCCCCTCCAAGGCAAATCAATAAGTAGAAATCTTTTAACTTGTATAGCATTTTCAAGGGCTCAAAGAATATGTAAGTGAAAGAAACCTCAGGACAGAGAATATAAAGACAAAGAATGTTAAAGCTAATGGAACCTTAGAACGGAAAGTGAGAGAGCAGGAAACATAAAATGTCTGACTTGGAAGGAAGTTTAGAAAATGCCAGAGTAAACCCTTTATGTTACAAATATGGAAAAAATGCTTAATGCTAAAATTCTACTAAACCCAACTTATTCGACAATACATTTCATGGTCTAAAGGGAGAAAATGATTTACTCAAAACTGCTGTGATAGTTAATGATAGAGCTAAGAATAAAAATCTCTAGATCTCAGAGCAGTATTCTTTCCACAAAGTACATCAGAATAGAGAAGATAATTTTTAAAATTGCTTTCACATATATTATCCTGTCTAATCCATTCAGCCAGGGTTGCTGGAACACTTCAGATGGACAAATGGCATACAAAGAAGAGTGGCTGATTAGCATACTAGTGAGTACCCACCCACAAGCACCTGCTTACTCCTCCAGTTAACAGTTTTTGTGTTGTTTCCATCTTATGAATGGACTTAGCTTACCTCTAGACATTACAGCTGTCCAATAACCCTCAGGTTCCTTCACTGGTTTGTCATCCTCCCTCTCCAAATTCTGTCTTGTATCTTTCAACCGTGTCCCTGCTCCCTCCTCAACCCCATGCCTTAGTGGTTCAAATTAAGAGGGAGAGAAGAAAGGAGGGGAGCAGGGAAGGAAGGAAGGAAGGAAGGAAGGAAGGAAGGAAGGAAGGAAGGAAGGAAGGAAGGAAGGAAGGAAGGAAGGAAGGAAGAAAGAAAGAAAGAAAGAAAGAAAGAAAGAAAGAAAGAAAGAAAGAAAGAAAGAAAGAAAGAAAGAAAGAAAGAAAGAAAGAAAGAAAGAAAGGAGAGGGAGGGAGGGAGGGAGGGAGGGAGGAAAGAAGAGAGGGTCACACAGCCAGTAAGTGTCTAAGGCAAAATTTGAAATCAGGTCTTTCTTTTTGACTCCAGACCCAGCACCCTAACCACGTTGCCACAGCCTTGGTAGTTCTGGCCTAGTTCTGGTTGTGCCCATTAGGTACCTGAGATGGCACAGTCAATAGAGTGCTGGGCCCGGAGTCAGGAAGACTTGTGTTCAAATGTGGCCTCACACTCTTATTAACTGTGACACTAAGCAAATCACTTAACCTCTGTCTGCCTTAGTGTTCTCAACTATAAAATGCTGCTAGCAATAGCACCTACCTCCCATAGTTGCTGTGGAGAGCAAATGAGATAATATTTGTAAATTTTAGAAGAGTATCTGGCACATACTAGGCACTTAATAAAGCCTTCCTTCCTTCTTTCCTTCCTTCCTTCCTTCCTTCCTTCCTTCCTTCCTTCCTTCCTTCCTTCCTTCCTTCCTTCCTTCCTTCCTTCCTTCCTTCCTTCCTCCCTTCTCCCCTAAAATGCTTAGAGAAAGACTTCTAACACTCAGTTTTGAGACCAGTAAGATTCAGATGCTGCTTTTCCAGATCAAGTATATCCTAAGCAAGAGGTAACACAGCAGAGGGCTGTGAATGAGTCACCCAGGTTCTTTTGTCCACAGAGAAGAGATTCTTCAAATATGTGAGAGTGAGAGTGGTTCCTGGATCAGAGGTCCTAATGTGGCCTCTCACCACATTCCTTGAGAAAGAGGCACTTTCAAAGGCTTCCCGATCCTAAAGGTCTGTCTGCTTCTATACCCAATATTAATTTTAAAAAAGCAATAGTAAACTACTCAGGAGCTGTGAGACCAGAAACAATCACCTGGATCCCAATCCACCCACCCCACTTCTCCAACAGGATCACTTTTCCCAAAACAATTTGAGGAAAGAGATAGATATGATTTAGCTAATGGGACTCTGCTGATTTTCACACAAGTACTAGTTCTTACCTTATTTAGTCGCACATTAAGAGGTAAGGAGGATAGGTATTATCATCTCAATCTTGCAGCTGAGAAAACTTTAAGAGCTTAAATGATTCACTTAAAAATACAGAGCTTGTGACAATGTTAGGACTAAAACATAAATCTTCTGACTCCTAGTCCATTGAGGGATTTTCTACAGAACAGTCTAAATGGGCCAGTGGGCTTTAGCATCATTCATAGCATTACAGATTGTTATAGCTAGGGGAATTATCTTTAGGTTCATTTAGTGTCTCATCTACCAATTTTTTAACAGAGGAGACAAACTCAGAGAGGGAAATGTACTTGTCTATGGTCAGACAAAGAGTCAGTGGTAGAATCAGGACTAAAATATAGGTCTTATGGTGAGAGAATTTAAAGTTAGAAGGAATCACAGTCATGATCTAGCCGAATCCTCCCATTTAACAGAGGAGAAAACCTTCAATGACTTTCAGTGATGCAACAAATATTTATAAAAATTTATTATTTGCAAGTCACTGGGCTAAATGCTGAGGATACAAAGACTAAAAGCAAAAACCAAAAAAAGAAATATACCTTACGGGTTCAGTAATATGTACAGCAAGTAGCAGAACCAGGACTGAAAACCAATTGGAGTCCTCTGACTCCAAACCAATACTACATAATGCTGAGGCCCAGTCAGGTGTGGTAACCTGCCCCAAAATTACAAAAAAAAAAATTAGCTTCACAGCCAGGATTAGAACCTGGGTACAGGTTAAATTCCTGGTCAAAACGGTTCCAAGATTTACATAAGGCTAAAAAGAAAGCTAATGGTGGCCATAACCTTTCCAATCTACCATCCTGCACCCCTATAACGGTTAATGCCCTGAAGCAGACTTTGTAAAGAGGATCTTTGGCTCCAGCTGCTTTTTGATCAATCACCTTTTACAAACAGTTGATGCAGTTGTACTCAAGTCTGTGTGTCAATTATTAAACCATGATTTGCTCAACTCCCTGATGGTGGAGTGGAGAGAGGGGGGTCTACCTCCTCCACAAACACACCTGGAAGACAATGAGATCTCCCAGGTTACCCAGAGTTACACCCTATGGCTACCCAAATAAATAAAGAAAGTGGAAGCAAAGGCTGCCAATCTGAGAACGTCAAACTAATAGGCCAGGGAAGTGACTTGAGGGCAGCCAAATATTTATTTTGCCTGGCAATCAGGTGAGTTTACATTAGAGAAGGGTGGGGGTGTTGGGGATGTTGTAGACCTTCTGTTTGGATTCCCAAGCTATCTATATTCTAACCCCATGGATAGGCTCCACAATAATATACGATTGCCCCCTTCTCTCCCGAAATGTTTCAGGAGATCTGTCAATCTTTTTTTGTATTAATATTCCTTCAGTGTTGTTGCTGTTGTGATTTTGAATGTGCTGATGAACGAGTTAGTCAGTCAACAAGCATTTAATAAGCACTTGCTGCCAAAGTGATTTTCCCAAAGCATAAGTCAGAATATGTTGAACCAACCCTACCCCTCACCCTCACTCAACAAATTATGGTGGCTCCCTATAAACTCTAGGTTGGATAAAATATAAAATACTTTTTGGCATTTAAAGCTCTTTACCTTTTGGTCCTTTCTTACCTTTCCTGTACCTTTACACATTATTTCCCTCTTCACACACTCTGCAATCCAATCATATTAGCCTACTTGTAGCTCTGCCCTTTCTTCCCACATCGGTCCATCTCCTGTTTGTACACACTGGCTGTCCCCATGCCTGAAAAGCACTCCTGCTTCACCTCTTGGAATGCCTGGTTTCTTTTAAGTCTCAGCTCAAGGGTCATGTTCTATATGAAGTTACTCCTGATCCTGCAGCCTGGTAGTGCGCTCCCCAAACTACTTTATTTTCATTTTGAACATACAACATAAATACTTAAACGTGTTCGTTTTGTCACTCTCTTTAGAATGTGAGTTCCTTTGTCTCTGTGTCATCAGCATTTCGAACAGTGTCCAACACAAAATAAATGCTTAATAGTTACTGATTAATCCGCTTTTTCCATTTCACAAATAACTGTGCTATTTGTGAGCACTGCCAGAGTTGGTAAGTACGCTTTGCGCTTTTTGGTCAATAAAGGCTTCCTTCATCTAGTTAGATGCAGATCACTGAAGATATCACTGGAGGGGATGAAGGAAAAGAGCAGCTCATGTCGAAAATGAAAAAGAAAAAAGCCACTACCACCCAATGAAGCACTCAAGTAGTAAGAGCAAGATTAAGAGCAGCAATAAGAGGAAGTTGAAATAGCACAGGAATAAGAAAAATAATCCCTGATGTTTCTACATGTCAGGGCTATAGAACTTGTGCACTTTGGGTGCCTTCTAACGAGCCACTTGCTCTCACCATCATTTCAATATGTGTCAGAACCTTAACTGGGCAGGAAGAGGAAGTAAATCTTAGGAACTATTAGAGTTATGAAGGACTTTAGAGATCGCCAGGCCAACCCCCTTATTTTACACAAGAGAAATATGAGGCCTAGAGAGGTAAAGCTACCCACCCATAGGCATTCAGCTAGCAAGTACTAAAATACGAATTATGATTTGGCTCCAAGTCTAGCATTCATTCCATTATACAACACTCCCTCCCTGGTCAGTCTACTTGACTCCTTAGACTCATAGGATTCCTGAGCTGGGAGGGTCCTTTCAGATCAATATATTTTTAAAAGTTTTATTAATGTTTTTTATATTTCCATATTTTGGGGTATACCTTCCCCCTACAGCCCCACCCATACCTATGAGGCTTCCTTGGTAATAGGAAAAAAGAGCCTATCAAAATAATTACAATGAATTCTTTCTGACAAAGTGTCCCTGATTATTGGCAATACAGTTTTTTAAAGGCATTTCATCGGTATTCCATAATAGTTATAATGAGGATCATTAATTCATACTTACTGAGGGACTTTTACATGGCAATGTTTTATAGGTGTCTCTTTCCCTCAAAAGCGTTGCTCCTTCAAACTTCCCTCATTTTTTAAGGGTCCATCATTCTTCCAATAACCTGCGATCTCAAAGTATTCTTTGAGTCTTCCCTCTCCCTCGTCTTCCAGATCCAATTAATTGGAAATTCTTGTTGATCTACCTTCACATCGTCTTTCATATCTATCCTCTTCTCTATATTCATCCAGCCACTACCCCAAGTCGGACTCAGGTAACCTCTTACGTGGAATATTACACTGGCCTCTTTGATGGATTCATGTTTTGTAGACTCTTCTTGAATAATCTTAATTTAAACCGAGGTCTTCTGATTCTAAGACTAGTAACAATAGTAGGCAATGGAAAGTATGTCAGATTTGGAATCAGAGTACTTGAAGTTTGAATGTTGGTTCTGCCATTTACTCTCTGGGTCCTCTCCTGCTTGAAATCTATAATCTTCCCACTATACTATGCTGCTTCCTTTAATCAATTTCATTTTTCAGTTTCCTTCTTTAGTAGATATATTGTTAATGTTTAACTCAGGGACAATACTTGCAATGACGGTGATGACAACAGTGATGGCAGCCTAGGATCTTATAACTTACAGATGGAAGGGGGTCTTAGAAATCATTTAGTGAAGAAATTTTTGACATGTGGTTCACAGGTGATGTAAAGATTTCAGGGGTGTCTGTGTACTTAAAAAAGCCTTTTTTTAGGCCCCTAGGTGGCACAGTGGATAGAGCACTGGCCTGGAGTCAGGAAGACCTGAGTTCAGGACTGGCTTCAGATACTTGCTGCTGTGTGACCCTGGGCAAGTCACTTAACCTATTTGCCTCAGTTTCCTCATCTGTAAAATAAGCTGGAGAAGGAAGTAGCAAATCACTTCCACTATCTTTGCTAAGAAGACCCCAAATGGGGTCACTAAGAGTTGGATGGGACTGAAACAATTGAACAACAAAACTAAGCTGAAAGGTTGGCTAATTGCTTGGGGACTTCTACCTGGGACTTCTGTACTCAATATACTGATGAGAGACGGACAGCAGGAAGTGTACTGATGTTTTTAAACGTAACAAAACAACAAAAACCTTTTTCTTTTTGATTGCATTGCAATATAATTGCTTTCCTGTTCAATCTTACGTGTTTTATTTTACATATTTAAAAACATTCCGCAAAGGAGGCCCATAGGCTTCGCCAAACTACAAGAGGGATTCATTACACAAAAAGGTTAAAAACCTGCAATCTAGTATAATCCCCTCAGTTTACAGACTACATGGAAATGAGGCCTCAGTGACTTTGACAGGGTAACATAACTATTACATATCATAGCAGAGCTGGAACGAGAATAATCCCAGAGGGTCTGACCCTAAATCTGATGAGCACTGTCCAACTTACCTGATGGTGCTTTGTGGTATACAGGAGATCCAAGGTTCTTGAAAGCTATGTCAGGTAAGTACACACTCCAGCAAGACCTACTCAGCTAGAAAGGGTCAGGATAAGATCCTACGAATGGGCTACTGTTCCTCCAACCAGACTAAATTCAGAGAGGTTCATTACTAAAACTTGGCTACCTGGTGATTGCTGTTTTTTTATTTAATTGGCTACAGGAATTCAGAAAACAGTCAATTAATATAAAATGGGCTGCAATATTTGTCAGCAGAGGGTAGACACGCTGATGAAACCACATATAACAAAGTACTTAAATACTAATAGCTTCCTGTACACTTTATGATGGCAATAGTATTTGTTATTTATTATGTCACTTTCATGTGAGGTATACACTATATTACCAACATCTTTGTTTTATAGATGAGAAAAAAGGCTAGAGATGTGAAATGCTTTGTCCAAGATCACATAGCTAAGTGTGATTGACTTGGACCGCACATCCAGGACTCTGATTCCACAGCCAGTAAAGAACAGATTCACTGAGCACCCCATGCAATTAAAATAATAAAGCTGATGGGTTTTCTTGCTTTCTCTCTGATGTGGATTTTCAGACATAATTTTCAGGCATTAAAAAGGCAATTCATTCTTCAGAGAGATAATTGTTGATCCTGTCTATGACCATTTCCACTATGTGTGGCCCTACAACAAAATGCTCTGTAATTATCACAATCGTGATGGGAAATCATTATGCACCAGATATATAATACAGTATCCCATTTTATAAACTGAATAGGAGACTGCAATAAAATACACTAAATGACATTCGTGTCCCAGCTTTTTCTTCCAGAAACAAAGGTTTTGCAAGCACATGACCCACCCCCCTCCAAAAAAAAAAAAAAGAGAAACACTTAAAGCATGATTTTTAGGTTAAAATAATATTTAAAATTAGATAAAATTATGTACCATTATTTATGTTGTAAACTAATACTAAAAATAAATGAAAAAAAATTTCCCTGCATATCTTGCATATCTCAGGTATTCAGCAAATACTATCAACAGAATCATGAAATCTCAGAACGACAGAACTTTATATTTGCTAAATCAAAGTAGAAAATAGAGGTAGGATTCAAATCTAGGTCCCCAGATGCTGTTTGGCATACACCATGAGGCTTCACAGATTCCACATCCTCTCTCTCCTACTAGAACTTGGATCTTTGAGGGAAGAAGCTGTCTTATTTAGTTTTGTGCTTTCCCCAGTGCTGAGCAAGTACCCTTCCACAAAGTTGGCAGTGAATATGTTTGTAGAATTGATTAAAAAATCATATTTCTAAAGCTCTTTAAGACTAAAAAAAGACCAAGACATTTGCCTCAAAACAATCTTTTGAGGTGGGCAGTGTATTATGATACTTTTTTGAGAAATAAATGAGCTGAAGCTTAAAGAGGTTAAATAACTTGTTCAAGGTAGCAGAGGTGGTAAGTATCAGAGGTGAGATTTAAAGCGAGGTCCAGGGTTTTTCCCACTACACAATGCTGCTTTTGGTGGATAGGCTTCTGAAGGACAAATGGATATTTTACTGAAGCACCATAAAATTGTCTCACCAGTGCTTATGCCATATCTTCCCGATCTCTTCTGAAACTGAGGCATCTGACTGCCATGTGGGTTACTGACAACTGATGCTAGGGATTGAGACTACTGAATCATATAAGCCAAGTGACTACAACCTAAATCTACAGCTTGTCGCTGGTATTTCCTTTGATTATAATGAGTAGGCAGAGAAAGAGACAGAACATATCTAGGTGTACCATGTGGTTAATCGCAGCCACTAACTACTGTTTTGGCGACTGTGCCTGAGGAACTCTCAGCTAGTGACAAAAATACCTCTCATGCCAGCCCTGCAATAAGGTACCAGAATGTTCTGCAACAGAGTGCAAGGAGAAGCTGATACTTCCATGACTCTTGCCTGCCAGTGAGAAAGTGAGGCAATTAAGCCACCTCCTTGCCCTTCCCTTTTTCTATCTCACCTGCAGAGGTGACCCACAGATGGGCCTCAAACATAAAATTCCATCGCTTGACCTTTACCATGGCAGGTGGATTGGGAAAATCCTTCAGAACTGTCCTGATACTCCCATATCTCAAGAAGGAATGCTGGGTGTAGGTTTGAGGATATGGCCAGGCATGAAGAATGGTGTTTATTGCAATTTTATTATAAATCATGTGGTTACAAAAAAAATGACTTACTGTAAGGTCTTGTTAGAATATAATCTCTTTGTGAGTAGGATTGTTTCATTTATTATATTTGAATCTCCAATGCCTAGCATAGTATAGGCACTTACTAAGTGCTTGGTGATTGATAGATATTTGGTCAGACTGAGGGAAGAAATTCCAGATACAAGGCCAGAACAGAGTTATATGTTCAATTATAAATTTTCAAAAAATCCTGAGTAACACTGCATCTTCATCTCCTACTGTATATTTTTAATCTAGAAGGTTTCTATCTTGCCTAGCCCTTGGCAATATAGATGGAATCAGAAACTTGAGCGAATGTGTTGGAGGGAATCTTCTGTTCAGTGTCAGATACACATGATTGGGACCACTGAGCTAGTAGCTTGTGTACATTGCCACCTTAACTGTCCATCCCATTCCACCTGGTATATTCTGTTCCCTTGCTGGTTAATTGATAATAAAGTGATACCCTATCTTTCTGTGGGCTCAAAAAAGGCATAATATGAGCTGAGGTGGGCTGCTAATGCAACTGCTACCTTACTTGTCACTTGGCATATCCACCAAGTTCATACATAGCCTCCTCTATGGTTACACGATATATGGAAATAGGAGCTAAGTCCACCTAGGAAATTAGGAGGTCTGCAATTAGATAAGCCTTCCTAGGCACAACTAAATTCAAAAGGAATTAACATACCCTGTTTCTAGCAGAAAACTGATTTCCGAGCAGTTCTTATAATGCCACATTCCATCTTACGGATTTCAAGAATTTCAATGATCATAAAGTCCATGTCTAAACACTAATGTCTTTTACAATATACCCGAAAAGTGATCATTCAGCTTCTGCTTGAAGACTCCCATGAAGGGAAATTTGACCCAAATTACTGCATGTTTGGATAGCTCTAATTGTTAAGAAGGTTTTCCCCCCTTAGTTTGAATAGAAATCCGTTTACTTGCAACTTGCACCTCTTGCTCCTACTTCTCTTCATTCTTGTCCAAGAGAAACAAGCCAAATCCTTTTCACACAACAATCCTTCGAGTCCTTGACTGGCACTATGTCATTGTTAACTCTTAAATCCTCAGTTCCTCCAAATGATGCTTATAAAAGGCACGATAACTGCAAGGCAGCACTAGAGTTCATTCTTAAAGGGACTGAGAGATTCAAAGAGGCAGAAGTGAAGAGGGAACATATTCTAGGCATAAAGAACAACGGCTGTGAAAGTATGGAGACAGGGGGTGGAGCTTTATGTACGTAAAACAGGAAGTAGGCCAGTATGGCTGGATCGCAGAGTGAAAAGACTAGACAGGAAGGGAGAGGCTAGATTATGAAAAAATACAAGCACCGTACAGAAAAAGATTATACTTGAAGCTGTAAGTAATGGGGAGCCACCGTGTAGGGGGATGACGTGGTCAGACCCACATTTTAGGAAAATCATTGGTAGGTGTGTGGACAATGGATACGAGTGAAGAGATGCTTGAAGTAGGGAGACTAATTAAAAGGCTATTGCAACAGAGATAATGAGGACCTGAACTAAATTGATGACTATGTGAATAGTGAGAAATATGAGCTATTTTGTGGATTTAGAAATAAAAAGATTGACTGAACATAAAGAGAGAGTGAAAAGTCAAGGAGTCCACTTTTTTACCTTACAAAGTTACTTTGATGATTCAATGAAATACTACATGTGAATATGCTCTTTAACTGAATAGGTGATAGGAATAGGGAGATTTCACCAAGTTTAGCTGATTTTCTTCAACTTAGAGAGCTGCCTAAGGTGACAAGAAGTTAAGGGACTTTTCTAAAGTCATAGCACCAGTATGCAGTTGTCAAAGGTAAGACCTGACTGCAGTTCTTCCTGGTTCCGCGGCCATCTCTATACTCACTACGTATCACTGCCTTTTCTTAACTACATAGTACTATATAAATATGAGGAATTCTTATCATCACTGTTATAAAAAAGAAGTCACATAATCTTTCACAATTTTCAGTATCTTTCAAAAGGATATATTTCATTTGGGGATGGATTTCCTTAAATTTTTGATTACTTAAAGAAATCAATGTCATAAGCAGAAGAGGCCTAATAAGTACACAGTACACTAGAATATAGAGCATAACATTTCATGCCTAGAAGGGGTATCTAATACAACTTCCTCAGACTACAGAAGGAGAAGCTGAGGCCCAAAGAGTTGAAGTAATTTGCCCAAAGTCACACACACACACACACACACCCCGCATAAAGGTCCCCTAAACTTTACTCTTGAAAGAGAACATTCAGTGTCCAGGAATAGATCCATGTTTTTATGGACTTTTTCAGCCTCAAGCAATTGTTTAATGGAACATTCTGAGAAAAATTTCAATCTATCATAGTCAAAAAATTTTCAACGAGTTTGCCTCAAAGGTTAAAAATCAGTTCCATTGTCTCTTTCAATGGAACAACAGCTGCCATCTTTGACATTTTATCCCTGTGTTACATTTAAGGCCACAGATTTTCGTTGTGCATTTGGGCCTTAGAGACAGCATGCTCTCATCATTTTGCATCTGAGTATTCTTTCTGCTAGTGCTACCCTGAAGCTGGCTTGTTAGCACTTAGAATTAAAATGACCTCTTCTGCCAAACTGCATTTACTAAATAAGACGCTACCCCAGGAAGAACTGCTAACACTTGTTACATGTCTGGGAAATATTTCCTAAACTAAATAGCCTAACCTAAATTCAGGCATTACAAGTTGGCTCTTACACACAGTAGGTATTCTGTAAATAAGAAAAAGATTCTTGTTGCTAGCAATAACAGTATTTAAAATTTACATATTTCCTACCCAGCTGTATTCCTTTTGACCTTTCCATCACGCAACCAAGAATCTCATCACAGTGAAACCTCATCATCCTGCAAGATCAAATGAATATTGGTACTCACATCTCATTAGTATTCATTGCCCCTCTGACTGATGGGCAAAGAGATGAGCTCCACAACCTCTATTTTAGGAGGGGATTCAGCCCAAACATCCCTTCGTTTTCCATGTAACTTCACTCTTTTGGACATCTCCATCATGTGTACTGAGTACCTCCTCCATCCCCCTCAGCTTCTTTTTATGTATTGTCTTCCCCCGTGAGATTGTAAGCTCCTTGAGGGCAAGGACTGTCTTTCTTTTTCATATTTGTATTCCCAGCACTTAGCACAGTACCTGGCATACAGTAGGTGCTTAATATATGTTTGTTGACTTGACAGTACATTTTGTAGTTCAGAAAACTTCTCCTATATAATTACATTTGTTTTTCAAAACAACACTATGAGGTAGTCATTATAAAGATTATGGTCTCCATTTTACAAATAAGGAAACAAGCCTAGAGGGATAAAATGGTTTACTGAAAGTCAAATAGCTTAGATATTGTGAAAATTGGACTCGAATTTATGACTATGGACTTACTCCGAGAATATGTGGAAAAGGAATCTGATTTGTGCTCCTTAACCCAAAGGTAGAATAAAGAACAATAGGTAGAACACTGAGCTTCCTAATCTCATGGGAACTTTCTACAGTAGCATTAAAATGTCATTTGGAATCAATAATTATAAAATTCTGGATATATGTAAAGGATGTAACAGAAACTAAAGGAGCTGAGCTAGAATCCTGAGGCCAAACTAAAAGAGTGGATAATTCTTCTCTAGCCAAGTCACATCAAGCATAAAGTTTTCAAGAAGAAAGCTGTAGTTATGACTTCAAAGCTACATGGGAAAAAGTCACAGAGCAATCGACAAATACGCAATATCATTCTTAACATACACTTTTGGCAGCAATAAATTGATAAACAATGGATCAAAAAGGTGCCCTAAAAGATGAACACTTCCTCATCAGAAAGGAGGAAGATAATTATTTTGGAATATACACCAAACAGGATAAAGTTTTGCAGAAATGGCTTTGGAACAAACTGACCTCTCTCCAAACTCAGTGGTTTTGTCAAGTGTAACCGAGTAATTTGTCTCTGGATACAATCTACGAAATGGTTAAGACTCAAGAGTGAAATTAAACTTATTTTCCATGACAGACAAGGGCATGAATGTAGCCTAACAATGTGTTAATAAAGAAGTGTCAAATAAATGACTCAGTAATTCTGATTTATTTAAAGGAACGAAGTTATCCTTAAAGAGACGGGTGTTAGTGACCAATGCATATAATGCAATCAAATGGTGGAAAATTAGCTCATTTCTACAGGCTGAAAAAATTTAATATCTACTAGAAAGTCTGAAAGATATGGTTGGGTAGCTACAATTATACACCAGAAGATCACACTCCTTTATAAACTAACAGATGACAAATCGCCATATAACAAGCTCAATACCAAACTATCCTTGAGAGTTCAACAAATAACTATGTTGGAAGTTCAGTTTTATCACAGACAAAACTATTGCCCACAACCATTGAGATCTGACATTGATGTATAAAAATTCAAGAATATTTTAATAGATGATACTATACCAAACATTCATCATATCCAAACTACATTCAACGAAAAATGTTAAAAACATAGAGACTTTGTGAAAAAAACTGAAATCAAGAGGAACAAAACACAGTACATGTCATCCCCACCATCACGTCTGCTACTAGAATTCTTCCAAAGGTGATTTTGGGAGTGTACAGAACACAGGGTTTACAACTTGATATTCCTATTCTTAATATTTTATCTCAGTTACCAAAAAAGTAGTCATTTTATTTACTTGCGAAACACTTCACAGAAAAATAAATATAAAATAATAGCAGGATAGTGAGTTGTTCTCAGATGATTTTCATTTAAACCCTATAAAAAGATGAGAAGAATGAAATAACAGAAATAATACTAATAATAAATTGCACAAATGGTCCTTACTGGAAGGGCATTCATAGTTATCTTCAACTAAAGTAATCTTAACTAATAGTTTTTTTTTTTAACTTCTACTGCAAACAGGCTAATACACTGTACTTTTGTAGAATTAAAAAATACTAGACTTACAACAAGATTTTTTTTTTCAATTTGGACTTATTTTCTTCCATAGTTCCTAAGATTTATACTTGGAAGAAATTATAGTAATCATCTAGTCCAAGCATTAATTTTACACAGAAGGAGACCGAAGTCCAGAATAGAAAAGTGACTTGCCCAAAGTTACACAGCTAGTAGGAAGCCACAGACAATCAAGTCCCAATATACTGACTCCAAAGTCAGGGCCCCTGTCAAAATATCATTTTGCTTTTGTGAGGACTGCAATTTCAAAATGTTTTAAAATGAAATAACAACAAAACCTACTAGACCAGGGATCTGGAGCTCTCTCTTCCACAAAGGGGCCCTAGCTTTGGGCTCACATGGGCCAGATTCAAGCCTGAGGGAGCCTGACCTCTCAAGAAAGGGATGAAGCTGTTTCTTATCATCTTTGGCTATCTTTGCTTTGGCTCATTCTATAAGAATAAAAATCTCTTTGTTAGAGCTTAGGAGGTTTGGTTCCTGTCTAGATTCTCCTCAAAAGGGATCAGAAAGGTACTAGGTATAAAATGTAGGTCAGATTCAGGATGACTGTATTTCCTCCACACAAAAGAAAAGGATTAAAATATAAATAATGCATAAACAAGCACTGACAAAGAATTAAAACTTAATATGGTTTCCTACAACTTCTATTACACCTGTGTGTGTATGTATGTATATATTATATATATATATACACATACATATAGATATATACATAGATATAAATACTTATATGTTGAAACTTAAACATCCGAACAGGAAACATTTTACGGGATGCCTAAACATCCATTTCACCTTTCCCTCAGCTCTGCACCTTCTGCTGCCTCAAAGTCCATGTCTTGTGACAAGCCAAAGTCCACCTGCTGGTGGCCATTTTCTTTGCAAAAGGTACAGTGGCAGAACTCTTTTGCTTCTAGTCGGTTCTGCCTGAGGAACCCAGGTACTTCCAAGCTATCAAGGAAAAAACTCCTGAAGTCACTCTCTAATGGCTGTTTGGTCATCTGTGCCCAGGGAATAAAATACACATGCGCGTGTGCAGACACAAAAACAGACAGACAGACAGACACACACACACACACACACGGGCCTGAGATCTAGGCTTAGACTTTTCTAGGCAGACCATGTACTCAATATCATGTTTCAGCAACAACTATAACTGCAGAGGGAAAGGGAGATCTCTAATAGCTCATTCTCCGCCTTCATACAAAGTCTAAGACATTAGCTTCATATATGGAAAAAGGGAGTGCCAAGGGGCAGAGTCACATCTTTTAAGGACTACTCAGAGGGCCACTCTTCCTAGCTCAGTTGATTATGATATTCTTGGACCAAACAGTGCCTTGTTCATGGTATAGGGAAGTGGTGAGGTAAGAGAAAGAAACACATCAGGTCATGTACTTCCTTTAGCAAGGGGCTAAAAGCCCTCATGGACACAAAGCACATGCTCCAATGGTACTGCATCTATTACAACCATAATGTTGACAAAATGGGGATTAAGAAGTACATTTTTAGTAAAGTAGAGGAGTAAGGAGGGATAGGAAATAAAAGATATGTACAAATATAAAAAAAAATTAGGAGTAGGATCTGTTAGGGAAAGCATGTGTTCATATATGAACATATATGTGTATGCATATATTGATATGTATAGATAAATATATCCATGCCTAATTGTAGCCTTCTGGGGGACAAGGAGGAGGGAGAAAAAAAAAGTAAAAAGTGTATGGCAGAGAACAAAAGAAAACTTAAAAGGAAGCAAAGATGGACAGCTCTCAACACAACACATAGTATTTATTATATAAGCTTTTTTTGAAATGGAAATTTATTGCTATATATTTTGAATCCTCTCTTCTGTTCTGCTGTACACATGATCATCTTTTCTTTTCTTATTTTATATAAGTTTATAATATGTTTTCGTTTCTTTTCTTACTATGTATTTGAGTTTTAGCATTTAAGTTTAAAATAAAATATGAAAAAAGAAAAAAAAACAAGTACACTTTTGTGATTCCTGTGGGCCCCTCAACCCTGAGGGCAACCTTGAAGTCACAGCCTGTTGGGAATAATCCCCAGCAAGATCATCATTATTATTATTACTCTATTTTTAATTAAGACTTTTTATTTTTAGTTTACATCACGTAGTTCCACATGATTCTGAGTTCCAGATTTTCTTCTCCCTCCCCCCCCCCCTTCCCAAGATGGCATGGAATGCGATATATCTTCTACATATAACTTCGCATTGAACTTATTTACACAATAGTCAAGTTGTAAATAAGAATTATGACCAATGGAATGAATCATGAGAAAGAAGAAACAAAACCAAAAAATAAAACAAAAACAAAAGAGAAAAAAAAAAAGGAGAGCAAACAGTGTGCCTTAATCTGCATTCAGACTTCATAGGTCTTTCTCTGGATGTAGATAGCTCTCTCCATCATGAGTCCTTTGGAGTCGTCTTTGAACCTTGTATTGCTGAGAAGGGCAAGGTCTATCAGGGTTAGTCATCACAGAATCCATATATCTGTGGCTGTGTATAATGTTCTCCTGGTTCTGCTCCACTCACTCAGCATTATATCGTGTAGGTTTTTTCCAGGTTATTATGAAGTCCATATCTTCCCCATTTCTTATAGCACAATAGTATTCCATTACATTCATATACCATGACTTGTTCAGCCATTCTCCAATTCATGGGCATCCCCTTGATTTCCAATTCTTTGCTACTATAAAAAGAGCCGCTATAAATATTTTTGTACATATGGGTCCTTTTCCCACTCGTGTGGTCTCTTTGGGATACAACCCTAGAAGTGGTATTGCTAGGTCAAAGGGTATGAACATTTTTATAGCCCTTTGGGCATAGTTCCAAATTGCTCTCCAGAATGGCTGGATCAGTTCACAACTCCACCTGCAATGTAACAGTGTTCCAATTTTCCCACATCCTCTCCAGAATTTATCATTTTCCTGTTTTGTCAGTCTAACAGGAGAGATCATCTCAATAGATGCAGAAAAAACCTTTGACAAAATACAACACCCATTCCTATTAAAAACACTAGAAAGCATAGGAATAAATGGAACCTTGCTTAAAATTATAAATCGCATCTAAAACCATCATCAAGCATTATTTGTAATGCGGATAAGCTAGATGCATCCCCAATAAGATCACGGGTGAATCAAGAATGTCCATTATCACCTCTACTATTCAGTTTGGTACTAGACATGTTAGCTGTAGAAATAAGAGAAGAAAAAAGAAATTGAAGGAATTAGAATAGGCAAAGAAGACACTAAATTATCACTTTTTGCAGATGATATGATGATTTACCTTAGAGAATCCTAGAGAATCAAGTAAAAAACTACTTGGAATAATAAACAACTTTAGCAAAGTTGCAGGATATAAAGTAAACCCACATAAATCCTTGGCACTCTTATACATTACTAACAAACCCAACAGCAAGAGATAGAAAAATTCCACTTAAAGTTACTGTAGACACTATAAAATATTTGGGAGTCTATCTGCCAAGACAAACCCAGAGCCTATATGAACATAATTACAAAATAGTTTTCATGTGAATAAACTCATATCTAAATAAATGGAAAAATATCAGTTGCTCATGGTTAGGCTGAGCTAATATAATAAAAATGACAATTTTACCTAAATTAATTTATTTACTCAGTGCCGTACCAATCAAACTACCAAAAATTATTTTACAGAGCTGTATAAAATAATAACAAAAATCATCTGGAAGAACAAGAGGCCTAGAATATCAAGGGAATTAATGAAAAGAAATGCTGGGGAAGGTGGCCTAGCCATACCAGATATTAAACTGTACTATAAAGCAGCGGTCGTCAAAACTACCTGGTACTGGTTAAGAAACGGAGTTGTGGATCAGTGGAATAGGTTAGGTACACAAGATGGCAGTACTCAATGACTATGGCAATTCTGATAAATCCAAAGAATCCAGCTTCTGGGATAAGAATTCATTACTTCACAAAAACTGCTGGGAATATTGGAAAATGGTAGGGCAGAAACTGGGCATAGACCAATATCTTACACCATATACCAAAATAAAGTCAAAATGGGTTCATGATTTAGGAATAAAGGCTGATACTATAAGCAATTTGGGAGAGCAAGGAATAGTTTATCTATCAGATTTATGGGAAAGCAAAAAATTCATGACACAAGAGATAGAGAGCATTACAAAATGCAAAATGGATAATTTTGATTATGTTAAATTGAAATTTTTTTTTGTATAAAAAAGCCAATTCAACAAAGATTAGGAGGGAAGCAGAAAATTAGGAGAAAATCTTTACAACCAGTGTCTCTGATAAAGGCCTCATCTCTAAAATATACAGGAAACTGAGCCAAATTTATAGGAATACAAGTCATTCCCCAAATGAGAAATGGTCAAAGGATATGAATGGGCAGTTTTTAGAGGAAGAAATTAAAGATATCTACAAGCATATGAAAAAATGCTCTAAATTACTACTGATTAGAGAAATGCAAATATTATTACTCTTATTATACAATTCTTGTCACCTTGTCCAAATCCTAGTTCTTCCCCATACTGTGTTTGTCACCTTAGTAAAGTATTTTTACTTCTTTGAGCCTCAGTGTTGTCTTCTGGAAAATGGACCTATTACATTTGCATAACACTTTGTGGGGGCAGGATAGCATAATATAAAGAGTGCTAGACTTCGAGTTGGAAAATATGGGCTCAAATCCTGAGATGTATGTATTTACTATCTCTGTGATTTGGGGCAAGTCATGAATCCTCTTTGATTACTCATTTCTTCATAATACTTTGAATTGTTTTCAAAGGGATTTCACATTTATCTTGTATTTGATTCTCAAAAAAAAGCCCAACTTGGTAAAAAGGCAGTTCCTCTGATTTCCAGAGCAATACCTTTCCTACTGTGCCTTGCTGTCTCTGAACTCAACTGGCATGCTAGGAATGCTGTGAGGTTTTGGGTTAGACAAGATGACTTCAGGGGTCCATTCCAACTCTGACAGTTAAAGAGCCCCTAATAACTTGTGGAAAGTCACTAAAGAGAGACTTATAATGTTGAGAAATTAGGTACATGGAAATAGAATCTCCTTATCTCCTCTATTGTGACAGAAGCAATCTTGAAAAGCTTAGAACTTTCAGAGGAAGGGGAATAGGATAGCCAGGAAAATAAAAACTATATGAGGATAAGTTGAAGAAACGAGATAGCTTTCACACAGTAGGTATTTGATCAGCTTTTGTTGTGGTTGTTGTTGAATCAAATTGAATTGATGCTTATTCTGGGAAAAAAAAGATAAGGAAAAATACTACTGTTGTCTTAAAATATTTAAAGAGCTGTCACAGGGAAGACAGATGTGACTTACTCTGCTTGGCTTTAGAGGGCAGAGTGAAAACCAGTGAGAAGACATTAAACAGAAGCAAATTTTGACTCAGTAGAAGGGAGAACTTCTAAAAATCAGAGCAGTCCAACAGTGGAAGGGATAATTTGGGAGATAAAGAGCTCTCTGTTACTACTGGTCTGCAAGCAGAGACTAGATTAATAACTTATTATGGATTCTGTAAAAGTAATTCCTGCTTCAGATAGGGGTTGCCTTGGAGGTCTCTTTCAGTTCTAAGATTTTGTTTTTCCATTCCTGCAGAAAGGCAGTGATACTGAGGCTGGGGGTGGGATGGGAGACAGGAGGGCAGACAAAACAGTACAATACTATACTTATCCCCAGCTGACTCTGTAACCTTTTCTGCCTCAGTTTGAACGCTGCAGCTAAAAATACCATTTGCTGCTGACAGAAACTGGGAGCTTCATGATGGAATGTGGCAAAGAACAGCTGCATGCCCTAATGGTCTTACTATAAATAGACTCTCGTCAAGGCTGATGAGCTCTTCATTAGCAGCCTTCTTAACTACAACCTACACAAGCAGCAACTGCCACCAAACCTGATGCTCTGTGGTGTGACTCCAACTTCAAAACATGTCATCCTTTGAAAGAAAATCCAGCAATGCAATAGGGTTAGGGAAGAAGGGCATATTCTCTCAAAGTGAATACCTAATGGGGAGGGGTGGTCCTGAGGGTCTGGCTTCTGCTGTCTATATTTTAAGGCATAGCTCAGGTGTCATTTCTTCTTCCAGGAAGTCAAGCATTCGATAAACAAGCAGAGGTTAATGCTTATTATGTGGGAGGTGCTGGGGATATAAAGATAAAGATAAAAACAACAAGGCCTTACCCCCATGGAGCTTACATTCCCTCACAATGGGACATGTTGTGCCCAACATCATCTGGTAGAATGGTTTAAAGTTTACAAAGGGGTATGCTTTGAAAGGCTTATGTGATTCTCACAACTTTGTGAAGTGGGGGGTTTTATTATGCCCCTATGTCAACACAGAAGCAGCTAGGTGGTATAGTGGATAGAGCACTGGGCCTGGCGTCAGGAAGACCTGACACACTAGGAATACTCTGAGGTTTTGGGTTAGATGAGATGGTTTCAAATGTGACCTCAGATACTAGCCATGTGATCCTGGACAAATCATTTAATCTCTGTTTGCATAATATGCTGGAGAAGGAAATGGCAAACAACTCTAGTAGCTTTGCCAAGAAAACCCCATTGGCATGCTATGGTCCAAGGGCTTACAAAAAGTTGGACATGACTGAATCAGCTGAACAACAACCTCAGCACAAGTAGATTTGAGGAAGAGAGATCACTAACAAGTGGAAAGATCCAGGCAATGGCGTGCACTTATTAAAATGCCTTGTATTCCATTTATGCATAAAATAATATGTAACATACTATTTACGGTTGGAGAAACTGAGGCAAACAAAATTAAGTGATTTGCCCAGGGTCATACAGTTATAAGCGTCTGAGATTCTGTTATTTTGGGAAATTAGATACCTCCCTGGATGAGTAGGCTTTCATTCACCACTTCACTGGGCAGACCCTTTCCTGTCTCCATTTTGTGAAAAAAGATAACAAAGTCTTTTGAGTTCATAGTAGATGTCATCCATAAAAAATGAACTGGCTGATGTTGCTCAGAACACTTAAACACAGTACTACAAAATAATTAGGCACTTTTAGATGCTTAACACCTAACACCAAATACCTTTAGGATGGCTGGATCATATGAAAATAGTGAAATACTGAACACTGGCATTTCTCCTTGCACCATACACTCAAATACCCAGGAATCTACACCAGAGGGAATAGCAATGCTAGGACTGTGGATTAATGTGATAACCTTAAAAAAAGAGAAAAAAATGTCTTTTGTTCTTACACACAAGAATGGACAACTCAGGAGATAGTCTCTGAATATTTTTCAAAAAGCACCCTAATGGAGCATTTACCAACTTCTAGATTCTTAGGATGGGACAGCTGGAATGAACCTTAAACGACTGAATGTTAAAGCTAAAAGGGATTTCCACACATAGAATTTTACTTGAAAGGACATGAGGATATACAATTTTAGAACATATGATATTAGAGCTACAAAGGACCTTAGAAGACAGGATATAAAAACATAGAGTATTATAGTTGAAAGGGGGAACTGAGATGTCATCTAGCAAAAGCCCATAACCTAGGACCCAGAAAACTAAAATGGGCTACCAAGTCTGGATGGGTCATTAAAGGCAAAGCTGAAACTAGAAGCCAGATCTTTTTACTCCTAGTCTAGTAAGTTGACTAAAAATAATCTTCTTTCCATTTACCAATAACTGTCCTAGACCCTCTTTTTTCTCTTTTGCTATATTTCTTTTGGTTTTCTCTTTTCTAATCAACTTGTCTTTTTAAAGCTCAGCACAATTCTTTTACCTTCTGTTCTATTTTCTCATTAAAAGAAGCTCTATGTTCTCAGAGAAGAATCATGTGTCAATGCTACTGCGTTGTCTTCATAGAATTGCAGAATGTTAAAGAACAGAAAAAGAATATGGAATCGGAGAAGATGAAATGTGACAACTGAAAGACACCTTGGAGTATAGAATGATAGAGATAAAATATTTATGATCCCCATTTATCCTAGGGGCTCCTTCATATACAAGGCTCTTCATACTAATATTTATGCATCCCTTCAATATATTTAAAGCCCTAACATATTTGGTAGTCAAATGTATTTAGAAATGCATTGAGAGTCTAACCTAGAACTCACTTGGTACTTGAAGGGACTTTTGAAACAATCTGGTCGAATTCCATCACTTTACAACTGAAAAACACCCTAGAGGCGATGTTAAAGATATTTGTGTGACCTAAGTCACATGTAGCTCATGACAGATCTTAATTAGAATCTGAATGATACATAATAAAATTACATATAATTGGATGATATATCATTTAATTTTAATAACGGCCTATTTGCCATCACAAGTTATTATTCTTATTTTCAAGATGAAGAAATGGAGATTTAGAAAGGCCCAATAAACTTACTCCACATTACATGGCTAGTTAGAAGTGGCATTGAGGCTAGAGGTTAGATAGGTTCCCTAGATATGGGTAAAATAAAAAGGTAATTGAAGCACAGTTCCTATTTGCAGACTATGCAGTTTATCAGTAACAGACAAAATTGATACAGAGGTAACTTTAGTGAAAATTAGAATACTTTAAATATGCGAATAGTATACAAAGTTCAATGAATTAAGAGGAGAGAGAAATTACTACTGGCTAAGGAATCAGGGAAAGCTTGCTGGAGAAGGTAACATTTAAGTTGGGTCTACAAGGATGGGTAAATGGTCAGGAGTTCAGCAGGTGAGGTGGGCAAGGCAAGAATTCCAGACATAGGACAGAATAGATTAAAAGTTTGGAGAAAGGAAAGTGTGGGACATGTGCAAAGTACAAATATTTCAGGACTCCTGTTAAGAAGCAAGGGTAGTGGTGGGACATAAGAATAGATTAAGAAATGAAAAATAAAAGATAGAGTTAAGGTCACTAATGTAAACCACGGGGAAAATAGCCAGCATAGCCTGGACCCGTCAAAAGAACAGTCAACTAAAAGACAAGAGAATTAGAGGAAGTAAGTGACTAGTGTTTTTGGACCACTTGAAAGGAAAGGATAAAAGAGCTGTGAAAAGATCAAAAGAATATCCACAGAAGAAAAGGAACAGAGGTTAATTGAGGCAGTCTCATGTTATAAAGACTGAAGAAAATGTTAGGAGGGGACTGTATTAGAGACCTTCATTCATTTGACAAGCTTATTAGAACTCTTAGATCCTTAGAATCTTAGAATCACAGACTCTCAGAACATAATAATTACAGGATCGTACTCTTAAAATAATATTTTAAAAGTCATTTAAATAGGACTTTAGAATAAAAAAAAGCTCAGAGTGGGAAGGGGCTCAGAGATTATGCGATTCAAAATTCTACCATGCTGAATGAATTCCTGCATCACATCATTTTAGTTACTTCACTACACAGCCTTCACTTGGAAGTTTTTGGTGATAGGATACTGTACTTGAGGCACACTATTTCATGTTGTTGTTGAGTCATTTTTCAGTCATGTCTGACTCTTCGTGACCTTATTTGGGATTTTCTTGGCAAAGTTACTGGAATGGTTTGACATTTCCTTCTTTGGCTCATTTTACAGATGAGGAAACTGGGGCAAAGAAGGTTAGGTGACTTACCCAGGTCACACTTCTAGTAAGTGTCTGAGGTCACATTTGAATTCAGGAAGATGAGTTTTCCTGACTCCAGGCCTGGCATTCTACCCACCGAGCCACCTACCTGCCCTACACTATTCTATACCTACATCTATTCTACTGTGACATTGTTACCATGTGTTTCCTTCTACTGTGTCAAAATCTACCTACCCTGGAATCCCTCCCACTAGTCCCGGTTCTATTTTCTAGGGTCACACAACTTAGAGGAAGGCTAATTCCTCTTTCTATAAGAGACTTTCAGATATCTCAAGATCACAAAAAGGAAGGGAAAAGGGAGAAAAGAAGCATTTATACAGAACCTACCATGTGCTCATTCGATCTTCACAACAATCCTGAGAGGTTCTTATTCCCATTTTACAGTTGAGAAAACTGAAGTCAACAGAGCTAGTTGGTGTCCAAGGCTGGATTTGAATTCAAGTCTTCCTAACTCTAGGTCCAGTCCTACACACCACACCATCTAGCTGCCTGCTAGAACTTAAAAGTTGTACAACTTTATAAATAAAAATGAATTTAGAGATTATAGCTATTTCTGAGACCCCAACAACAAAAAGTTCCTACATGTTGAAAATTTCAGATAATACCTAAAGAAAGTCTAACATTAGGGATCACCTTCCTTAGGAAATAACATGTAGACTCCACATTGAATGGTCTGAGGTAGGGATGGAAATAATGGCAAATTCTTACACTTTTCAATCAAACAATGAATCAACAAGCATTTATTAAGTACCTTTTTTCAGGGACTATTCTAGGCTCTGGAAATTAAAAACCAAAACCAAAATTAGACAGTCCTTGTCTTCAAAGAGCTTACCTTCTATTGGAAGAAATACATATAAATGAAACATGAGAAAAATACAAAGTGATTTCTTCGGAAAAGAAGAATCTCCTAAGTCTGTCTCACTTCTCTTGGTCTAAATTTGAAGGGACAAAAAAGATGTTTCTGGGCTGTCCTGTTGGCTTTTCATACCATGTCTCAGCCCAGGCCCTGTCTGAAGGAAGGTACTGAGAAAACTATTTTTAGCTAAGTCTTATTAGTTCTGTGCTTATCTGAGGTAGATAACCTGGCATCTGTCATGTAGAGGTTTCAGACTTCCAGCCTCAGCTCTTTTGTAAAACTTAAAGGATTTTCTCCCCCTTCCTTCTTGATATAAAACCTCAATGCTTGCATGCTGTGTAAGCAGTTTTATTCCATCATATAACTCCCGGTAACTTTACAGAGCAGATGAGAAATTCAAATCTCTTGTAATGGCTCCTAAGAATGGAATAAAAGAAGCAACAGTTAAGCTTGTTATTAAGGGCCTTAGAGAAATGAGATGAACACTGGACAAGAAATCACGGGACCTCAATTGGAGTCCCAGCTTATACCTTACCAGCTCTGTGATCCTGTGCAAGTCATCAACCTCTCCGTATCTGAACTTCCTTTTCAGTCAAGTAAAGGGATTGGACTGCATGATCTCTACAGTTCCTTCAGGTTCTACACACTGATGTTCCAAGGACCTTGTCACCTCTAACATTCTAACCAATTTGTTTAGTCGTTAAGCTTTTCATACTCATCCGTAAGTTCCAAGTAAAATACCATCTGAGACACGTGGGGGATGCATAGACAATGCATTAAAAATTGCATACTGCAGAGAGTTTATAATCTTTACAATTGATGGACAATGTCTTGATTTTTTTTCAAATGTACTTAATCAACCAAAACTAATTCATTATTTGTTAATAAATGACAGAAGTGCTGACTAATATACTCACGAAGAACAGATGTTTGGAAATATCTAGGGTGCAGGAACAATCTACATCACATCACAGTTACTAAGTAACCCTGGGAAGGAAACAGAGGCTCAGCTGGCAAGTTGAGCAGGTTGTATATAGTAGTACCCAGCTGTTTACTGTCCAACAATATCTAGTCTAAAATCTAATCAATCAAGCTTTTCTCCCTTTCCTTGCACTTAGGAAGAAAGATATATTGCTAAGGAGGAAGACGGGTATAACTTTATTATCAGTATTTTATTTTGGCTTCACTAATCACACCTTGACTTCTTACCCATACTTATTCAGGATGCAGGAGGCAGGATGGTAGGATTAGGGGATACCTACCCTCTGATACCTGTCCATGTCCAGCCTTAGTGGGAACGCTTTCTTTTTTCTTTAGTTGACCCAAGAAGTTTATGTGATCTTTTGAAGAGAGAGGGGTATTTTTTTCTTTCTGGACAACTTTACTAACAGCCAAGAGTAAGCAAACAAAATGAAATTTACAAAGCATCAAATCTTTTGTCTGAAGAGTATGTAGAGAATCTTCTAAAATCCTTTACAGAGGCCAGGAGAGTTTCTAGGGATAGCTAGCTCTACTCTCATCTACTTAGGCATGAACTGATGAAATGATCAACTGCCATCGTGTCTCCATAGGAACCTCTGATCTTGCCTCTCTGGCTACTTCCAATATAGATTGGTGAAAACAACACTAGATTTTGAATCAGAAGACCCAGGTTTGAACTCTAGCTCTTCTACTTATTAGCTATGTGATTTTGGGCAAGTCATGTCACCTATCTGTTAAATGAAGTAGTTAGGCACAATCTATTGGGTCTGTTCAAAGCTCTACATTCTAGTAGCTTTCATTCTTGATCCCCCACCCCAACAATTTCCAATGTCAGAACTTCTAGGGGCCATTAGTCTTCAACATTAGCATGGTATTATCCATTTCCCAATATTCCAAACAGATAAGGCATAGCTCACACATTTTCTACTGAGAAAGTGTCCATACGAAGCACCTCATAAAGTTACATTACTTCAATTACTTCTTATATAGTGAGACTAAGGGATGACTAGTAGCCTGTGTACTTCATTGACATCTATAAAATTCCAAGAGAATTTGATGAAGGTCCCAGGAACACTAGGTGAATCCCCTGTGATGAACTTATCAAAGGAAACGCACAAGAGTGAGGAAAGATTTGAAGGCAATACCCAGATCAACAAGATCACAGATCCAGTGGAGTATAGGAGTATGCATTACACTCATAATCCCATAAATTCTGGTCAACAGTAAGAGATAGGTCATTTATACATACATACACCCATATACATACCTACCTAATCGATTTAATTTTGTTTTGGTACTGTAGAATTATCCAGCACAGACTCAAAATTTAAAAAAAAAGCTTTGCAATTTGCTCTTTTATGATTTTAAGAAAAACTCAAGTTTGTATTTGATAAGTACCACTTTTCTGGGGGGGGGCGGGGAACAAACAATTCCAACTTTATCCTTAGAAGCTCATGGAATAAGGAATAAGCTTCCTAGTACTACTATAAGTCAGATACTGTAACATATCTGCCTTGACATTAAAGCTGACATTTAGGCATAAGCATCTAAATTCATCTCAATCTAAATGTGTCATCTTAAACTTTATTTAAAAACGTAAAAGCCATTCTTAGTTCATGGCCTATAGAAAAGCATGTGGCAGGCTGGAGTTGGTCAGTAGGCTATGGTTTCTGGATCCCTGCTGTAGAATACAAGATCCTGTATCCCAGCTATGTCAAAGTACATAGAATTCATCCTCTTCAATAACTACTTTCAATAAAGCTAAGTAAGGGAGCTAGTCAGATCACCAGCATGAGAGGCCTGATTGATGCTGGGAAATATCCAATGTAACTACTTACATCTTGGGAAATAAACAGATAAGAATGAAATTCCATTTGTGTCATCTAATTATATCTATTCCTTCCTTCACACCATATCTTCTTTCCCTGACTATGTACTTGCATCCTTGCTCTCCCTTCCTTAGTATCTCTGCTGTAAAGATCATTTCTGTTGACAATAATCACGGGGTAGGTGTGAATTTATCCGATATTTTATTAATTTGATCATTTTCCACCAGAATCCTGAATTATAGAACCCCAAGGGAACTCTGGCACTGACTTCCACCTACTGAGATTATTGTTTACAATGATCTGTAAGTAAAAAAAGAGCAAAGACAAATGCAGTGACATCTGTTGAATATGCGATTTGATACTGATAACACATTGCTTTAAAAATAAACTAGATAATAAAAAATAAGCTGAGTTCTCTGACCTATATGTATTCCCCTATTCTCCAACCCCATCTTTCTTCCTAACTTCTCCAAGTTGAGAAAACTTCCATCTTTCTGGTTGCCCTGGTCTATTGCAACAGTCTGCTAACTGGTATTCTTTCCTCGAGTTTCACTTCTTTCCAAAATATCCTTGTCATTGCAAATTAATATTCCTAAAATATACATACAACCATAAAGAAGCATGGCATAGTGGATAAAATGTCAGCCTCAAGAAGAGAAATCTGGGGTCAAGCACTATCTCTGACATATCACTGGATTGTAATTCTGGGCAAGCATTTAATCTCCCAATGCCCCAGGTAATTTTCTATAACTGAATTGAAGAGAAGACACTAATTGCATTGGTAGAGAGAATTTCTTCCCTGGGATCTCCTTATGCCAGTCACAGGCCAGATGATTTTTTTTTAATTTTTAAAAAGGATTGTTCTGAATATGTCACTCCCTTCCTCAAGAAGTTCCAGGGCCTCTAAAGGAAAAAAAAAAAAAAACTCCTCTCTTTGGCATTTTAAGTCCTTTACAATTAGGTACTAGCCTTTCTTTCTAGGCTTATTTCATATTATTCTCCTTCATGAATTCAATAATCTAACCAAAATGGCCTATTCCCTTTCCTCTGTATCCAATATTCACACCTCATCTATGTCTTTGTACTGGCAGAATACAACGAATGGGATGAACTCCATTTTCATCATGTTTCATAGAATCCGTAGTTTCCTACAAGGTTCAACTCAAGAAAACCTCCTATCCCATACTACTCCTTTCCCCTCTACCTCAAATTCTTCCCCTCACTCTCCACCAAGTTGCTAGTGCTTTTACTTCAGAAATTATTTTGTATACATTTTCAACTTAACTATCTGTTCTCATGTTACAGTCTCTCCAACATATAAGTCTTTTGATGGTAGGGGATGTTTTGATTTTTGTCTTTGTAGTCCCAGACCCTAGTGTGGGGCATGGAAAAAGCAAATAGTTGGTGCTTAATAAATACTTAGTGAACCTGACAGATAAATGTTGTGTCAGAGTCTATGACACTGATCCAGGATGGGCTCAAAGCTACTAGAAGGACATACTTTGATCCTTGTTAATAAAAGCAATACCAGATACTTTGCAGAGTGCAAAAATTTTCATTCTATAGGTTCTGTGGACTGGCAGCTTAAGATGTAGGGGAAAAAATGGTTACAAATAAGAAGGGTGGCAGCACATGGGAAATTGATAGACTCTTCAATCTCAGAAAAGGATAGTGGAAGAGGTCAGGGGCAAGTTGGGGGGTCAGAGTATAGCAGTAGATGCTTTTCCTGAGCCTTTGCAATAGAGTAGATAAACCTTGTTCATTAACTAGATAATGGTGAAAGAGCTATAATTTATGTCCTTGTGGTTTATGTTTTTTTTTTAAACAACACAGGTTATAAGAAGATTTGATCTAAAACAGGCTCATATTGTGACAGCATCATGTCAAATGAATACTTAGAAAAAATTACTCTGATTTCAAAGCAGTGTGGTGTGTTCTTTCTTAAAGAAAAGCAGAGCACTCAATGCTGAGGAAAAAAGAAAACAGACCACAATATCTGTTCCTATATATGCCACAAGGTAAACCTTTAAATGGAAGGTTAATAATAACAAATGGAAGTAGAAATAGTCATCCTTTCTGAGCTGTAAACCCTTACTCAAGTCACTTTCAAAATGCATGCTTTTGCATCCTGCCCATAAAAGTGAACAAGGAGCCTCATTTATCCTAACATGATTTAAATTCAAGAAACTATGACTAATGGTTGAGTCCAGGTGAAGCTACTTGACCCTTCTAAGATTACTTGTTGCTGGCTTCATTCAATATAATCCCAAAGCTCAGTATATACTACCCACATATCACATTGCAATAAACACTAATAACATATCCACAAGACAAGCTTATTGAGAAATCATCACTTGCCTTTTTAGATCAAAAGAGAAGCCTAAAACACAAACCAAAGTATATTTGGTAGCAAAACAAATCTCACCCAAAGTAGTTAGCACCTTCAAAATACTGACGTAGAACTAAGAGGCAAAAAATTCAAACCAAGTTGAAATGAAGACTTCACATTTTTCAATTAATGAACTTAGCTAGCACAATTTCAGAGACCTGATTGTAACAAAATTATCTTCTAGTAGCTTCTTCCACTGTAAAGGTTTTCAGGCAATGTTACCATTGAATATTTGTGGTTTTTCTAACAACTAACCTTTAAATGATTGATTATTAAGGAAACAATATGGATCTAAGAAAAACTATTTTATCCTTCAGAGATTACTCACCCCACTGCAAAGGAGCCAACTGGAGATGCTCCAGGACCAGCTGGTTGAGGATCCCTTCAACACTTGCTTCCCCATGTCGCTTCAAAGATGGGTAAATCAAAGTTAAGGAAAACTGAGGTTCTGAATAAGAAGTTGTCTACAAACATAAAAGGCAGATGTTTTACATACTATTGAATTAGACCACAGGGAAATAAAATTAAAAAATAGATGAAAAAAACATAAAGATGCCCAACTACATAGAAATTAAAAATAATCTCTAAAATGACAGTTGAGTCAGGGGAGAAACCCTCAAAATACAATGAAAATACAACCACATATTAAAACATTGAAGATACAGCCAAAACTTTTCCCAAAGGAAGTGACACTTTTAAATATCAATAGAAAGACATAAGAAATATAATCATTAATCTATACTCAAAGTCTTTGTAAAAGGAACAAAGCAATAAGCCTACGAACAATAGGAAGAGTAGGAAAAACAAACTCAAAATAAGAGCAGCAATAAGGTAAGTAAAAAAGCAACTGGACTAATAAATACAAACAAGTTGTTAGGAAAGATTCCTTTAAGGTATGGATTGGTCTAGGTGGACGTGGATGAACTTTCCAAAACTTAAATTCTGTGATTTTAGAAAATTGATAAAATATCAATAAAATCAAAAGCCACTGACAAATCTTTTCCCCCAAAAGACAGAGAAATGCAAATCATCAGAATTATAACTAAGAAAGGAGAACAATGAATAACAAGGAAATGAAAAAAAAAGTCAAGAAATGTTATACACTGCTATACCACTCCTATATTACACTGAATGATCTATGATTTAATTAGTATGGATGCATTCTCCACTGATACACTGCACAACTCCTCCATATCATAAGGGGGCAGGGTGAAGAAACATTGATTAAGTGTCTACTATGTGCCAAGCATTGTGCTAAGCACTTTACAAGAATTATCTCATTTTATCCTCACGACAATCCTGAGACGTACGTATTTTTATTATTCTCCATTTTACAGTTGTGGAGGTAGCTAGGTGGGCCCTGGGGTCAGGGGGACCTCTGTTCAAATCTGGCCTCAGACATGAGCTGTAAAATCTTGGGCATGTCACTTGACCCTATTTGCCTCAGTTTTCTCATCTGTAAAATGAGCCGGAGAAGGAAATGGCAAGCCAGTCCAGTATCTTTGCCAAGAAAACCTCTAAAAGGGGTCACAAAGTCAGACACAACTGAAAACAACTGAACCACTACCACACTTCCACAGAGGAAACTGAAACAAGCGACTTGCCTATGATCACAAAGCTAAATAAGTGTCTGAGGTCAAATTTGAACTCAGGTCTTTCTGACCTGGGAATACTTATCATCCCATTTCACACAAGCAGATCAGGTACCCAGATCTTGGTCAAATCAAATAAACAAGCATTAATACAGCACTTTTTATGTGCCAGGCATTGCAATGAGTGCAGAAAATACAAATATAAGCATAAAGACTGTCTTTGCCTTCAAGGACCTTACATTCTAATAGGAGACAATAACATATGAAAAGGAATTGAAAAATAGGAAGGTATCCATGAGAGGACATGTTGGAGAAAGTTCAGAGAGTCAGGAATAGAGTCCAGAGAAGAATGAAGGCATGACTGGTTTGGGAACTTGCCTTAAAATTGAGGTTTTGGGAGAACCAATGAGTCAGAGAAAGGGGGCACAGGGATGGGGTGACCTTCCACAGTGAGAAGGCATGACATGGTAGAGGGAGTCCAAAGGGTCTGGAGCAGAGCCTGGAGAGGAATTGGCTATGTTTATCTTTCTTTCAGGGGTCTAGGGTAACTCTAAAAGATTATGAGAGTTTTCTATAATTTTATTGGCTTGAGCCCCCATTTGAGTATGTCTCCTCCAAAAAAACTGTTAGTGCCAGTCAATATCTCAATATTATCAATACCTTTGATTAATTAGCAATTTAACCAGTTAATATAATTTAGCTTTTATAAAGAGATATTTCTTGAGAAGATACAATGAGAACACAAGTACACAAACCAGGAGCAAACTCTTCCCCTACCACCTCTGGCCCTGAGAAGGTTGGGCTCAGATTGAAAGCATTCACATAAAGTTCACTTCCCAAATGTGGCATCATTAGTAGCTGGAACTGTTTTTTTTGCTGGCAAGACTTAGCATCTTGGTTTGCTCGGTCAGCTCACTGTTGGGTTGGACTTTAGAGTTCACTCCTTCGGGCTACGCTCTTCAGTAGGCTGAGTCTCTGGCAAACTTTCGTAGTTCTTTTCAACTTTTGGATGTCTCAAAAGTCTCTGTGCCCAAGAAAAGAAGACACAAACAACAGGCCTAAGCATTGGGTAGCTCTTCTAAGGGAAAGCTGGAGACAAAGAACATACCCACCTCCCACTGGCCCTCCAGAGTTCAATCATCCTTACATCTCAAGGCATACCTTTGTGATCTTGGCTAAGTCCTTCACCCTAAGCTACCCTTAGTTCTCTCAGCTATCAAATGACATGGTTAAGACTAGATGATCTCTAAGGTCTCTTCTAGGCCTTGCTTTTTGTATTCTACAATATACCAAATTAATTTTAAGCCAGGAAGGGATTTGGTAGATTGTAGAAAATTAATAGCGCTATCAAATATACTAAGAGGTTGCATTTCTCTAGTGCTTTAAAGTTTGCAAATTGCTTTCCTTATGATAACTCTGTGAAGTATGGAGTGAAGATATCATCCTCAATTTATGGATGAGGAAAATGAAGTTCAGAAAGTTTGTGTGACTCCTCCAGGGTCATATAGCCAAATAAGGGGCAGAATTAGGTTTGAAACCCAAGTCAAGACCAGTGTTCCTTTTACCACACCGTGTGGTCTCTAGATATGCTATATGCCCTTTTGCTAAGCACAATCTGAGGCTACTACATTAACCACTGATGTCCATTCATAGCCTCTCCAACAATCAGAAGAAAGCTCTGGTTTTATGGAAAAATAGAATAATTCACAAGCAGTTAAACAGTCTCTGAAGACGATGGGATCATCATCTCAAGACTAAACAGGTGTGATGCTATAGCAATGTTACTATAGAAGTAGATAGAAGCTTTTTGGGCTCTGTTACCTTCTTTTGAAACTTTTAGTCCCCACCGCTCCCCCCTCCATTCCCATTTTACTCATGCAAAAGCTGAGTTACAGAGAGGGAGAGGAATTTGTCCCAAATCACACAATTATATTTTTTGTTCCATTGGGAAGTTAGTGCACAAATATGGACATTCATATTTTAAGAGTCTGAGTTCTATCAGAGGCCTAGAATCTTAGAGCTGAAAGGGCCCTTCTAGATCACTGAGCACAAACTTATTTTAAAGATGAAAAAACTAAGGCCTACAGAAGGCAAATAAATTGCTCAAGACTACACAACAACCCAGTGAAAACAGAGAATAGAATTCAGGTCTCTTGACTAATAACTAGACTAATATATTCCATTTCTTTTACATATGAAATAGAAATTGATTACTACCCAGTATATGGACCTTTAACCAGGAAATCTAAAGAGTTAAACTTTCTAAGAATTAGAGCTAACCCAAAGTGAAATGAACTACTGTAACACAGGAATTAGTGGGGGTCTCATGGCATCATAAGTTTTCTATCAGTGAACTGGTGCCATTGCTTAGGAATACCATTGAAGAAAGTCTTGTAGGGTTGGATTTGTCCTTAAAAGTCCCTTCTAACTCTGAGAATCTGTGATTGTGGTAAAATGAGAACTGCATGAGAATTCCCCAAGAAGGAGGTCAGGTAAAGTAAGGTGAGACTATAAGAGCCAGGCCATCTTGCATATGAAGAAAAGCTGAGTGCTAACTGGTCAAACATTAGATTTTAAGAAAGGGGAAAATATACAGATGCATTCAGGGTTTCAACATGAAGGGTGGTGGGAAGAAAAAAAAGCCCTGGATTTGGAGTCAAGAACTTGGAGTCAAGACCTAGATCTGATGTTTCCTAATGGCATAACTAAGAAAAAAGTCATTTAACTCCTCTAAACCACAGTACTTTGTAAACCCGTAAGACAGAAATGAGCTTATTAATAGGTTCCTTTCCCTACTTTTTTAAACAAAAATTTAAATTCCCAGTTGCTTAATCTCATTATTACTTCAAGACCCTGGTCTCATGTCACCTCCTTCAAGAAATCTCTGTTAACACATCAGATCTCATCAAATCCTGTATTCCTCTCATGTACTTCTCACATTCTATTTTGTATTGCCCTTATTTGTGTGTTTCTCATTTTCCTTAAACTCTGTGAGAGCAAGATGGAATTGTATCTACCCTTCCCTCAGCTTTTTCTAACACCAACTTCATGTATCTTAAGGCCCTGAGGCCCTCCTTCCCTTATAAAAAATGGCACTAAAAGGTCAGATAATCACACTAATTATATTGACTGTCCCCTGACAGTTTTCCATTGTGGAACCCCTCCTTTGATTTCAACTTGAAAATATGTATGGTTTAATTGGTGTAGGTCCTCTTTCCACGTATCTTGTTAGTTGTTTTTGCCAAAAATATTACCTGATGGCTCTTTGTATCCATAGAATCTAGCATAGTCCTTTATAGGAATTTAACAAGTGTTTGTGGAATTCAATTGAATTGAATATAATAAGTCATGGAGGGGTTGTAATCTTTGTCAATGATTGAAACTGCCTTGATGAAGGATAACAAAAACATCTGTAATACCATAAATTTATAGGTAGCTTATTATTAATGTCGATATTAATAATTAATGATATGATTAATATTAATAAATCATTAGTGAATAACTGTACTTTTTTGTACTTCTACTAAGAAGCAGAGGGAAACTGACTACCCCCCTAGCCATGTGACCTTTGGTACTTCTTAAGCTGAAAGTGTATTGTGAGAATAAAAAAGATGTGCATAAGACAACATTAGTGTAAGGTATCAATATTAGTCTTTACAATATTCAAACCTATTATGTGAAGAGAAATGGAAACTCATCTGTAGATTTCATCTCTCTTTGTCTCTCTCTGCCTCTGTTCCCATAATTATTAATATATTTGGCTGGGATTCGTGGTATGTCCTATGACCATCAAAGGAATTAACAGGCCCACATGAGGATGCTGACCTCCAAAGCAGGGTCCTCTATCTAACTGGGCAAATAAATCACAGCAATTCAGCGTATTCTTTACTCAGATGCAGTGGTTCAATAATGATAATTGCTCCACAATGCCATATTATCCTCAGGGATATGGTCCTGAAAAGGCAGCATTGAAGAGCACTGTATTAGGAATCAATGAATTCTAGTTCTCTCTCTCACATTTTTGGTATAATTTTAGTCAACTTAAATTTTTTTAAGTTTAATTTACATTTAGTTGATATATTACAAATTAATTTAATTAAATTCACAATTAGCTTTCCCTCAAAATTAAGTAAAAATTCCTAAAATAAAATGTAAACTTTTCTTCAAATCTTTGGAACAGAATTTATTAAGTTTCTAAAACTGGTTTTGTGTTGGAGCTCAAAGGAGACCTGTCGTATAATAGCAAGGTGGCTATTTAACACCAGTCTATCATGAAGGATGATAAGCTGACTCAGTAGTTGAGAAGAGACACAACTGAACTCAAAGAAACATAACCAGTGTCTTTTTACCAACTTCTGCAGGTTTTAGGCTGCAAATTTCAAACTTTCATGTTATGAGGGGCCAGGATATGGGCCCTTTCATCTGAAAACCACTCATTTAGATTCAGGTAAGTTAAAAACAAACAAACAAACAAGGATTTATCAAATGAACAAATTAGATTATGTAGTTAGAAATGAAAAGATTTTAAGTCTGAATTTACACACATATATAACTGGTAATTATCACCAAGAATTCAATTCAACTAACCTCACGAAATATTTTATCAAGTGAATGCCAGGTGTAGAGAACTTTGTTAAGTATTAAGTGAGATACAAGTATAAATAGTATAAAGTCTCTGTTCTGGCCTCAGCTCACCTGAATATATCAAACATTTTGTTGTAGTGAACAGGGAATTAGTCAATATCAAAAGAATAAATATTTAGGGTAACTCAATGTATGGTACACTGCAGTAATACTATAAATTATTACAGATTAATTTTATGCAGAATTTTTACTATCAGGGACTATCAGAAAGACTAGAAGAGACATATATCAATAGAAGCAGGCTGGTCAGGTATTGGGGGCAGTTAGATGGATAGAGAATTTGCCTTGGAATCAAAAAGACATCCTTAAGAGTTCAAATCTGGCCTTGGATACTTACTAGCTGTGTGACCCTGGGCTTCACTTAACCTTGTTTGGCTCAGTTTCCTCATCTGTCAAATGAGCTGGAGAAAGAACGAGCAAAGTTTTCCAGTATCTTTGCCAAGAAAACCCCAATTGGGATCATGAAGAGTAGGACACAATTGAAATGATGGATCAACAACAAAAGTCATGTATTGATGGTAACAGATAACAGATGGAAAGCTAGAAGGTTAAACTAGAATCAATGACATATTAAAATAACTAGATGAAGACCTGTGATGTGACAAATAGAGATATTCAAAGGAAAGACATGGAAATAACTTTCAAAGGATTAGAGGGAATGGATAGGCACTCATTTTCACTTGGAGAGGGTATGTTTGCAAAGATGAAATTATAAAGCAATTAAAATGTATCAGAAAGAAGGGAAGGCTGAATAACATGGATAACTGAGAGCATATGTAGTTTTGGTTTTAATCATGTGGCCATAGACCAATTCAACAGCTCAATCTCTCAGTTTATCTTCAAAATGAAGGGGTTGGAGTAAATGTTCCTTGAGGTCATTTTCTCTTCTAACATTCTTTGAAGGTCATGGACAGTAGATGAATGACTAAAGCAGAGCTCAGTACTCAGCCTTCTTCTCTTCAACATTTTTTATCAATGACTTGGATGAAAACACAGATGGCATGCCTTTCAATTTGCAGATGACATGAAGCTGAGAAGGATAGCTTATATGCTGGATGACAGAAACAGGATCCAAATATGACTGGGATGAGGGACAAATCTAATAATAAGATATTTAATAAAGATAAAGCACATCAGAAAAAAAACTCAAATATTCTGGTATGAGATAAAGCAGGCGGCTAGACAAGAGTAAGGGTTCTAGTGAATTAAAAGTTTCATGTAATAATAAAAATTCACTGTGATATGGTAGTCATATAAGCTCATGCGATATTAGGTTATATGAATACAAGCATATTACTCAGACCAAGGGAGATAATGGTCCATCATCTTTTGCTGTAGTTTGAGTAAATATGGAGTACTGCATAGAGATCGAAGTATTGTATTTTGGGAAGAATATTGAAAAATGTCCAAAGGAGGATGGCCAGGATAGTAAGAGGACTAGAAACTATGCCATATGAAGATTAGTTAAAGCAAGTAGGGATGTTTAACCTGGAAAAGAGATGACTTTAGGACAATATGATCACTGTCTGAGAAGCTGTCATAGAGAAGACAGATTAGACTTCTCCTGGTTAAGCTCAGATGGCAGAATTAGAACTAACAGCTACGATTACAGAAACATAAAATTCAGCTCAACATATGGAAGACCTTCTTACAACTAGAACTGCCCAATTATAGACCAGGTGGGCTCAAGAGATTGTTGTTTTCTTTTCATTAAAAGTTTTTAAGGTCAGATGACCACATGTGGGGAATGTTATATAGAGAATTCATATTTCAAATATAGGATGGACTGGAGAACTAGATCTTTAAGATGGGAAGGTGGATAGTGCCTTTAACCTGGAATCATCAAGATGTGAATTCAAATCCAACCTCAGAGATCTGTTGTGTGACCCTGGGCAATTCACTTAATTTACTTGAATTTCCTCATCTGCAAAACGGGAACAATAAGAGCATCTACCTTCCAGGGTAGTTGCGAAGATCAAATGAGATGATATCTGTAAAGCACTTTGCAAACCTTAAGGCATACAAGTGTCGGCATAAGTGCTATCACTATTGTTATAATGATTAGGATTCATTTCTAGTCTAAAGCCAATAATTCTACAGCATCCCAGTTCTCAAGATACTTATAAAGGGAAGGAAGAATTGTTAGAACAGCAACTGTAATAGAACAGAATAACAATAGTCAGCATTTACACTGTGCGTTAAGTTTACAAAGAGCTTTTCATATTGTGTCATTTGAGCCTAACAACAACCTGGAAAGGTAGCTTTATATTTATCCTCATTTCACAAATGAGAAGAGAGGTTAAGAGCAGTTATGTGATTTGCACAGCATCTCACAGCTAGTAAATGTCTGAGGTAGGATTTGAATTTAGATCTTCCCAATACCAGTTCAGCACTCTACTCACTATGCCACCTTGCTATCCAATGGCAGGAAGAGGCTTATGGAAAAGGCTGAGAAATTTGAATTGAGACAGTTCTGTTTTTACCTTGGGAGGTTATTGGGGACTGTATCAGAGAAGGCTTTAAGGAAAATCTAAACTGGAACTCAAACTTTGGGATGGACTTCAGCAGCTGGAAATGAGGATAGTGTGAAGTGAAAGGGAGTCCACTCTAGACAGATGTGGAATGGTGTGAGAAAAGGTAACGAGATGTGAGAGGACAATATGACAAGGGGGAATGGAGAGTATGCACTGCAGAATAGGTGAAATGGAACAACAGAAAGATGGGCAGGTGGCTTAGAGCCAGCAATGTGGGGTTACTATGTCTATTTTAGTATGATTCTCTCTATGGTTGCTGTGTGGAAAATGCTTTTCAAACTGTTATGTTGTATATAAATCAGTTACCATTACCAATAGAGTAGAAAGCAATATGTATATTATGTGTACAACTACATAGTGTGTAAAAATAGTACTGTTAAGGTAATATAGACATTTGAGATGCCATTTTCCTCCATTGTACTATGACTAGCTTTCACTCTCAAGGTACTCACTGTACAAAAAGAATGAAATTGTTAGTGGAAGCTCAAAGGTGAGATAGATATAGTTGATATTAGTTATTTCTTTTTTTTTTTTTAAACTGGAAAACTTTTTATTGTAGGTGGAGTGGGATAGCTGGACAGTTTAGATGATTCCAATTTTGTTGGCAACATCTAAAGCATCATAGTCTGGAGCAAGTCGGACATAGGCCTTCTTCTCTCCATCAGGCCAGATTAGTGTGTTGACCTTGGCCACATCGATGTCATACAGCTTCTTTACCGCCTGCTTTATCTGATGCTTGTTGGCTTTGACGTCCACAATGAAGACTAGGGTGTTGTTGTCCTCAATCTTCTTCATAGCAGACTCAGTGGTCAAGGGGAACTTAATGATGGCATAGTGATCCAGCTTGTTTCTCCAAGGGGCACTTTTCCGAGGGTATTTGGGCTGCCTTCAAAGTCTTAGTGTCTTGGGTTGCCAAAAGGTGGGGGATGTTCAGATCTTCTTCTTTTTGTGGCTGTGGATACCCTTCAACACCGCCTTCTTGGCCTTCAAGGCCTTGGACTTGGCCTCTGTCTTTGGGAGGACAACAGCTTCCTTCTTCGCCTTCAGCACCATCTTGGGGGAAAGGGATATTAGTTATTTCTTACAGACATTAGGAACCAAAAGCTCTTTAGCTCCTGGTAAGAAGAGAGCTAAAAAGCAAGTCCAAATGAATGCCCAAAATAGTAATGTTGAAAACTTCAGGTTTCCAGATGCACCAGGCTTTCAGTCTTCCCATCCTGTTCCTCTCCCACACATCCCAGGAGCTGAGAGTCAAAGTGACAGAGATCAGCCAAATCCTGACTTTTCTGTGATGAACTGAGGCTACAAGCGTCTGACTGAACATCTAGTCATCCCTAGATCTGTAGTCTAAACTAAAATCCAGCCTTATTACTTTTACTACCTGTCTGACCTCAGACAAGTCATTTAACCCCTACTAATCTCAGTTTCCTCAACTGTAAAAATGGATATCATAATAACACCTACTTCCCATGGCTGCTGTGAGGATCAAATGAGATAATATTTGTAAAGTGCTTAGTACAGTGTCTGGCGCATAGTGGTGCTTAATAAATGCTTATTCCTTTCATTACACTCTACCAAAAGAACAGAATATTTAAAAGAGAGATAAAGGTTTTTATTTACTCACCTTAGAAAAGAAGAAAGGAAAGCAGAGGAAAAAGACAAATATAGTTACCTTGTTTCTGCTATGATAAAAATAGACACACTGGTCATTGTTCCCAATTAGCAAGGTGTCTTTGGAATGTGTCAAAACACCCACATTTTACTGATTTACTTGGTAACAGCGCATGATGTCCAGAAACACAGAGTCTTTGAGATTCAGGCTACCTCTGGCGGTGCATGTCTGCTTCCAGATGGCACCAGCATTGCTGCGCTTATAAAGAAATCTAACAGTTAGCCAAGAAACTTTAAAAATGCAGTTGCCACGGGCTTTATTCACTGAGAAGTTTGAAGAAACCCTGGAGAAGCATACGTGTAAAAAGATAAGCAGTGCAGAATAGTTAAACACACTAGCCACAGGATCACGAAAATAGATTGCAGCTCATGATTAACCATTAAAGTTCTGTTTAACTTTGGGCAAGTACTTAAGGCTCTCTGAATATCAATTTTCTCATTCGGAAAACGAGAGGTGGGGGTAACTTTCTAGGGCCCCTTCTCGCTCTGATGTTCTATGTTCTAAGATCCCCAGCAGTATAAGAATTCTACATTCTCATATTCCTTATACTGAAGTCACTAGTGGTTATTCTATTATTTATTTGGTATAAGCCAAGTAAATGTATGTGGCAAAAAGGCTCTGTACAATCAACTTCTCATCTTTAGAACTTCTTGTCAGAATATGTTGACATGTGCAAGACAGAAGATTGCGTAGTGATCAGAATACGTGAAAGCTATCAGTAGTTCAGACAACGCTCCTAGAAAAGTACAATTAAACATGAACTCTAAATCATATAATAGATTTATAAAAGCCATTGAGAATCACCTAGTTCTATAGGCAAATAAGGAAGGTGGATGTAGTACTGTGTGCCTATAATCCTTGTTGATTCAGGAGCTGAAGCTGAAGTTGGTGGATCACTTGAGTTCTGAGTAATGGCAAGGCTAATAGTGATTGAGTGGACACCAGATTCAGTTGCAATGTGGTAAACCTCTGAAAGCAGGAAGGGGAGGAGGCATCAGGAGACCTAAGGAGAGGCAAAACAGCCCAGATAAGAAAGATAGAACAGGTTAAAGCTTCAATGTTACACCAATAAATACTTGGTTCTAGTCTAAGTGGCCACTGTACTTCCAGCCTGAGGGAGCTGGAGAGACCCAGTGTCAAAAACAAAACAAAAAAATAGATGAGGAAAATGATGTCCAAAGTCATACAGCTATTAAGTGATAAATAGGGAAAAAAAATACAGATCTTCTGTTAAGTCTGTTTGACTTTCAACTATTCTACACTTATACATTCATTATTTTGCAATTAAAATATTCTTTAATATTTTAATTTGTTCCATCAACAACAAATATGTAGCACTTGATAGAAATATAACAAAATTTGGTTACTATGCACAATTACTCGTCATTCTTCCAGTCATTCATTGTGGTCCCTACTCCATTCAACATGTTCCTATTATCCGACAATTTAATCTGTATAAGACCTTATGTTAGGCTTTGTGAGGAATGAAAAGATGTGAGACTCAAATTTAATGAAGAAAAATAATACATACAACCTAAAATCCTAATATAAGGAAAAATATGGTAAATATAATATGAATGAGTCATAGCAAATTCTAGGGGAATTAAGAAGTGAGAAAACACTTTGGAAGAGGGGAGTTCTAATAGGGCAAGTGAAGACAGAAAAGGAAAGGAAGGTTCCATTTGAACTGGACTTTTAAGTTGGTAAGCAAAGCCTAAGCTGGCAGCAAAGGCTAAAAAATCATATACAGATAACAATAAATGTTATCCAGTTTGGCTAAGGCATAGGGTTTCAGTGAGAGAGTAGTAAGAGATAAGGGCAGAGAAGTTAAGTTACTTGCTCTGGCCTCCCTCAGACTGCAACTGAACCTTCTTCTTTCCATCTACACTGGCACCACTACTGCTGCTCCTCCACTCTCCAACTAAACCACTAGTGACTATGCTTGGGGGGAGCTAAGTTATTCAGCTCTGCCCTCTCTGGGGCACTGCAGCTTCCACTCAGGTCATTTCTCCAGGTGTTTCCTCTGCCCATTCTTCCTATTTCTACCTCTTGTTCTGAGTAAAGCAATCAAAACAACAGTAATATTGTCTCTGTAAGAAGCAGATCAGTGTCTGTCCTACTATTCTATTCATCATTTTTGTAATTTCACAGAACTTAACTCCTTTCTCATTTCATTATATGACCTATATGCAGTCTCTTTCATTAGAATGCAAGCTACTTGAGGCCAAGGTTTGTCTGGCCCTGTATCTGTATTGCTAGAACTTGGCACATAATAAGGCTTAATAAATGATTTTCATTCATTCAGGAAATTAATGCTAGGCCAAGCAGTTTGGACTTTATCCTTACACACAGACACACAGACACACACACACTCTCTCTCTCTCTGCTGGAATATATCTCGGGCTAATTATTAGAATATGGCATCATAATACTACTCTATCCACTCTACCTTTATTCTTCTTCCTCCTTTTGAATAAGGTATTCCTTTCTAGTCATATTCCAGAAATGGTTTTCATGTCAACAAGTCTCAATATTTATAAGGTCAAATTTGCCTCCATGATTTAAGGTCTCTAGTTCACCTTGTTATGCACTGAATGGATAGAACGCATGTGGAATGTTGTGGAGATAGAATCTATAGGCTGTGATAACTGTATGGACATGAGAGGTGACAGAGGAAAGATTCAGTGAGCATACACCAAGTGCCTCATATATATCAGGCACTGTTCTAGGCACTGGGTATAGGCACTAAAAAATAAAATTATCTCTGACTTCAAGAAGATTCTATTCTATTGGGCATAGGAGGACTAGGTCAATGGTGGTATCACACAGAAAGTCATCGAGTACTTCTTAATCACGTGCTATGTTCCAGGCATTATGTTAAGTAATGACACAAAGGCAGGATTAGCAATATGAACATTTTTTCATGCCTTGAAATTCTGTGAATGTTGGGTAGAAAATAGCGTTGGCAAGTTCCTGGATACCCCATGCAGAGCCTGAAAGCTAGGGTAGACTTAGGCCAGATTGCAGGGGCAAAACAGCTGGCAGCACAGTGGATAGAGTCAAGAAGATCTGAGTTCAAATCTAGCCTTAGATACTTACTAGTTGTGTAACCCTATACAAGTTACTTAACTTTGGCTTATTTCAATTTCCACATCTGTAAAATGTAGATGATAACAGCACCTCCCTCAAATATGATAACATTTGTAAAGTGCTCAGCACAGTTCCTAGCACAAAGTAGGTACTGTATAAATATTACTTATTTCTATTTTTTTCTTGGCACTATTAACTGTTTCATTAGTCATTATTTCCTGAAGGATTTTCTATAAGGCCATTTGAATATGAGGACATTCAGAGGAAAAAGGCAATGTGTAAATAAGAGTTGCATGGTATAGTGCAAAGAATCTCAGTTTTTCCATTTGTAAAATTATAATACTTTGACTACCTACCTTCCTCAGATGCTTTGATGAAAGCATTCATAAACATTAAGGCACTATGTAAAATGACATCAGGCTCTAAGCTGATACCTTACTTTTTTCCTATATCCAATATCTTTTGAGTCACTTGAAGGCAAGGTTTCGGGAGTAAATAGGTATTTCATATACAGTACATTAATATTGAAACTAACGTTGTACACAAACTACAGAATTTTATTTATATGAACTGCTACCCAAGTGTAGATCCTCATCACCTCACATCTGGACTATTATAATAGCTTGCTGATTTGGTCTCCCTACCTTAGGTCTCTCTCCACTACAATCCGTCCTTCACTCAGCTCCCAAAGTGATCTCCCTAAAATGCAAGTTTTACCATGTGAACCTCCTCCTCAATAAATTCACTCCCTATCACCTCCAGGATCAAATATAAAATCCTTTGTTTGGCTTTCAAATACCTACATAATCTGGCCTCCCTCCTAATTTACTAGTCTCTTTACACTTACCCCATGTACTTTTCAGTCTAGTAACATTGGCTTCCTTGATATTCCTCAAACAATGAACTCCATCTCCTAACTCCAGGAATTTTCAGTGGTTGTCCCACATGACTGAGATTTTTGTACTACTCATCTTTAGTCTCTTGTCTTCTGTGGATCCCATCGAATCCCAGTTAAAACCTTACCTCATGTAGGAAGCCCTTCCTGATCTCTGTTAAAGTTAGTGCTTTCCCTCTACCCATCATCTTCAGAATATACTGTATATAGTTTATTTGTACAAAGTAGTCTTCATGTTGCCTCCCCATTAGGCTGTGAGCTCCTTGAAGACAAGGATTGTCTTTTGCCCCTCTTTGTATCCCCAGCACTTAACACAGTGCTATCACATAGTAGGTGCTTAATGACTCTTATTACAATAATAATATTAACTAAATATAGAGAAAGAAGAGACCTTGGAGTTTATCTTATACAATCTCCTGATTTTATAGAGGGAGAAATCCAGAGGGAAACAATGGCTGGGGTTTGTTAATTGCTAGAATTACTAGAAGTGCCAGGACTAGAATCTAGACCTCCTGATTCCCAATGCTACTTTCCACGCTGCCAATCCCCATGTGATCCTCAGCATATTACTTAAGATACTCAGAACAAAGATTACTATGCCCTGTTTACAGACAAGGACATGAGAGCTCTGAGAAAAAAAAAGTGATTTGTTCAAAGTCACATATCTAGGAAGTTCTGAGTCAAGACTTGAGCCTACATTGAACTCCAAATCTAATGTTCCTTCCATTGCACAATGCTGCCTAAAGGACCTTCCTGATGCCAGAGCAAATATTTTAAGGACTACCTCAAAATAACAAAAAGAGCAGGCATAAATACATAGAGAAATATAAGTAGTTCTTATGTCCAACTCTCAGATAAGTGTGTCCTGATAAGAAAGCTGATTTCTTAGGTAACTTAGATATTTCTCACCTTTGTTTTGAAAAGGAGACTTCAAATTAGGAAATTATAAGACCACAGATGTAGGGGTAGAAGAGCCCTCAGAGGTCAATTAGTATAACCTTCTCATTTTACAGACTAGAAAACTGAGGCCCAGGATAATAAATATATCAGAGATGAGATTTCAGCCTAAATCTTCTTACTCTACAGCTAGTGCTCTTTTATTTAGCTCTAAATGAACGCAAAATAATATAATGAATTAAAAACTAAAGGCTTTATATATAATCTTACATTGGCTCAGAGAACGTAAGTAGCATCTAAAGTACTCTGTCAAAAGAGGAGAGTTTCTATGTAATCACATAAAAAGGCAAGGAACTATGGTCATAATTATAAAGTTGTAAAATAGTATTACGGCTTTGTAAATTGGGCCAGTGGAATATTTCTATATTCATTTGTTTTGTGGGACACAGGACATTAAAAGTACATAGCTGAACTAATCAAGTTAATTATTTGACTGGGCACCCTGTCTCCTCCAGTCCCACAGATAAACAAAAAGGTACACATTTACATACACAATTGACATAATCACTCCATTAAGTAATACTAGTTTGCAAATTCAGTCCATCAAACCATAGAGGTAATATGGTGAAGCAGACATAGAATTGGATGAGGGATCAAAAGACATGGGTTGTAGCCCTGACTCTGCTGCTTGTTTGCTGAGCAACTTTGAACAAGTTCCTTCTGCTCAACAAGGTTCAGTTTTCCCCTTTGAAAAATCAAAGAGTCATACTAGACAATTCCTGAGGTTAAAAGATTAGAGGATTTTGAGTTGAAGCAGTTACCTCTAACTACGATCCATGGCTCAAAATGCATAATAATAACTGCTGATATTTATATAAGGCTTTTGAGTTTACAAAGTACTTTAATTTAATACTCATACCTATCCTGGGAGGAATGCAGAAGAGGAATTACCTCTATTTAGTTGGCACTCTAATTAGTGCCAATGAAGATATTAGTATTCAGAGAGGTTACCAGGGTTACAGATAGTGAGAAAGGCTGGGATATGAACCCAACCATCTTACACTAAATTCCATCTTTTTAGCACACATTATCTCTCAAACTTAGCTAAAATAATCCAGCTAATAGAATGCACAGTGAAGCTGAAACTAGAACTCCAGTCTCTTAATTTCAAATTTAATCTTTTTCTATTCCTCTAAAGCTGTCTCTGTGCAACCATACATGGCGTGATTCTGTAAGCAAGCAGAAATCCAGACAAAGAAGCTTGTTCTCTCCATGGTGCTAAAACAATGTTCCTTGCTAAGGATGCCTTCTGACATTCATAAATCGAGCAGTTGTAAAGCCGTTCTTTCCTACTCTTTCGAAGTATAGATTTACAGACAACTCTTTTCCCTTAGAACCAAGGGGAACCTTGATAATAAAAATTAATGTTCTCAGAACACATGATTTAAAAAAATAGAAAACATACAGAAATGCTTTTAGAACACATGGGCATCACTTCATTAAGCAATAACAAAGGACAGTAAAAGTATACAGCTAAATGTAGGTTTGCTAGAATTTGCTGAATGTAACTAAAAGTATTTTACCATCCTATGGAGCCCATGAAACAGCTAAGATACAAGAATGCAATCCAAAGGTTGTCTATGAGTAACATTCATATGAACTAAACTAATAATAGGTTGACGAAGAAACTGAGAAAATGGGTAACATGGATTTGTTTGTGGAAAAGTAGAGGCTTGCATGGTAATTCAGAACAAGGCCAATGTCCCCAGAAGTTACAAAAGGGTTATCCTTAAGGAGCCCAGATTTCAAGAGCAATACAAATTGTGCAAGAAATGGTAATATTTATGGATCTCTTTAGGCAATAAATATTTAGCACCTACTGAATTTCTAGCAAGACATGAAATGCTGGTTGGAATTATACATCAGAAGCTTACTGTCCTTTATAGACTAAGAGATGACAAATCCTAATACTGTAAATACTGATCTCAAAATATCTTTTAGAATTCAACCAGTAAACTGTACTGGAAATGGACCATTATAGCACATCAATTGTTGTCCACGCTTGTCTGGATATAACATTGATCCATTAGAATTTTTTTTTACTTAATAAGAATGTTTAAAATAGATGTTGCCATATAAAAAACTCATAATTTCCAAGCTACATAGAACAAAAAACTTTTAAAATATAGAGAACTAGCAGAAGAAATCTGGTGTGTGTGTGTGTGTGTGTGTGTGTGTGTGTGTGTGTGAGAGAGAGAGAGAGAGAGAGAAAGAGAGAGAGAGAGAGAGAGAGAGGGAGAACACAAGGAGATAACCCTCATCATCTTGTCTGCTAATGGACTTGCTTTCAATGAATGTACAGAAGATGAGCTTGCATCACAATATCCACCTTTGCAAAACAGTCCATAGAACATTAAGTATAAAAGAATAATATCAGGATAGTAACTTGTACCAGAATTATTTCTATTTTTACGACATCTACTTCATCAATAAGGTGAAAATGAGACAATAATAATAATCATAATCAAAATATAGACACCTGAAAAAATAAATCCAAATCACAAGGGAATAGAGGCAGATAAACCTCTATCCTTCAGTCTGCTGCTTCATTTATCCCAAAGATCATTTCTGTGTTTCTGTAGAAGCTTATGGTCTAATACTTTTATTCAATAACAAAAAGCACTTGTTTTTACCTCCCTTCAGCAAAGTCTAAAGAACATTAAATATAAAAGAATGATAGCAGGGTATTGATTTGATCCTGGACTGTTTCTATCTGAATGCCACCGAAAAACTTAAGAATGAGATAAATAACATCAACAATAGTTCAGACGCTATGTAGAGGTTCCCAGTTATAAAACTCCTGGTATCTATTTGTTCATTTAGTTCTCATAATAGTATTGTGAGGAGGGAAGGAGAAAGATTATTCATCCCATTTTACAAAGAAACTGAAATTCAGAAGTATAGACAATTACCTAAGATGTTATGTTGAATGAATGATGCAAGTAGGAATTGCCCAGGTGTTCTGATTTCTACCCTACTATTCTTCCTACTATATTTCCACAGAAAAATTTATGAGGAAACTAGGTAGAGGAAAAGATGTGCCTTATGGTTTGTAGATCCTAAGTGAGAAAAAAATCTCAAGCAACTCTTTCAGTCCTGTAGGGTACTGCTAATGACCTCATCAGAACTCAAATCTTTTTTAGCTTTTTAGGACTATTCAGAATTTTTACACTACAAGCAGTCATCATCAAAATTCCAGGGCAATCTCTATATTATAAGAAGGAATGGGTGAAAAACTTTTACTGAGTTTAATAATGTATCAGATCACATATTAAATAAACAATTTTAAGACTGGGTCATCAACACCAGAAGTGACAGATACATTATCCTTATAGAGCTTGAAATTACTCAGTGGAACGTCTGCAAAGAAAGGGTAGAACATATCACAGATTGCAAAAATTTAGCACCTGCTGAATACCTAGAAAAACATGACCAGGTGGCAAGAATTACACATTGAAAACTTATTTTCTTTCACAGACCAAGAAATAACAAATCTTTATATTACACACCAAGACCTCAAAAGCACCCTGGAGAATTCAACAAATAAACTATACTGGAACTGAATCATGAACATAAATAAAACTGTTGACCAACATTGCTTGGACCTACCATTAATCTATGAAAATTTCAGAATATTTTACATAGATGCTACCATACCAGGTACTCATAATCCTCAAGCTACATGGAATATAAAGCTTTCAAAGTCCAGAGACCAGCAGAAGAAATCAAAACTACATGAGGTACAAATCATCCCCTCAATTGTCCTGTCATTGGATTTATCTCAAAGATGTTACCAGTGAGCCTACAGAAGATGAACTTATAATCCAATACTCTAATTACAAAATGCAATTATTTTATCTTACTGTCTAATGATCCAGAGAACATTAAATATAAAAGAAACGAGGACACTGAATTGTCCCAGGACAATTCCTATCTTAACTCCATCAAAAATAGACAAGAAAAACAAGGTATTACTAATGAAAATTTCTCAAAATCAAGAGACCTAGCAGAAGAAATCAAAATCAAATATGGAAGGAAGTATTGTTTTCCTATCTGCTACAGGGTTTGCACTGAAGATGATTTCAGAAAATCTAAAGAAGAGACTTTTTATCTAAGTACAAAATACTCTGCAAAACACTGAACACAAAAGGATAAGAGTAGTATAGCAACTTGTCCTATTACTGCTTCTATCTGAACTCTATTGAAATGTAAAGATAAGAAAAATCAAATAATAATAACAAAAATCTGCATTTCCTCTAAAAAAGATTAGAATAAAATAATTATAATAACTTATTTATACAGAACTTAGAGATTTGTGAAACATGCTTTTCTAAACGACCATGTTAGACAATAAATGTAAATATTATTGTTACTATTTTGGAAATGAGGCTCAGGGGTGAAAGGATGTGTAGGGTCATATAGTTAGTGATGTTAAAGCACAAGTCTCTAAGACATTCCCCTGCCCTTGATGGAAAAAGGTTCTGAAACAAGACAGATAGAGGAGAAATAAAATGACTACAAATGTCTCTAAATAAAAAGACTGCAAATTGGCTCTAAATTTCATTCTGCCACATATTCAGTTTTTTTAAAAACAATATAAGAGATCTCACTTTATAACATTTAACAAGTCTAATTCAACCATCCTATGAGAGTTTATAATTGTTGTTTCTCTCAGAGGCAGTGTGGTCCACTTGGAAGGCAGGATTTCAGATGAAGAATGATCCATAAAAATAGGGGTGGGGAACTTGCAGTCTCCAGGCCGCATGTGGCCCTTGAGGTCCTCAAGTATGGCCCTCTGACTGAATTCAAACTTCACAGAACAAATCTGCTCCATTTCTTTAAATATTTTTTTTGAAAGCAAAGACTTTTTTTAATTCTTTTTTTTAGGTCCAAATTTTCTCCTGCCTCCTACCCCTTCCTTCAACCAATGAAAAAGCTAGAAAAATAAAACTCATTACACATATGTATAGTCATGTGAAATAAATTTCTGTGTTAGCCATGCCAGCCATTTCTTAGTTGTGTCACTTAGGGCAAGTAACAACCTCTCAAACTCAGTAGAGGCTTTTCTTTTTTTTCTTTTATTTTATTCTTAACATAAGAAATAAAAAAAATTCCATAACACGGTAGAATAAAAAAAAGATGATTGCACATAAAATTGCAAGTCTATTATGTATAACTTGCTATTCCTTTTAAATATATAATAAAGTTATCATGTAACTTTCTTTTTTTTTTTCCTTTTACCTTTCCTCTCCTTCAAACTGCCCTAGAGATGGCTACCATTAGACATAGGTAGATGTACGTGTGTGTGTGTGTGTGTGTGTGTATGTGTAAAAATCACTCTATACATACTTTTATTTATCAGTTCTTTCTCTGGATGCATACAGTGTCTTCCTTTATAGATCCTTTGAGGTTAAAATGGATATTTATAATAGTCAAAATGACTTAGTCCATGGGTGGGAAACCTGTGGCCTTGAGGCCACATGTGGCCTTCTAGGTCCTTGGATGCAGTCTTTTGACTGAGTCCAAGTTTTACAGAACAAATCCTATAAGTAAGGGGCTTTGTTCTGTGGAGTTTGGATTCAGTCAAAGGGCCACACTTGAGGACCTAGAGGGCCATATGTGGCCATCGGGCCACAGGTTCCCCTCCCCTGACTTAGTCACTCAAAGTTGTTCTTAAAACAATATTGCTGTTACTGTATTCTCTTGGTTCTACTGCTTTTAATCTTCATTATTTCATGCAAGTTAACCATATTCTTCGAAGATTACTGAGTTCATCACTTCTTATAGCACAGTAGCATTCCATCACAACGATATACCACAACTTTTCCAGCTATTCCTCCATTGATGGGCATCCCCACAACTTCCAGTTCTTTTCTACCACAAAGAGAGCTGCTATAAATATTTTGGGACATATAGGTTCTTTTCCTTTTTCTCTCATCATATTTGGAAACAGAACTAGTGGTGGTATCGCTGGGTCAAAGGGTATAGTCAGTTTAATAACTCTTTGGCCATAATTCCACATTGTTCTACCAAATGGCTGGATCAGTTCACGCTTCTATCAACAGCAAATTAGTGTCCCAATTTTTCTATATTCTCTCCAGCATTTGTTGCTTTCCCTTTTGATCATTTTAGCCAATCTGATAGGTATAAAATGATATCTCGGTGTTGTTTTAATTTGTATTTCCCTAATCAATAATGATTTGGAGCATTTTTCATATGAATAGCCAGAAGCTTTTCAAACATTATATATTATAGCTGAGAAGTTGCAGGGTTAACAGAGTCTCCCACTCTTTCTAATACATTATGATTTCTGAGTGAAACAAAGCTTGGGAGCATAGGATGGCATAGTGGAAAGTGGTGAAATTGACAACAGAAGACCTGCATTGTAATCCCAGTTATGTCAGTTACTAAGCATGTGATCTTAGGGGAATGAATTAATATCTTAGAACCTCCGTTTCCCCATTTATAAAACAAGAAGGCTGGACTAGATGACCATTTAGGTTAATTCAACCTCTAAATCCACTGATTCAGTTCTCATAAAGGCCAGTTAAACTGTGCTTTATTTGATGGCCGAAAGCTGTACCAATCCCAACCAGTCATCTCCCAAAAACATTAGCTGTTAGAAAGGGTAAGAATATAATGATTGTCTCTCACAAAATTACACTGCTTCAGAGAGGGAACAGATGTCAGAAGCCCCATAGTTCAAAGGATTGCTTCTAAAATTTACCTAACAGGTGATTATCCAATTTTTGCATAAAGACTCCCTGCATATTATACTACATCCCAAGGCAGCACATTCCACTCTTGGATAGTTCTACTGGTTAAAAAGATTTTCCTTACATGAGTCTAAATTTACCTCTTTCTAAAACTCCAACCTGTTGCTCCTAGTTCTGCCTTTTAGGGCCAAATAGGGAAACTGATATAGAATATATGAAATGACTTGCTCCTTCAACATAAGAGTTCTTCAAATACTTGAACACAGACTCAATCCCTCTTGCTCATAGATATACAGACAGTAAGCACCATAAGTAGGACATTAACCCAAATCTTCCAGTTCTACAGTTAAGAACTCCTTCAAAACATGTTAACTGAACTTGAGAGACTTGCAGACTAGCTGAGAGATAGCAAAAGCACATAGGAAAGGTAATCAAAGGGAATGATGATGACATAAATGGCCAGGTTTAAAGCTAATTCTCATTTTTCACATATTTCCAAGGTCTAGAATTGTAGCCCTTGTCATTTTTCCCCTTCTTACTTTGGAACATTATATGTATTCATGTATGTATGTACTAATTTATATAGAAACCTGATAAATCCCAGAAGGTATTTTGAAGAACAGTGAAGAAGGAAACCCAGGTAGCAAGCGAAAGAGGAAAGAGCAAAGAAATAGAGAGAGAGAGATGCAGGAAGACAAGCTATATATTTGTAAAAGGTTTTTATGAAGAAACCTGGATTACATATACATAGATCGGAATCTCAGTTTGAACCAATATTTCAGGAGTCTGTATGGAGAAGGTTATTTCTAGTCTAGAAGGGGGCATTTAATATATTCAACATTCATTTAAACTAGTAATTCTGAATCACAGAAGAGTAGAGCTGGAAGGGATCTTATCAATCACACAGTCAAAGCTCCTTGTTTTGTAGAAAAGGAAACTGGAAGCTAGAAAAGTAAGGTGAAAGAGCTAGTAGGTGGGTAGGGCCAGATTACCTATTCACCATTTTGATGCCTTTTCCAGTCTGTTTTTATGTACATGTGCAAGCTTAACCCTCCTGGACCTCAAAATGGATTCAAAAATCATAGAATCTTAGAAGTCTTGCCCATACCTGAAAATCCCTGACAAGCAGTCCCCATAGTCTCTGCTTGAAGAACTGCAGTGGGATTCTGAGAACTCACTACCTACTGAGCCAGTACATTTGACCTTTGGACAGGAATAATTTCTAGGAAGTTATTCCTTTAAATCAAGTGGATATCTTCCTCTCTGCAACTTCTAACCATTTGTAACAACAATGCAGTGGGGGTGAAAGACCAACAAGAGCACACAGGCGGGCTGCTAGCACAAGTTCCTTGATCTGCTTTTCTAAGGAAAGCAACTTTAAGGGGTTAACAATCTCACTTTAATTAAGCATACATATATCATTCACTTAGTTCAGGGGGAAAATTCAGCACCTTGAACTTCAGAGCAAATACAAACAGAAATTAAAAGCAGAAATTTACCAGAGAGAGAAACACCAACATCTGGGCTTTCAAAGCCAGGGAGGGGGCCTCCAACAGCTACCCAGAGTCTCATCTGGCCAAATCACCAACACTCTTCCAATGAATGTACCCCCAAAAGCAAAATGCCAACCTCAGAGTTCATATACCCAGTTCAGGGCCCTGAGGGCTCAGAATCTACTTAGCAAAATGAGTTTGGGAAAGATCTTCAATCACTAGCACCCCATCATATACATTACAATCAATGACTCTTGATTCAAAAAAAGGCGAGACTCAAAGACACTGATTGCCTCAGTGCTAAGAAGCACCCCAAAACAAAAGACAACAAAAGGTCCCACTTTACCTGCCTGATTCAAAAAAGGCAAGACTCATTAAAGGCACTTGATTGCCTTAGCATTCCAAAAGAGAAAACAGTAAAAAAAAAAATGTCATACCCTGCTTAAAATTACATCAGTAACAACAATGTTACTAACAGCTGCTGTGGAGGTGAAATACCAACAAGAACACACAGGCCGGCTGCTAGTACAGGTTGCCTGATCTGCTTTTCTAAGGAAGCAACTTTAAGGGGTTAACAATTTCACTTTAATTAAACATACATATATCATTCACTTAGTTCAGGGGAAAAAGTCAGCAGCCTGAACTACACAGAAAACACAAGTAGAAATTATATAAACGGAGCAAATAACACACAGAAATCAACAGACAGGCCTCTAGCTGTCTGACCAGGACATTACGTACATAGTTACCAGAGAGATAGGCATCAATATCTGGGCTTTCAAAGATGGGGTGGGGGGACCTCCAACAGCTACCCAGAGTCTCATCTGGCCAAATCACCTACACTTCCAATGAGTATACCCCCAAAAGCAAAATGCCAACCTCAGAGCTTATATACCCAGTTCAGGGCCCTGAGGGCACAGAATCTACTTAGCAAAATGGGTTTGGGAAAGATCTTTAATCACTAGCAGCACATTCATTGTTTCCAATCAATGACTCTTGATCCAAACAAAATCAAGACTCATTAAGGGCACTTGATTGCCTTAGCATTCCAAAAGAGAAAATAGGGAAAAAGTCCCACCCCAGTTAACATTATACCATTCCTTCTAATTCTCTCCTTTGCGGGCAAGCAAAGCAAGCCTAATTTCCCTTCTACTTGACAGTCCTTCCAATTCCTGAAGATAGCTATGATGTGTCCCCTGCCCCTGTTCTATCATTTCATGTTTGACACCCCTCCCTCATCCATAGCAAGCTAAAATGCCTTTCTTTTGCATGTATGTCACTTTCCCAAGCATCATTGTTATTTTTGTGCATGTCTGCCTTCCCCTTTCCTCCCTTCTCCATTAGAGTGTTACAGAAGGGTGTTTGTGCAGAATAGGTATTTAAGCAATGTTTGCCAAAATGAACTGAATTCTGACCCTAACTTTAGGGCTCTTTTTACTGCAACCTGCTTTCTCAAAAGAGTATGACCTATACTTTTGAATTTGGGTTGAGGGTGTATCTGTGCAAGCACAAGTGTGTGCGTGCGTGCGTGTGCGCGTGTGTGTGTGGTGGGGTGGGGATGAAGGGAAACATGAAAAGGAGGAGGGTCTTGGCAGTAATGATAACCTCTCAAAGAAGAAATAATAATAGCTTATTTTTCTATGGTATTTTTCAATTTATAAAGCATCTCCTCATAGAAATATGCTATTGAGTAGGTAATAAAAGTATTATTTCCATTTCACAGAGCAGGAAAGTAAAGCTCAGAATGGTAAAGTGACTGGCTTACTTGAGGTAAAAATAGCTAATAAACAGCAGAGATGGAACTTGAACCCAGTTCTTCCGATATCTAGTCCAAGGTTCTTTCCACCGTAATATATAGACTACAACTGCTAACTTAAATCATCACATTCTAGATAACAAAAAAGAACTTTTGAGTCACAAAGAGATTCTCAGAATTGGATAATGGTAGACCTGGAATCAATCAACCATTTGAGCATTTATTAAGCACTTACTATGTAGCAGCTAGGGCAACCAGGTGGTACAGCAGTTAGAGTGCTGGGCCTAGTGTCAGAAAGACTCATCTTCCTGAGTTCAAATCCAGCCTCAGACACTTACTACGTGTGTGACCCTGGGCAAGTCACTTAACCCTGTTTGCCTCAGTTTCCTCATCTGGAGAGATTGAAGCATACTATTTTTTTTTATTTCTTGTGGTTTTTCCCTTTTGTTCTGATTCTTCTTTTACAACATGACTAATGTGGAAAATATGCTTAATATTATTGTACAAGTATAGTCTATATCAGATTGCAGGCTGCTGTGGGAAGTGGGGAGGGGAGGAAAAAAATTTGGAACTCAGAATCTTATAAAAGTGAATGTTGAAAACTATCTTTAAGTGTAATTGGAAAAAAATTTAATACCATGAGGGAAAAAGCAAAAACGAAAACAAACAAATAAATAAATCAAATAAGCTGGAGAAAGAAATGGCAAACCACTCTAGCATCTTTGCCAAGGAACCCCAAATGGAGTCACAAAGAGTAGGACATGACTGAAAAACATTAACAAATGTGGCAGTTAAGTTCTAGAGATACAAATAAAATAGTAAGGTAGTCGCTGCCCACAAGGAGTACACATTCTACTAGTTTGGAAGGTAGCTTAGAGGAGTATTAGCCCGTCTGCTTATGCATTCTAATAATACGGTATTGTGTCAAATCTCTCTGCAATCTGGCTGATTACTGAAACTACTCTATGTGTCAACTTCTTCCAGAATGCAGTATTTCAAATGTGGTTTGGTGAGATAATATCAACAGTATTGTGTTTAGTTCTAGGTAATGTGTTTTAGAAAGGACGCTGAAATAGGTTCAAAGTGGAATAGGTCCAAAGTTGGGGAAATAAGATGAAAAAAGAACTGGAGATATTACTCCTGGAAAAGGCCAGCAAGAATGTGTTGTCTTAAAATATTCAAAGGGTATCATGTTAAAGAAGGATTAGACTTACCTTGCTTGGTCCTGAGGGTAAAACTTGGGGGTAATGGGCAGAAATTAGACTGAAGTATATAGAGGTTCTATGTATAGGAAAACAATCTTAGAGATTTCCCAAAGTGGAAAAGGATACTTCAGAAGGCAATGAGTTCCTGATCGTTTTATATTTTCAAGCAGAGGATAGATGACAAATTGTTAGGAAATGTGTAGAGGAGAATGCTTTTTTTAGGTTCAGGTTGAACTAAATGACCCTTACTAACTTATCAAATTTGTAGATGACACAAATCTGAGAAGGACAGCTAACAAAATGCATGACAGAATCATGATTAAAAGGAAAAAAATACGATGGGCTCAGAGCACGGGGTTGAAATTCATAAGATGAAATATAATGGGAATAAATGGATACCAAAAAACCCTAACTTCATAAGCACATGAGAGAGAAGCATGGTTAAACAGCAATTGTTCTGAAAAAAGACCAGGGGGTTTTAATGGACTGCAAGTCAACATATATCAGCAATGTGGTGTGACATCCAAAAAAGTAAATGGATTTTTGAGCTTCATTAAGAGCAGCATAGTTTCCAGGAATAGGAAGGCAATAGTCTCACCAGGGTGACAGCCCTCCATTAGACCACATCTGGAGTACTGTGTTCAGTACTAGGCACCATGGCTTAAAAAGGACATCAATATGCCAGAGTGTCTAGAAGAGAAAAACTAAGCTGGTGACAGGACTTGAAATGTAAGTTGAAAGAACTAAGCATGTTTGGTTTAGAAGAAGGAAGACAGGGAGGAAGGGGTGGGGAAGCTGCATTCAATTATACGAAGGGTTGTCATGTAAAAGAGGAAATATATTTGTTTGGTCTGGCCCCAGAGACAACAATTGTAAACATGCAAATTCAGACTCTCCCTATTTTATGGAGGAATGCTTAGGCTGACTCTTTGGTCCCAGAAGGTAGAGCCAGAAGCAATTAGTTGAAGCCTGGAAGAGGCAAATAAAAGCTTACTGGTATTAAGATTAGAGCTGTGCAAGAACAGAATGGGTTGCCTCAACAGATTATGGGTTCCCCCTTCTTGGAGATTCAGAGACTATATGACAACTTGATGGGTTTGTCATAATAGGGTTTCTATTCAGGCATGGTTTGGCAAAGAAAGCTGCTGAGGTCATTTCTAACTCTCCAATTCTGTGATTTTAGAAATTGAGAGATTCTTTGCTGCTATGATCAAATGACTAAAGTAAAGGGAATATTCTTCTAAGTGATTAAATCAAAGTTTTATGGTGCAAAAGGGAAGAATGTTTTAAAATTTCTCATTGTCTTGCTCCTTATAGAGACAATCAACCCCTCTCTAGGTCCTATAGTCTAACACCGTGCATGAGCTCAGAAGAAACAAAGATATGATGTGTTTGCTCCCAAACCTCAAAGGGAGTAAAGGAGCACAGTATAGAAACTCTAGTAAGGTGTAGAGGGAATTTTTGTTGGAACTTCTTCATAAGACCAGAAGTAAAGGGAAACTCAGGACTTTCTGCTTTATACCTTGCCAAGCTAATAGCTATTGTAGGCTTCATATGTCTCCTCCTGCCCTATACCTTGAACTTTAAGCTAGATAGCTTTATTTTCTTTTCTTACTTATAAAGGACAACTCTCCTTTTTGCAGTACTGCTTGTTATCCTATACCAAAGCAGGCCAAACTTCTTATACTAAACCAAAATTTGCCTCTTGGTAGCCTCCACTAGTTGCTTCAACTTCTGTCCTCAGGTCAAATAGAACATACCTAACCCTTTGTCCACGTGCCAGTCCTTCAATTTTTTGATAGCTATTTATCTCCTCCTAAGACTTCTCTTGTAACAGTTAAATATCTCCATTTCCTTCAACGGATCCACAAATGGCACATACTCAGAGCCCAACAGTATTCTGGATGCTCTTCTCTATATATTCTAGAGCCACCTTAAAACATGTTGCTAGGAACTAAACACAGTGCTCCAAATAGGGCCTGACTAGGGCAGAATAAAATAGGGCTAACACCAACCTAGATCAGGAAATTAGGCCTCTTGTAATATAGCCCAAGATAAAATTAGCTCTTGTGGTTGTCATAGCGTATTGCTGTGTTACACTGAGTTGAGAGTCTGCCAAAATCCTGAGATTTTTTTTTTCAGATAAACTGATATGTCTACCCCATATTGTACTTGTGAAGTTGATTTTCTGAATCTAAGCGTAAGCCTTTACATTTATCCCTATTCAATTTCATTTTATTATGGAACTAGTCAATGCTGAATGCAGTTGTGAAGAGACAGGGATCCTAATACATTGTGGGTAGAGCTGCAAATTGGTCTAACCATACTGGAATGCAATTTAAATTATGCCAAAAAGTGACAAGAATGTCCATGTTTTTTTGATCCAGAAATGTCGCTTATAGGTATATACCCTAAGGAAGTTGAAGATAAAAACAAATGTGACATATAGATAGATCTATATGTAGACAGATACAGATACAGATATATCTAGTTATATAGAACATTTTTTATGGCAGCGAAGAACTTAGAGTGGATTAGCACTGAATGGGGAAAGACTAAACAAATTATACTAAAAGAATGTAATGGAATATGAATTCGCCACATAAAACAACAAATATAAATAATTCTGAGAATCATGGAAAGACTTAAAGGAACTAATAGTAAGTAGTGAATTAAGCAGAACCAGAATCAGTAAGCAGAATAATGATAATAATACAAGTGAAAAAGAAAACAAAACTTTAAAATAACCATTACCCATGACCTAGAAATGCCATCCGGTTTCTTTTTTCATCATCATTATTAGTATTTTAAACTTAAATATACTATAAGAAAAGAAAGAGAAACATAAATTTAAATATCTCAACTTAAATATAAAAGAAAAAAAGCAAAAAAGAACAGTATTGCCATATACACAGCATAATGTAAGAGAGGATTCAAAATATACAGCAATAAATTTCCATTTCAAGAAAGCCTATATAATAAATACTACACATTATGTTTAGAGCTTTCTGTCTTTTGTTTGCTTCCTTGTAAATTTTCTTTTGTTCTCTGCTGTGCGCTTTTTATTTTGTTCCTTTTTTCATCCTTCCTCCTCCCTCTCCTCCAAGAGGGCTAAAGTTGAGCTCAGAGATACACACATACACATACATATGCATATATACACAAACATATATATATACACATATATACATATACACATACATACATATACTTATATACATATACTTAGATATCTATAATCATACTTGTATATAGATATATTCATAAATATTCATCTATGTAAGACTGTATTATACTTATTTGTCCTCTGTTTATCTCAGGGTAGATAATGTTTTCCTTCATTGGTCTAAGTCTTTCCATATTTTTCTAATTCCACCAACTAATCACTTTTTATACTACAGCAATGTTCCAACCTTTTACTGTCTGGCTATTTTAAATAATCTAAAACAATATTAATTAATATGGCTGATATGCAGTTTCCCTTTTTTCTCTTTTGATTAAGTCTATTTTAGCTTTACCTTTGTCTGAAATCATTATTACCCCTGCTTTTGTTTTCCCTAATAAAGCCTACTCCTGATCTTTATTTTATATTTGTTTGTAGCTCCTATTTCCTATCCCTTCTGACTCCTCTACTTCTACCTGCTACCTTGCCCTCCTATTACTTAATCTACCCCCCTACCATAGATCTCTCCCTTATCCTCTCCCCCCACCCTGAAATCTCTTCCTTATCCTCACCCCCCATCTCCTTAGCCTTTTACTTCTTTCTGAATTCAGAAGATTTTATGCCCTTCTATATGTGTATATGTGTGTGTGTGTGTGTGTGTGTGCGCGTGTGAGTATGCATGTGTATTGTTCCCTCTTTAACCCATTCCCAGTGAGAGTAGGGTTCCAGCTGTCCTCTGCCATCTAATTCCTCTGTGTCAGTTCTTCCTCTTGCACCTCATTTGTATAAGATAATTACTCTTTTTACCTTTTCCTAGATGGTTTACTTTTTAGTATGGCATAATACTCAGCTCTACCTCAATCTTTCTTTTGAACTACTCAATACTAATAACAACCTTAGATACAGATTTATATTTACTCATATAAAAAGTAATCAGTCTGTGCTTATCAAGTCCCTTGTAATTAATCCTTGATGCTTACCTTCTATTTCTCCTGGATCTTGTATGTCAAATTTTCTATTGATTTCAGGTCTCTTTGCAACAAAATCCTGAAAGTCTGAAATTTCATAAAACATTCTTTTTTTTTAAAATCAGGATTATGTTTAACTTTGCTGGGTATGATTGCCATTAGTTTTCTTCCTCTACCATGAGGAGGCTACTGATAAGAAGAAAGTCCACATATGCAATAAAATATTTAAAGCAGCATTTTTTCTTTTAGCAAAGCATTGGAAACAAAGTAGATGCCCTTCAACTGGCGAATGGCTAAACAAACTGTGGCACATGGAATATAATGGAATACTACTGTGCTTTAAAAAATTATGAAAGTGAAGAATACAAAGAGGCATGGAAAGATCTATGTGAACTGGTACAGAGTGAGTAAGCAGAGTCAAGAAAACAATATACGTAATAACTTTTATGTAAATGGAAACAACCCCCCCTAAAAAAAATCAAAAGAGAATGTTTAAAATTATAAAAAAAGATCCAGGTTGGATTTTTTCAATCATTGTTTAAAATATAACAGTATTTCTGTTTGTTTGTACTTAGCACAGTGTCTGGCACACAGCAGGCACTATATAAATGCTTATTCCCGTTACTCCTTTCCTCCCACCGTTAGCTAGATATTAACCATCTCTTTTTTCAGTACATTAGAACAGTACATAATGATAGAATTCAGCCAGGACTTTACTGACCTAAAAATACTGTTTTTATGTGTCCCCACCTCTTCTTTGAAAATCAGATTTGCCCTTCTTCAATCCTGTGGTCTCTTTCCCACTATCCTCAATTATTTACTAATTCTTTAGGACCCAAGGATGTATGTCTACTGTATTTCATCTGGACGTAGAAATTTAAACTCATCAATGGTAGTTAGCTACTCTCTTACTGCCTCCTTATTTACTTAGAGCTTCTAATTCCCTTTATTCCTTTGTGTTTTGTACTCTCCAATCCAAAGGTCATTCTCTCCTTTAGGGAAGAAAAATAAGAATTGAATAATCCTGACTCCTCTTTATTATTATCTATCAGCCCAGAGCAGGAGTTCTATAGTTTCTTTCTAATTTCATTAATTCTCTTCTTTCTCCAGTATAGTTAAAAAAAAAACACCCCTCTTTTGTGGTCACTTATCTTCCTAATCAGCCTCGACTCATTCTGATCTTCAGTCTTGTGAACACTATTCCTACAATAGTATGCAACATATCTGTATTTGTTCCCTTTTCCCTTCCAGAGTTTTGATCTTTTATACGTATCTTTTAAACATCTAAGTTGGCTGATGAGGTCCCTGGGTATCCATACCAGTCTCTTCAGATGACTTTCCCTTTATTCTTCTCATTAAAATTATTTCCTTTTTTTGTTGTCAAAACTTCATTCTTGAGGGTTTTCCATCTTTACTAATATGGCTTCACTTAGAGAAGTCCCTTACAACTTGAACGTTCCATGTCTTAAGGACTCATAGCTTTTAAGACAACATTATGTACTCTAGGGGCTTCTCAAGCAATATTTTGTGCATGATCCCATGATTTGGGATGATTTAGTTCAAACTCCACATTTTACAGATTAGGAAATTGAGGCTGAGAGACGTGAATGTTCATGCTAATATTCAGTCTTTCAGGATTTGCTGCCGAGGTGAAACTGATACGGAATTTTCCAGATGGGCATTGAGTGTAAAGCTTTTTGTTTTCTTCCTTCTTCTCAATTTAAGCATCCCACCATGAAGATGAGTTCTTGCAACTGCACCTGTCAATTTCTGTGGGAATAAATACAAGCAGGGAAATGCATCCTACTCCCACTTCAGCACAAATAAATTAGAAAATTTTCATAAATAGAAATTACACTAATGGAAAAACTGCTTTAAATGATTAATGAGCACTCTTTACTATAAATCGACTGCCTAATTTGCATCCTGAACTTTCAGAATGCTGATTTAGTTCTTATTCCGACCTCACTAAGTACACTATTTCAGGTTGTAAAATACATTTCTACCAAACTTCCCAGTGAGCAAGAAACAAATGAACAAAAACTGCTACACAGGCACTCATGAAATGACCTCCATGTGATAAAAAGTTTTTTTCACTGTAGCTCCTAAATAAAAAAAGCAAAGGACTGAACAGTGCTTTGGTGGAAAGAAGTGCTATACTGGAGAAATTGTATAACTTTTGAAATATCTTACCTGCAAGCTATTGAATATTTTTTTCTCTCTTACTCAGGTAACTTCCTGAAAAATTAGTTTATGCTTGTTGCCTCCATTTTGTCTACTTTCATTTACCCATCAACTCTTTACAATCTGGTTTCCAACCTCATCATTCAACTGAAATTACTCTCTTCAAGATAACCAATAACTTCTTAATTCCAAATCTAATGGTCTTTTCTCAGTCCTCATTTTTCTCACTCTATCTGTTGCATTTGATGGTTGACCTCCTAGATGGTCTCCTTTCTGAATTTTTGTGAAACTACTCTCTCCTAGTTCTCCCCCTAACTCTACATTCTCTGGGTAACTTTGTCAGCTCCCATGTGGATACTGATGGAGAAGATAAGCAGAACTACTAGAGGACCTTAGTGAACACCTACAATTAAAGGGTAAGATAAGGATGCTAAGTCAACAGATGAGATTATTGAGGAGTGCTCAGACAGAGAGAACTATCTACAGAATAGCAAAGAAGGGCTGCTTTGAGTCAACCATTTAGAGTTTTAATTGATCTCCAATACCATCCAAAGTAACTAAATAGATTGGTCTCATATGTCTATGAGGAAAACTCAAGTAAATGAAAATTATTATTGTTTAAACATGCATTCGATGAGCAACCTACTGAAATAGTCCATTAGTGAATATATCTGGAATATATCAAGTGAATAGCACAATAGGGACAGGGATGACTAGAAGGAAGAGAATGTGGAAGACCACATTTGAGAAACCATTTAGGTCTTTCAACGGTCACAAACATTTATCTTTAATATCAACATTCTCCCAGTTTCAGGTTGTATTATTTTGCCAATGAAAACATACTAAGTAACATAAAAGACATTATCAGAACACATATGAATAAAACAGGAGATAAGCCAGTCATGTAGAGAATGAGAATTCATCAACTGTTATTGATGAATATTTAAAAAAAAACACTGAAGAAAGCCTTCATGAGATACTCTATGACCAATTTATGCCAACACAAGGACAAGATCAGACAGGATATAAGGCAAGCTGTACTGGGAGAAAGAGCTCATCATTAAGATGATGAATTTATTGAAATGTTTGAATTGTTGTGCTGTCCTTCATTCTTGAAGAGGACCATGACATAAGAGAAATAATGACAAGACTTGCACTTTGCTTTGATTTGAGTGAGGGAGGGCTGTGCAAGGTCACCAGCCTTATTTTGTCCTCCAGAGCCATTTGGGTCCAGTGGCTGATATTCACCAGGACAACTGGAGATGCCCAGGATGCTTTAGCAGACTGAAATGTTTGAATAAATGCAAATGAAAGGAGTACCTGGGAATTAGGCCCAGCTTTGCCACTAATTAGTTGTGTGACTTTGGGTAAGTCTCTTTCTATACCTCTCAATTACAGTTTGTTCATCTATAAAAGGGAGATAATTCCTGCTTTGTCTACCTTACAAGCTTATTTTAAGGAGCAAAAGCACCATAGCAATGTAAATATATATAAATATAAAGTTGTTGCTGTTGTTGACTCATTTCATTTGTGACCCCATTTGGGGGAGTATAAATCTAAACCATATTTACATAAATACCACAAGATGGGAAAAATGTGGCACTAAGAGGAAATAAATCTGAGTTCTAGTCTCTAGTCTAACACTTGACAGGTGCATGACTGTAGTCAAATTACTAACTTTCAAGGGATTAAGCTGACATTCATTTATTCCTATTTGTTTCCACAATCTGGCTAGCAACTTCTGTGGGGGTGTAAGATCCACCCACAGCCAGTACCCGGAAAGCTGCCAGCACCCAGAAAGCACAGGTTCTTTTGATCTGTTTAACTAAGGAAAGCAAGGTGAGGGGGTTGGCAAGCTTACTTTAATTCAGCACACAAATATCATTCACTTAGTTCAGGGGAAAAAGCCAGCACACTGAACTGCAAAGCAAAATACAAACAAATTACAAACATCAACAGACAGACCCAATACAATTCATAGTTACCAACATCTAGGTTCAGCCCAGGAGCTCAGAACAAGGGCTGGCCCAGAGTCACATGCGCCACCACTGCTGCTGCAAAGAGCTCCAAGGCAGAAGAGGCCAGCCCCTGGTTTTTAGATCTTTTTCAGCATCAGGGGTGAGTCACACATGCGACTCACCCACATGACCTAAAATCGTCACAAAGAGGAGACTTAAACCTACCTGGTCTAAGAGCCTTTGCTGTCCCAGACATGTAAACTAGGCCCTCCCTGGAGTTAGCCCCACCTTGGGCCCCACCTTAGTTGCCAATCCACAGCCACATAGGATTTACACCTAATAGGGGTTTGGGCCTGGGGCTTGGCACTTAGTAAGACTCAATGAAATACACTGAATTATTCAAAACAAACAAAAGCCAAACTTTGCAATGGAACTTGTTGAACTAAGTGCTAAAGAGCCCATTTTGCTTATCGACACACTATTGCAAACATTTATTAAGTATTTGATAAGTTTACTATGCCATTCTGGGTGGAAGTGACAAACTAAGGCATAGCTTCTGCCTTCTAGAGTAGTCGAGAAATTATAATACATACATACAAATGATGAATACAAGTTTAAAGATAGGGAAGAAGATTATTTAGTGCTAGGAAGATAGTGGAAGTTCAGATAGAAGGATAGTTCAGAAGTTCAGATAGAAGATAGAAGGAAGTTCAGAAGGAGACCTAGATGAGCAGAAAAAAAATTGTTTCTATTGTGGTAAAATTAATATACGCTTTAAAAATTAAAGTTTACATTTTCACATACAATCCTCTTTTCTATCCTTTTTAACTGAAATATTCAATTTGTGGATGCTAAGTTCATAATAAATTTTCTTAAAAAGAACTTGTTATGATCCTCCAAATTAAAGCAGCATATTCTGTATTATTCTGTGACTTCAATGCAAAAATAGGCAGAGGAGAGGAAGGAGAAAAATATAGTTCGGGATTAAAAAATGAAAGGCAAAGACTTGTTCCTTACATAGAAGACTCAGACTTATATATCATGAATGCTTTTTCAGGAAGAAAGTTAAGAAGAATATGCTGGGGATGAAATCACATTTAAAAAATTAAACTGACTATATTTTAACAAACAAAAAACAACCAAATGTGGGATACCGATGTAAGAGTAATTTCCAAAAAAGCTAATTTGTATTGTTGGACAACTAACTTGTTAGAAGAATAAAGATCAAAATCAGCACCAAACTGGGAGACTTAAAATGAGAAGACTGAAAATGCAATTAAAACAACTTCAACCTGACTTATTTTTTAAAATGCCAAAAGTAGAGATATATATATACCCTCACATACTACAGCAAGCATTATGAAGAAAGTTTATTTTTAAAAACCTTTCTCTAACCAAGACAGTAACTCAAAGCACATAAAAGACATTTAATATATTTTTGTTCAATTGAATAATCGGAAAAAGGTATGTTAAGGACAGAGGCCACATATATAGGAAGTAACCATAATCCTTCCCTTCATTGAGCTCAAAATAAGACACAGGGATCACAGCAACATGAAGAATAGAAAGTCAAAGTATGACCCTTAATAAAAAGAAACACAGACTACGGAGTTAAATAAAGTATTCCGAGATCACTGTGAATGGTAAGGCGAATTGACATCTTCTCTTAGTAAAGTCCTAAGTACATAGCTAAGAGCTGCTTGAGAGGTAGGAGTAAAGCCACATGAAAGGCCTTTTAAAAACCAAAGTGCAGAATGTATGTGTCTTGGAATTTTCTGATTCTGAAATAGTTCTCAGGGCAAGCTTTCTGCTTAGGAATGGAATCAAAAAGCAGGGACAGATGAAAGAATGATAGTTAACATAGGCATACCCCATGTTAGGAGTTCCTGTTCAACACTGTTTTGTAATAATAGTGTTATTAATATATTATAACCAAACTATATCATAAATTGGTAAAACCACATTGTAATGGTGGCTAATTTCAGGAAAGATACATCCTTTCTCCCCTTTGGTTAGAAACAAGAAGAGAACATATTAAAAGGGTCTTAAGTCTCAGAAATCAGAAAACAATCATGGGGACAATCTCGAATAGTACCTTGACTTACATGACCCTGTGCCATGCTTGGGGCCTGAGTATTACACCAAAATGTACTAAGTGTACTATACTAAGATATTGATATTTCTTAAAATTCTGCTCCAAATTGTATCCTTTTAAAATGTTACAAATTTGAGATAATTTGCTATATTTGAAGTCAGAGGACCTGAAACCAAATCCCTTCTCTACTAACTGTTTACACAACTTTTGGCAAATCACAACTCTTCTTAGGCTTTGGTTTTGCTAAAACTAAAATGATAACCTTTAAGGCTGTTTCCAGCTCTAAGATCCTACAATTTCATTGCTATGTATGTTTATAGGAAAATCTATCTATCTTATCTATTCATTTCTGCTCAATTATATAATTTTCTTAACTATTAAACAGGGATGACAACTATTTGCATGATATAGTTCACAATGTTATCTTCAGAAAAGTGCTTTTCAAAGCTTAAAGTGAGGTATGCCCGGTAAGCACCTCCATTTTACATCTGAGGAAACTAAGGCAATACCTTCATAGGTCATTTGCAGATGAGAAAACTGAAGCCACGAGAATCTAACTGATTTATCCATGGTATCAAAGCTACTAAGTACACGAGACAGGATTCAAATCCAGCTCCATTATTAATTCCCAATCCAGTCTTCCATGATGATCTAAGATTCCACAGCTGGTGAGAGACTGGCCAGTTTAACACAATCATAAACCACATAACAGTATTTACTCAGTGGGAGCTGCTTGAATGGCAAGCAGAAGTGACTAAGAGTAGATGACACTGAAGTTCCATGGATACAGTAAGATTTTCTTGTGGGTTAATAATTACAAAGAGATGACAAGGTTGAAAGGAGAATGTACAGTAGGGAAAAAGAAAGGCTATGTTTTTTCCAAAGGTATTCACACATATCAAAGAAAGATTGTTTTCAGGTTCCAGACGGGTTACCTTCTTTAAGCACAAACCATAAACTATGCAGGATTAAACGGATGTCATAAATGAACATGTTCTTATCCCAAAAGAGAAATTCAAGCTGGAAAATTATTTTTGAAATATAACGAGCCTGACTTTGGCAATAATAGTTGTGATCCACATGTAATTCAGTACTACTTAAAACGGTATTGATGCGGATTATTTTATTTTGGAATCCTTAACACATGGACAAGGATAATGTTTTCACATTGATAATCTCATTTGGACAAAGTCACAAGGTTGGAAATAGAAATATTACTTTTCCAGAGTAGTTATTAGCAAGTATGACAAAGAACTGAAGATTTCACATTCAGTAGGGAGACTTTTGAAGTGACTTGCACAAAATATGAAACATCTCTACTTCTGCAACAGGCAAATGACTATAGCTACCGATGTTCAAAGTTCCCTCTCATGAGGAGGGTAGAAGGGCTTCAGACTTTTCCACTCTCCAGGTTATTAAGAAAAATGAAAAGCCCAAAAAACAAACGCACAGAAAAAGTTATAATAAGAAATCAAATTAACACCACTGATTTGAAGGGTTTACTGTAGAGGATGCAGTTGGCCAGGTAGTGCTAGTCACTGCCCTCTCCTCTTTACTCTTTTTATCTCTAGAGATCTGACTACAAGATCAAACAGATTCCCCTTGGGCCCTTAAAGCCCTTTGCAATCTTGCTTCAAGGGTCTTTTCCTAACTTACTTACAGATTGTTCCCACTCCCATACTCTACTCCAGCCAAATTAGGCTTCCTACTGTTATTACTGTACATGTCACTCCATCTCCCATCTCTGTAACCTTTGCACTGGCCATGTCCAAGCAATGCCTGCACTCCCACTTCACCTGGCTCCAAGAATCCTTAGTTTCCTCCAAGAATCAGTTCAAGTATTACATAAAGCCCTTCCTGACTCCCCTCCCCCCAACTGTTCCTTCCCCCTTAAATCATCTTTTATCTATTTTGCATATAATATACATGTATATGTTCTCAGTCCTGGCTACAATGTAAGTTCCATGGGGGCAGAGACTTTCATTTTTGTATTTGAGTCCTCAGTGCCTACCCATTGTGATGCCTGGAAAATCGGAGGCCTTAAAAAAAGCTTACTGACTGATACAGGGCTGTTATGAAAATCAAATAAGATAAAATATGCACACCATATTTTAAAGTTTGTAACGTATATACTATATGTACACTATATAAATATCTAATATTATTACAAGCCTGAGATTGCATGTTTATGTTACTATTCACATTTTACAAATGAGAAAACTGACACTCAAAATGTGAATTAACTTGCCCATGGTCACACGGTTCTTAGGATCAGAGGCATGACTAAAACCCATCAGTTTGCTAACTTTAAATCTAGTGCACTACAAAGCTGTTTCTCTTGGATATATTCTCTTCAATGTTGTCTGCCTAAAACATAGTATAATACTCCCTTCTAAAGTAAGGTTTAAGAGAAAGCCAGAATTCTTAGAATTCAAGTGAAAAAGAAGCTTACTTTGTATGGCTGTATCAATGAATAGATGAAAAAAAAAAGAATTTATTAAGCACTCATTTCAATTATTTATAGCAAGGTAGTAACAACTCTAGTTACCTTTACTCCACTGTCGCAAATTGTATCCCCACCTAGAATAGCCACATTACTAATGCAAGCATTATTCAAAAAGAGGGCCAGACCAATCCGTAAGGCTGTATCAGTGTAAGCACTTCCATACTGCCGATGACAAAGGACTGTCATTTCCTCCAACAAAAACGCCAAGATCTTTTTTTTCATAAGGATTACATGGGCAAGAACCCTTAGAAATCATCCATTCATCAGTGATGAAACTAGGCTTAGAGAGGTTAAGTGAGTTTTATAAAAAGCTCACACAGGTAGTAAGTAGGAAGAATGTAAATCCAAAACATCTGACTCCAAATCTAGCATTCTTTTGATTCTAGTATGTTTCTGGAAAACACAAGTCAGCATGGCAGACAGAATCTCAAAGGTGGAAGCCCTTAATTTGAGTTGTGCTTCTGATACTAACTATACGACCCTGAGCCAGTCACTCAAGCTCTTCATTTATTTACAAGGTGACAATAATATTTTATTACCTACTAAGTATGACTATTGAGAGAAAGAGGCTTTGTAAATTTTCCAGGGCTATGTAAGTGTTGCTGTTGTTATTTGCCTCTCTGAAACTTTTATGTTCAGCACACATCTTATCCTCTTATACAGGAACAAAAGAAAGGAATTTAAAATACACAGGGACATGCGAAAATACTTGGCTTGCAAGAATCAACAGCAGGCGTTCCTTGACATACGTGATTTGATGACTGTTTCAGCAGAGCAGGTTATTATTGTTGAACAAAAAGAAGGGATATGCTCAACTATAGCATCAGGTTACTGCCCCCTGTCACCTAGGTGTATGACATATACCATTCAGGTTTGGATTTATAGGAACTGCGTCCTTTTGAAGAAGATGTGCTTGTCTAGCTCTGATCAGTGAAAGGAGACCAGGGGCTTTTCCTCAGCTGCTCAGATTACGAAGAATATCTACTATTTATGAAACGTGGGTCTATTTTTTTCTCTAAGACACCTGATTTAAGTTTATTCCGATATTTAATCTTCATATATGATAAACACGAGAGATATAAATACCTAAATAGGGCAACTAGGTGGTGCAATGGATAGAATGGAAGGCCTGCAGTCTCTTTATGAGTTCAATTCCAACTTCAGACACTTATTATCTGTGTGACCCTGGACGAGTCACTTAACCCTGTCTGCCTTAGTTCCTCATCTATAAAATGAGCTAGAGAAGGAAATGGCAAACTACTGCAGTATCTTCGTTAAGAAAACCCCAAATGGGGTCACAAAACTTAAACGTGACTGAAAAACAGCAAAAATACAAGTACTTTAATGCCTGCTTTTTAAAAAAGAAACATGAAGGATGTTCGTTAATTTTGGTGGATCTATAGAAGTCTCTTCACATTAGAGAGACGATAGATGAAAAGATGTTCCAGCCCTCTACTTAGCTATCAAACTGATCCTCCTAAGGTACAGGTAAGATTATATTATACACACATCATCACACCCTGATCCCCTGGCACTAAATTCCAATGGCCGCCCCATCACCTCCAGGATCAAATACGAAATCCTGTTTGGCGTTCAAAGCCCTTCATAACTTATCCTCCTCCTACCTTTCCAGTCTTCTTACACCTGACTGGTCCCCAAATACTTTGCAATAGAGTGATACTGGCCTCCTTGATGTTCCTTTCACAAAACACCATGCACTTCAGTGGCTTTCCCTTTTGACTGGAATTGTCTCCTTCTTCATTTCTATCTCATGGCTTCCTTCAAGTTTCAGCTAATATCCCACTTTGTATAAGAAGCCTTTCTTGATTGCACTTACTGCTAGTGTGTTCCCTTTGTTGATAATCTAATTTGTCTTGTACCTATCTTGTTTATACATAATTATTTGCATGTCGTCTCCCCCCTAGAATGTGAGGTCCTTGAGGGAAGAGCCTTTTGCCTTTCTTTGTATTCCCAGTTCCCTAGCACAGAGTCTGGCACATGGTAGGCTCTTAATAAATGCTTAAGACTCCAAAGTCTTGGCTTACTTGTTCCTCAAAGTCCCTCATTTCCTGCCTCTGTGCCTTCGCATGGCCTGTTCTGTGTAACTCAAATACACTCCCCTCCTCCTCTCTAGGATCTTTACTTTGATTTAAGGCACAGTTCAGGTGCCATCTCCTATTTGAAGCATCACCAGTTGCCCTTCGGACACCTAAAACTGGATGTCCTATAGACAAGTAAATTTGAAGGCCTCCTGCAGAGGTAAAAGACAATATAGTGACCACTTGCCCCCACCATGGAATTTGTTCTTCATTTAATGAATACTTATTGTATATTCAAAACTAGGGGAAAATGGGCATGTATTACATATTAGACTTGACCTTGACATAAAGATGGCATTGTGTATACCACTTAGAACAAGAGAACTGTAGAACGTCAAGTGAAAAGAACTTAATAATACATATTGTTAAAGCCGGAAAGGACCTAAGAACATTCAATGCTAGTAGTACCCTGAATATAGATTGTTGTTGGTAGTAGTGGTTGTTCAGTCGTATCTGACTCTTCATGACCCCATCTGGGGTTTTCTTGTCAAAGATGCTGAAATGGTTTGCCATCTCCTTCTCCATTTTACAGATGAGGAACTGAGGAAAACAGGGTTAACAGACTCGCCCAGGGTCACAGAGCTAGGAAGTATCTGAGGCCACATTTGAACTCAGGAAGATGAGTCCAGGTTCAGCACTCTGTCCACTGTGATCCCTAGCTGCTAAATACAGATTATTAGCTCTCAAAGGGTATTCAGGAAATAGAATGCTCAAGCTAGAAAGGACTCTAGAGAACAGAATATTAGAACACACAGAGCATAAGGGCCTTTTAAATACATGGAATATTAAAACAAAAAGTAGCCTTAAAGGTTGTCAACTCAGTCTAACTCTTGCTTTTTACAAGGGAGAAAAAGAAGGCTCAGAGAAGTTAAACAACCAAATAATGGGATTACAGACTCCTAGTACCACTGTTTTCTTAAAACAAGTTGGCTTTTCTTTCTTTTCTGTTCTTTGCCCATTTGTTGAGTAGATGGGTATATATCTACCTATAATTTTAATAACAGAACTGGATGATGGAATTTTTTTAAACCCTTACATAGCCACCTTTATTTATTGGTCTAATTTGAAAATTTCTAAAATAGCGTATGGATGTCAAATTACATCTGATTTTTAAAAAACACCTCTAAATATTTGGAAAATATCATTAAAAGCACATGATGAAATTGTTGGCCAATTCAAACTTTGGCTGTTCCATCTGCTTAAATTCTGACTTACAATAACAAAAGTTGACTGTTCAGTCAATACCAGATGTCACTCCAGATGCTAAAAAGAGAGACAGAGATCGTGTTCTTAATGTAAATTATCTCAATGCTCCTTAATTAAATTCACTCTACAGCTTTTCTTAATGGAAAGAACACAGCAGTCAGGTTCTTCTAAAGAGAAAGCCTCTCTTGGTTATTGGTCTTCAATGTCTCTAGCGTTTCCATAGTTAGTAAGCTTGTAGCTATAAAAAAGGAAGGAAAGGAATTTCTCTGATTGGTTTAGGCTGGGGTAAGGAAGTACGGGAAAAGGTTTCAAATGGACTTTTCTTTTTGAAAGCAAATTAAGGGCTTGATGTTCAAATTTAATTGGCTTTTAATACAATTCGAGTACTTAATGCCCACATATTATGTGCATGGCATTGAACAGAGTCCAAAATCAACATCACTGGTGTAAACTAGGTGACCTAGTGCACATAGCAATGGACCTAGAGTCAGGAAGACCTGACTTCAAATCTAGCTATGTGAAAGTGGGCAAGTCATTGCCCACTCATTACAAACAAGATTCCTCATTTATAAAACAGGAATAATAATACTTTTCAGAGTTGTTGTGAGGATAAAATTAGACATCTGTAAAATACTTTGAAAAACCTTAAATACTACATAAATGCCAGTGATTTTTATTATCAAACAATTTTAAAGCTGAAAAGGTTGTTGGAACACATAGGTGCTCAGAGGTAGTGTAATGATAATCAGGGCAGGACTTTTTGCTGTTCTTCTGTTAAGTGCCCTTAATGATTCTGGCCTTTGTTTGATTGGACTGGTAAAGTGGGATCTTGGAATGTTTCTCAGCATGAAGACAACTGAGAATCATTGACTGGAAATTCTGTATATGGTGGTACTAGAGATTAACTAACTTTCCCATACCCTAAATGGGACTTTTCACTGTTCTTTGTCTGAATGCTTCTAGCACTGAGATAATTAAGTGCCCCAGGGCCCTGAGACAGGTATATAAGATACAAGGTTGGTGTTTGACTTTTGGGGCTCCCTCATGGAAGGAATATTGAGATTCTGGGCAAGCCGTTGTAACTGCCTCCCGGCTTGGATAACCCAGACAGATATTAGTGTTTCTCTGGCAACTATGAATTGTGATTTGAATCACACAAGGTCTGTCTGTTGGTGTTTGTAATCTCTGTATTTGCCTCGAAGTTCAGGGAGCTGATCTTTTCCCCTTGCACTAAGTGAATTATATATACATGTGTGTATGTATGTTGATTAAACAGAGATTGTGAACCCCTTAAAGTTGCTTTCCTTAGAAAACCAGATCAAAGAACCTGTGCTAGCAGCCCTCCTGTGTGCTGGTCTCACACAACCATAGTAGCTGCCAGCCAGATTGCTGTCACGAGTGGAGAAGACTACAGAACACACACAGGCGCTGGAGTACGGAAAATCAAAGCAGAAATGCAGAATATTGAAGTTTGAAGGCGGCTTTACAGACAGACGCCTCTGACCAGCCTTCTCAGTTTTGTTGTTGCTATTCAGTTTGATCTGACTCTTCACGATCCCATTTGGGGTCTCTGGCAGAGATACTGGAGTGGTTTGCCATTTCCTTCTCCAGCCCATTTTACAAATGAGGAAACTGAGGCAAACAAGGTGAAGTAACTTGCCCATAAGTCACATAAGTGTCTGAGGCAAGATTTGAACTCACAAAGATGAGTCTTCATGACTCCAGGTCCTGCACTCAATCTGATGGGGCAATGAGATCCCTAAAAGCCCCTGAACTTTCTCACAAATTTCAGCAACTCAGTCTCTGGTGTTTCACCTAAGGCATCTAGCCCACCCCAGTCTACCTAGATACTTGATAATCCTTTTACGTCAATGTCCTTTCATTGTGGTCCTACCAATTAACTCCTTTCATTGTCTGCACCTGGCCCACTCCAGGCTACCTGCTACTCCTTAGTCCCATAGACATGTTCCCACAGTCTTTTTTTGTATAAAAGTATCAGTCCCATCCTCATCAAATTCACAGATTTACTAGAAATCTTGTCCACCTAACCACTGTTATAATAAAACCTTACTACTTCTACTGAAAGAAGGCTTGAGCAGTCAAATTCTTTTGAGACAGATTGGTCCTGTATCCTCGCACTTTGGGGTTCCAAGCACCCCAAACAGCAACATATGCACTATTCCTCCTACCCCTATCAACTTACAAATGGGTAAACTGAGGACAAGAAAACTGGTGATTTGCTCCAGGTCAAAACGCTAGTGACAGAGTCAGAATTAGAACACAGACTTTCAGAATCTTAGTTTAGCACTTTTTCCCATTATGCTACAGTTTCTCCTAAGAAATACATGCCACACTCTTTGTTTTCTCTAAGTACATTAGACTTGTAATTCTCAAACATACTAACAATGCTCAAACCTAAGTCTAAAGAAAGATTTTTTTATCCTGGAAAAATATATAAATTATCATTTAATTTCCTTCTATCATTTATAAAGAAAAGACCTCACTATAATAAAGAAGAAGGTATGTATTGCTTTTAAAAATAATAATAATTGCTTACATTTATAGAATATTTTACTGTTTGCAAAGTGTTCCCCTCAAAGCAATTCTGTGGGGTGATTCTGTACAAGTTTTATGATCTCAATTTTTGCATGTGAAAGCAAAGTGAATTGTACAAAGTAACATAATTGGGCAGCAACAGAGTCAGCTCTTGAAATCAGGACTCCCCCTTGTAAGTCCTATGCATTCTAGTAGACCCAAGATTCTTAAAGGCTGGCCCAAGTACCCCTGGAGGAAGCCTCCCAGGGAGTCTATGAGGTCAAAACTATTTTTTCAATAATATTATGATATTATTTGCCTACTGTAATAGTCATAGGTGGGATGTGAGTTGACTCTGGAAGGAAGTGAGAGAAACTAAAAGGTGGAGGAGAGACAGAGAATAAGTGAGAGGGATAACTATTACAAAGGCACAGAGGTGGGAAATGGAATGTTGTGGTGAAGGAACAGTGAGAAGGCTCCTGTCACTAGAACATAAAAGTGCATGGAGGAGAGCAAAGTATAAGAAAAGTAGAAAAATGAGAAGGGTCTAGGTTATGAAGATCTTTAAATGACAAACAGGAATTTATATTTGACCCTAGAGGCAATAAGGAGTCACCTGAACTCACAGGAATGTGTATGGGGTGGGAAGGGGGGTACAAAGGATAACAGAGTCAGAGTTCTGATTTAGAAAAATCACCTCAGCTGCTATAGGAAAGACAGGTTGGAATGTGGAGGGACTTGAGACAGGAGCAATTAGAAAAGGACTGCAAGGTAAGATATGTTGAGTGGCTGAAAAGTGGTAGCAACTGTGTGAGCCAAGAGGATGGAGCATTGTAACAACAATGCTGATTGAAGTTACTGTGTCTGTGCAAGGCCAATAAGACCAGCACACAGAAGGGCTGCTAGCACAGGTTCTTTGATCGGCTTTTCTAAGGAAAGCAACTTTAAGGGGTTAACAATCTCACTTTAATTAAACATACATCTATTATTCACTTAGTTCAGGGGAAAAAGTTGGCACCCTGAACTTCAGAGCAAATATAAACAGAAATTACAAGCAGAAATTATAAACAGATAAAAATAACACAAATCAACAGACAGGTTTCTATCTGTCTGACCACAAACATTACATACATAGTTACCAGAGAGAGAAGCACCAACATCTGGGCTTTCAAAGCCGGGGTGGGGGCGGGAAATGCTCCTTAACAGCTACCCAGACTCTTGTCTGGCCAAATCGCCAACATTCTTCCAATGAGTGTGCCCCTAAAACAAAATGCCAACCTCGGATCACATATACACTTCTCAAGGCCCTGAGGGCTCAGAGCCTACTTAGCAAACCTGGTGTGAGAAAGATCATTAATACAGTTTCCAATCAACGACTCTTGATTCAAACAAAGGCAAGACTCAAAGACACCTCACTGCCTCAGTGCTGAGAAGCACTCCTAAACAAAAGACAACAAAAGGTCCCACTTTACCTGCCAGATTCAAACCAAAACAAGACTCATTAAAGGCACTTGATTGCCTTAGTATTCCAAAAGAGAAAACAGTAAAAAAAAAAAAAAAAGTCCCATTCTGCCTAATATTACAGGCATATGGGAGAGATGTGGAGGGAGAAATGACAAGGTTTGACAACAAATGGGATACATGAGGTGCTGAGGAGGTGGTGAGCCTGGGTGAGGTTACCCATAAGGGAGTTGGGAGGTTTGAAAAAAAAAAAAAGCTAGAGTTGTGTTTTGGACATGTTGAGTTTGAGATGACTAAAAGACATCAAATTTAAGATGTCCAAAAGATAGTTAGTTGATGATGTGAGACTGGAACTAAGGAGAGAGGCTAGTACTGGATATAGAGATCTAAGAATAAGCTGCACAGATGATAACTGAACCAACGGGATCAGATGAGATTATAATGGGAAATAGTATAAATAGAGAAGAGAAAAGGGCCCAAGACATAGCTATGGGGGATACCTAAGGCGCATGAAGAACTACCAAAGGGGTGTGGAACCTATGTGGGTGTGGATTGGTAACTGGGGTGGGGTCCAAGGTGGGGCTGGCTAAGGGGAGGTGTTAACTCCAGAGCCATGCCCTATTAGGTGTTAACCTAATTTATGTGGATGTGAACCTCCCAGGGTCCTCAGGGAAGGGGCCAACTCAAGAACCAATAAGCTCCAGTCATTCAGACGACGCTTGATGAGGTCAAAAACTCTATAAGAGGAGAGAAGACATCTTGAAGATTGATTTCTGTTGGAGCCAGAGACAGCTACAGCCGAAGGTGAAGATAAAGCCTAAGCAAGAGCTGCAGAGCCGACCCGTGTGTAGACCAAGGAGTGCTGAGCAAGGACTTGTGGCCAGTGGGTAATCTTCTTACCAGAAAGGGGAAGCATGAATGTGATTTGGTTTAATACCATTATGTTTTTCTGTGGCCTCCTGGTTACTCTTGTGAGGCGGACTTATTGGGCCTGGAAGCTTTTGTTTGAAATATCAAAATGGGGACGATGGTTCGTGGGTCTGTTACTTTGGAGCTTGAATAAATGCTTTAATTCTTTTGCCTTCTACTTAGAGAATTCCTTATATCCTGTGGTTCTGAACCGTTCAGACATATATATGATTCTCTTTGAAATCATAAATTCTGCCTTCATAATACACTGAGGAGGAATCTACCCAATAAGTAAAGAAGAAACCAGCCAGCAGGCAATGGGGAATTCCCAAGCTACACTTTGAGATCTACATTTAGAGAAGAGGGATTGTGCTTCTTTTTCTTGGCCCCTGGGGCTGAATGAGCATCACTGAGATTCAGAGAAGCAGATTCTGGCTTGAGATGAAGGAAAACTTCTGAATAATTTTGCTATTGTTCGGTCATTTCAGTCGCATCTGACTCGTTGTGATCCCTTTTGAGGTTTTCTTGGCAAAGATCCTAGAGTAGTTTGCCATTTCTTTCTCCAGCTCACTTTACAGATGAGGAACTGAGGCAAACAGGGTTGATCCACTTGCCCAGGATCACACAGCTAGAAAGTGTCTGCAGTCAGATCTGAACAATTAGAACTGTGTAAAGGTAGAACATGCTCCCTAGGGAGGCAGTGAGACTCTCATTACTGGAATGTACTTAGTGTTACTTTTTTCAGTAGAAGATTCTGGATGACAACCTGTCAGAGATTGTATGCAGGGAGGGATTTGCAAGATAGCTCTAAGGTCTCTTCCAATTCTGAGATTCTAAAATTCTGCATGACTGATGGTTCTCTAATTCAGAGAATTATGGAATCCTCAAGTTAAACAGAGCCTTAGGGATCACCTAGGGATAATTGGATGTATTATCCATTAAACTCAATAATTCTGTTAGACCACTAGGGTTGTATTTCAGGAAATTATAATAGTAATTTAAAAAAGAACAGTAGGAATACTTTACTAATGCAATTCATTTCTATTTTCAGTTTTCCAGTAGATAAAAAAAGATGAAGATGTAGAGAAGCAGAAAAGAAGGAAGAAGGCACCTTAGTTGTTTGCATGTTGTCTCCTCCATTAGCCTGTGAGCTCCTTGAAGCCAGGGATTGCCTTTTACTTTTCTTTGTATCCCCTCAGCACTTGGCACATAATGGTTGTTGGCCTTCATTCTCAAAGAGGAACAAAAGGACATCACTATGTTGGAGTCAAGTTACAGTGCCTTGAACTATGGCAAATCAGACCAATATGAGCTCAGAAGGCTCTACCACAGGTTAGTTCATATGAACACTTGGGGTTGTGATGTCCCTAACTTTGCACTTCTTACAATTCTTTTGAGCTATCTGGCATGTAATAGATGTTTAATACATTTTACTGGATGACTGAGGAAAGCACATGCCATACTTACAAAATAATGAGCAGTTCAGTTTGGCTGTAACAGAAGCTTTGGATAATACTGTGATAGGATATAATACTGGAGGCAACATGGGGTTAGTAGAAAGAGAAACCTGGTCTCTCATCTGGTCTCATCATGAACTAAGGACATGACACAGGGCAAATCATGTAATCTATTCTCCTCAACCATAAAATTAGAATAATAATGCCTGACTCCCTACCTATCTCACTGGGTTATTGTTTAGACAAAATGAGATAATGGATACAAATGGGGTTTGCAAACCACCCTCTCGCACAAGTGACAGGAATTAAGAAAATATGTCCCAAATTTCAACATGGCATTGTTTACATCATATGCCTCTTCTATCCCTACTCACTTTCTGATGAACAGAGACAGAGAAACAACCAAGCTAAGTAGGTACACTACCTATTATGTTATATAATCTCAACTGGACTCTTGGTGAGGCAAAGCACTTCTTTGGTTCATCTCTAATTAATGCTCTCTCCCCAGAGACCAAACTTTTGTCAAGCTTCTCATGCCTCCTTTCCCCCAAGCCTTCTCAGCTGAAGACCTCACTTCACACTTTCCTGGGGAAGTTGAAAGAACAGGCTTTGTTTTATTTCTTGTCTTTGCATCCTCAGCATATAACACACTGGCACACACATATTTGGCACTTAGCAGATGTTTGTTGAATGACTGAGGAAGTTAAACACATCTCCTACAATCTCATCTTTATTAGATGGAGGAAATTAGTTTCCCTCCACTCCTATTTCTGACCCAAAGTAGTACATCCATCGCTTATTCCAACTGATCAGCATGCCTGACATTCTTCAACCCGGTATTAAAGGCTCTCCCTCCACAATCCAGCCTTATCTCCCACTGCTCCTCTCCACGTCCTTTATGCTTTAATGTTGTAAAATTGGCTGTTCCATGAATATACATATTCATATATATGTATGTGTATATATACACACATATGTATGTATATGTGTGTGTGTGTATACACACACACACACACACATGCCACTGCTCATGTCAATCACTTACACGTAGAACATCCTTTCATTCCATCTGGACCTACTGAAATCCTAATCAACCTTCAAGAACCAACTCAAATCCCAACTGCTTCAGGAAGTTTTTCCTGATTTCCCTAAGTCAAAAATGCACCCTCCTTCCTAGGAACTTGGAGAGTACTTTATTCCCCTCACATAAACACTTTTATTATATTCTCTTTTTCCTTAGGTGAACCATAGAATCTAAGCATTGAAAGAGACCCTTAAAAGTCATGGTAATCAGATAATCACAGTCGTCACACACACATACACAGACCTATGTATGTATATAATGCTTTACAAGTTTTCAATACCCTTAATGTACGTTATCTCATTCAAGTGTTGTAGCAGCTTCATGAGCTTGATGCTACAGTTATTATTTGGTATTATTCCCATTTTACAGACGAGAAAACAGATTCACCAAGGTTAAGTGACTTGTCCAATCACATAGCTAATAAGTTTCAGAAGTGGAAAGTGAATCCAGGCCTTTCTGATTCCAAGTCCAACATTAACCACTATAAGAAACTGCCTCTTTGTTAATAGACTATTTCCCTCTTCTTCATCAACAGATGAACAGCTTATCTGAACACCTCCAAGAAAGGGAAGCTTACTATCCAATGCGAACCTATTCAATCTTGGACAACTCTAATCGGTAAGAAGTTCTTGCTGATATTTAATAAAATCTGCAGTCCTAGAATTAACCTCAGGAGACAATGAGAACAAATGTAATCCTCCTCTGTGTCCATGACTTATATTGCTTGTTGGGCAGAACCATATTTCATTGATGATTTTGTACAAAACAAAGGTCCTTGTTTACAGCAGTCATTTATTGAATTTTCATGAAACATGTATTCATCCCTGTGCTAGACATGATAGAGAAAAGAAGAAAAAGAGAAGGCAGAACTTTATAACCATGAAGAAAGAACAACTGGTGTCATGGAAAAAGCACTAGACTTAGAGTTAGGAGTCCTGGATTCAAATTCTCACTGTGATCCATGATAGCTCTGTAATCCCCAACAAGTCACTCTCTCTATGCCACAGTTTCCTGATCTGTGAAATAGGAATCATTATACCTATCTATCTGTTTCCACAATATGGCTACCAGCTTCTGTGGGGGGCGGGGGTAAGATCCACCCACAGCCAGCACCCAGAAAGCTGCCAGCATGTGGCAAAAACACAGGTTCTTTTGATCTGCCTTAATAAGGAGAGCAAGGTGAAGGGGTTGGAAAGCTTACTTTAATTCAGCACACAAATATCATTCACTTAGTTCTGGGGAAAAAGACCAGCACCCTGAACTTCAGAGCAAAATACAAGCAAATTACAATCATCAACAGATAGACCTTGTCTGATTCAAATCCCAATACATAGTTACCAGAGTTCAACAAAGTCTCAGCATCTGGGTTTACAAGCTGGAGGGCTCCTTAGCTACAGCTGCCCAGAGTCTTGTCATTAACACCATTTCAAGAGCCCTTAAACAAATTACAAACAGACAGACCCAATACAATTCATAGTTACTAACATCTAGGCTCAGCCTGGGAGCTCAGAACAAAGGCTGACCAAGAGTCACGCACCACCACTGCAGTAGCAAAGAGCTCCAAGGAAGAAGAGGCCAACCCCTGGCTTTTATATCTTTGTCAGTGTTAGGGGTGTGTCACACATGTGACTCACCCACAAGACCTAAAATTGTCACAAAGAGGCAGACTTAAACCCATGTGGTCTAAGAGTCTCTGCTGTACAGACATGTAAACTAGGCCCTCCCTGGAGTTAGCCCCACCTTGCGCCCCACCTCAGTCATCAATCCACACCCACATAGGTTCCACACCTAATAGGGGTTTGGGCCTGGGGCTTAGCATTACTCAAAGCAAACAAAAGCCAAACTCTTCAAGGGCACTTGTTGAACTAAGTGCTAAGGAGCCCATTTTGCTTAACAACACACTATCCTACTGGGCTATTATGACAAAAGCACTTTGTTAACTATGAAGCTTATATAAAAATTAGCCAGCATTGTTCCTAACGGATATGATAATTGCAAAACTATATGACATATGACTATTTAACCTCTAAGAGACCCAAATTCCTCTTTTGCAAAATATGGATAAAAACACTTACACTACCAATACTCCAGTGTTTTTGTAAAGCAGGTGCTATGTAAACCTTAAAGGACTCTGGATCTGGTCTCATCACTATTTTTGGTTTCTTTGGCTAGCAATGGACAAATATCTGTAAATCCATTGCACACTATGAATCCAACCCAAGCTCTGTAGGCCTGAAATCTGCTTCAGGTGCACTTCAATCTAAATGCAAATTTTCCATGTTTCCAACAAGCTCCTGAGAGATTGACTGGATCCCCTCAGCTCAGGGTTAGCTGAGTTCAGAATGAATAGAATTGTACCTCAAAGAAATTGTTTGATCCTGTATGTAGGCTTATAACATTTGCAAGTGTGATACCAGCCTGTACCAACAATGCCCATCACATAGGACCTTAGAGTTCAACAGTAATTAGAGAGCCAAGAAAATTCTTGACATATTTTTTAAACAAAGAGACCAGAACCTTTTCCCAAGGACAGTAGATGCCTTCTATGAAATACTCTTGTTGAAATCCTATCTTGATTTAATCAATCCTGCCACTGTTTGTACTATGTCTGGACTCCTTTCTGGAGTCCAGATGATTGAATGCTCCAAATCTCCTCATGGTTGCAGATCTTGACTGTGCCAATCCCTAAAACTATGGTCTGATCTATCAACTTCTTTTCAATATGAAACATCTATGAAAAGTTGTCTATGGCTCCTGGCTACACTTTCTCACCTCTTTCATCACTAAAATAATCACTAAAATAAATCACCCTTTTCTTAGCCTTAGCTTTCCTTGCCAACCTATTCTGAGCTTTAGTATTCCTTACTATTCTTAGTAGGAATATTACAGTAATTCCCATAATATTCTTATAGGACTATGCTATGCTATGGTGTTATAATCATCCTCTGCTACCTTCATCCTCTGTCACCTTTTGTACATTGTTTATAAAATCTGCATTTTAATTTTTCATTTTAATATAAAATTAAAACTAAAAAAAACTTTATAAGTACTATTTCTATCTTTTTAGGCTGTTCCCTTTCATTCCTTTCCGGAATTATTTCTCTGTGACTTCAGAATTTCAGTCTTGAGAGTGGTCTCCAACACCCAATCCACTACCAAATTTTATTGGTTCAGCCTCCAAAATACTTCTTCCATTCATTCCCTTTTCTTAAATCCTAGTACCACCACCCCAATCCTAGCCATATTGCTTCTTGCTTGGATTACTCTCCTAGTCTCCTAATGGGTCTTTCCACCTTTAGTCTTTTTCTCCTAACCTATCTGCCACACAGCTGTCAGCTATCTAATGCACAGGCCTGCCATGTCATTGCCCTGCTGAAAAATCTTCAGGGATTCCTCATTACCTCAGGAATAAACTTTAAAGTCCTCAGTCTAGAATTCAAGGCCCTTCACAACCTGGCTCCATTCTATGTTTCCATCTCTCTTTCACCACTCCCCAATATTCACTGTATAGTTTAATTAAAATGAACTACAAACCATTTTGTAAACTCATCCTATACTGTCCTGACTCCATGTCTCCACATATACTTTCCTACATGCTTGGAATGATCTTTCCTGCCACCAGCAGTCCACTGAGCTCCATTCCTCATCATTCTCCCTTGCCACATCCTCACTTCCTTCAAGGCTGAATTCCTTGAAGTCCACCTCCTCCATGAAGCCTTTCATTATCTCTGGTTGAGAGTAATATCTCTTTTCTCAAATATTTCATATGACTCTATTTGGACCACTAATAGGAAATATATCACATATTTCTAAGGGCATGCTTTATCTTAGCTCATAGCTTGTAAGCTCTTTCAGAGCAGCAATTTTTGTTACATTTCTTCATCAGCACCATCATTTACAATGCATTGTATATAGTAAGCACTTAGAAATGTTTGTTTTCTATATGGCATTTTTTAATAGGTAAAAGACATTTAAAAATAATTACAATGATAAGGTCTAGAAAAGACCTTAGAAATCATTCCATACATCCTTCCTTTTACAGATGGATAAACTGAGTCTTAAAGAGGGGAAGAGACTGAGCCTAGGTGGAGCAACACCTTTTTGGAAAAGTCAGTGCTAGGACTTAGACTTATAATGCTGGGTCCATCAAAGCCAAGCTTAGTGAATTAAATAGATTACTAAACTGAATCTTCATTCTCCCCATGCCCTCCCTTCCCAAACCAATAATGACAAAATAAATTGTGACTATAAATTAATGAGACCTATTTTTTGTATGACTTGAAACCAGTACCAAGGTTAACTCCCAAGGAGTCAAGACATTCTATGAGTAATAGCAGCAGTACCCAAAGTGTACCGCCTCCAAAAGAGACTGTCTTAAAGGACATCACTGAGGTGGGTGCATGAGCCCTGGTATCTTTGTTACAAAGTCTATATTACTGTATTCTGGACTAGAAGATCTTTGAGGTTCTTCCCAGATTAAACAGTCATTGAGGCACAGAACATAGGGTCTTAAAAGGCCCCAGAGTTCTTCTAATCCAACCTATACTTAGAAAAGACAATCTTCCGCTATACACTGAGGAGTATCTAAACTAGCTCCTATTTGAAGGCCCCCATCGAGGAAGCCTATTCTACTTGTGAACAGCTTTCATTGTTAGGAGGTTTTCCCTTATACCTAAATAAAAGCTCTTTACAACTTCCTAGTTTTGATCAAGTGAAGTAAGTCTAATTTATCTTCCAAAAGAAAGCCCTCAAATGCTTGAATATGGTTATCATGTTCCCCTTAAGTCTTCCCTTCTCTACTTGAGGAACCAAATGATATAATGTATAAAAACACTTTATAAACCTTAAAATACCATGTAAATGTTAGCTTTTAAAATTATTATCATATTATGGCCAGATCTTCACTATTGAGAATATATAGGGAGGTTCGTTAAAATCTGTTCTCGTATATGGGTTCTTCTCTCAATTGTTGCACAGACGTTACATTTGGCTCTTAAAGGACTAAAGAGATTAAATGGTTTAAATTCCCAAGGTCAATAGGTCAATAAGGGTAGAAGGGACATTAGAGATTATCTAGTCCAAATTCCTTGTTTGAAAGATTGGGACACTGAAGGCAAAAGAGCCTAAGTAATTTTTCAAGGGTCACAATTTTCAGGGTTCTTGTCTTGGTCCAATGCTCATTCCCCTTTACAATGCAGTCTTCCCTCCCTGAAGCCACAAAGAAGACAAATGACTAATCAAATCAGAGAATTTCAGAATTGGAAAGGACCTCAGAGGCAATCCAATCCAATGCATACCTGAACAGGGACCCCCTTGACAACAAATTGCTAAAATCAAAATTGGCAATAATTATTTTTCTCTAAATCAAAGAGACCATAAAACCCCAAAAGCCCTATTCTCACATTAAATCAATATCTCATTATGTGCAGCCTTAAAAGTGTTATGATTTAAAGAAAAAACAACATCTATTTTATTCAGACGTTCTCATCACGACATTTCTGAGCTATTTATGGCATAAGCAATAGTTAGGAATCTATAATTAAGTAGCTTATTTGGTTTCCCTTTCGAGAACCCAAACACTTACAAAATTGGTATTAAGTTACTCAGTAAACTGCTAAAGCATTTTTCATTAACATTCCATTCTGTCACCACTCAAAGGATATAATATTCCAGTGGATGTCTAACTTGCTGTTGATCTCCAGACCCCGGGTTTCTTGTCTCTCCTCCTCAAGCTGTTTGGGGTTTGTAAACTGATTCCTTTCCGCAGGTGACTCTGGGAAACTCTCAAAGTTGAACTTGTCTACTTGAATCGCCATTCTGCAAGAAGGGATAGAAGGAGGGGGAAAAAAGAAAAGAACTAATCAGCAGGGTTATTTCCCCTAAATATTTTAAGCCACTTGGTCCAGGGCAGCATGAGACAATATGATGAATAGTTACGACCATTCACAGAATTAGATAATTTGAGAGTTAGAAGGGACCTCAGTGGCAATCTAGACCAACTTATATGCCATAGTAATTCCCTTCAAAAAAATACAAAAAGTGATTTTCAAGTCTTTTGCTTGAAAATTTCAAAGAAAGAGGAACACAATATTTCTTAAGGTAGCCCATTCCATTGCTATTGATTCATAACATTCATTTAAATAGTAAGAATTAACAGAGCTACCAATCATGCCTTAACCTTACACCTGGACCACCTGAAATCCTACTTGGAAACTATGATACATTTAAAGATTCACACTTGGGAAGTGATCTGTGATTAAAGAAAACACCAAAAGTTTCCTCAGGGTAATCTTCATTTTGCAAAGAGACAAAAGATACTTCACCTTCTGTGCTTTAGATACTTCAAAGATTCATAATATTGTCAGTGTGGGTACCACCTCCTCTGACAGAGATCATAATTCAGCAACAAGAAAAACAGTAATAGCAACCCACGTAAACATACTGTTTTAAGGTTTATAAAGCACTCTCTTTGTAACAATCATATTAGGTGGGTAGTTGGGTATTATTATGCCCTTTTGTCGATGAGATAAAGGGACTCATTAAAGGTCACAGAGACAGGTTTCAAACCTAGATATTCCAACTCCCATAGCTGGTACTCTTTCTATTATACCATGTAAGACCATGAGTCTTATTAGACCCTTTTTTCTCTTCTTCCTTTCAGAATTCCTATCCGCTCTTTAAATGCTAAAGCAAATGCCACCTGCTCCCAGAAGATGTTTGGGATGCTCCCCAGTGGGTAACAATTTTTCCCCAACACAGGACATTCTGATTGCATTTCTCTGATGAACTTGGAGTATAAAAGTGTATTTACTTTGGTCTGAGGGAGCAGCTAGGTAGCACAGTGAACAGAGTGCTGGCCTTGGAGTCAGGAAGACAAGTTAAAATCCTACCTGAGATACTTAAATAGCTGCATGCCCTTGGGCAAGTCACTAAAACTCTCTCAGCCTCAGTTTCCTCACCTATAAAATAGGGATAATAAAAGCACTTGCTTCATGGGATTGCAATGAGAAGCAAATGAAGCCCATTTACATATGTAAAGTGCTTTCCAAACTATAAAGTACTGTATAAATGATAGCTATCATCATTATTATTATTACTATTATTATTATTATTATTAAGGTTCAAAGTATCTACTGTTAACTACACAGATAGATGGGAAGGATTGAGACACCTCACAGATGCAGGATATCAGGATGGCAGAGAGTCATATTTTATAAGACTGTAATATAATTATCATGTAATATTATGTATTAAAGTTATCTGTTATCTTAACAATAGCTCAAAACAGCAAGTATTATAGGTGAGATTACTACTACTGTGCACAAAGTTGTAGGTGCCTGTTTCAACAATCCGGCTAGCAACTGTTGTGGGGGTGAAAGACCAACACAAGCCCAACAACAAGAATGCTGCCAAAGCCCAGGTTCTTTTGATCTGCTTCACTAAGGAAAGCAACGTTAAGGGGTTGACAAGCTTATTTTAATCCAGCATACAAATATCACTCACTTAGTTCAGGGGAAAAAGCCAGCACCCTGAACTTCAGAGCAAAATACAAACAAAGTACAAACATCAACAGACAGACCTTGTCTGATTCAAATCGCAATACATAGTTACCAGAGTTTAACAAAGTCCCAACATCCAGGTTTACAAGCTGGAGGGCTCTTAGCTACAACTGCCTGGAGTCTCCAAGCCACCAAGAGTCAGAGCCCTGCGCAAATGGCTCTGTCTTCTCAAGCATTTCAGATATCATCAAACGTCATCTGAATGACCAGAACTTAGGCTCCTATGATTGCCTCTGGAGTTAGCACCTCCCCTTAGTTAGCCCCACCTTGGGCCCCACCTTAGTTACCAATCAACACCCACATAGGTTTTACATCTAATAGGGGTTTGGGCCTAGGGCTTACCACCTAGTAAGACTCAATGAAATATACTGAATTACTCAAAGGAAACAAAAGCCAAACTCTTCAAGGGCACTTGGTTGAACTAAGTGCTAAGAGCGCTTACCAATACACTGCCATTGATGGAAGGGTCCATAAAAGTTATTTTCCAGTATGTCAACCCCCCCCCCATCTCTCATATTCAATTCAATAAACATTTACTTAGCACCTACTATGAGCAAAGCTCTGTGCTAGGAACTAGAAATAATAAAACACAAATTAATAAAAGATGACATAATGGATAGAATTTTGGAATCATGAGGACCTGAATTCAAATTCTACCTTATATACTTTGTAACTGTGTGGCCCTGGGCAAGTCACTTAACCTCTGTCAGCCTTGGTTTCTTCATCTGTAAAATAGGGGGTAATAATAGTACCTACCTCACAGGACTTTGTGAGGATCCAGTGAAATGGTAGCCATAAAATGCTTTGTAAACATTAAAGTGCTACACAAATGTTAGCTATTAGTAATACTAGTAGTTGTTTAATACTAAAAGAACTATATCTGAATCTGTGATTAGATTAATGAAAGTTCATCCCAGATGAAGAAACTCCCTCTATTAAAGCTGGCTGGCACTTTCTCTGTAAATTAGTATCTCAGAGATGTTAAGTGACTTTGTCAGGGTTACAGAGCCAATATATGTCAAAAGTAGCTTTTTACTCATGGGCAAAGAAAACAGTGTTAGGGTAGAGTGGTTGGAGTGGAAAGAGAAGAAGAATATGAGGCTATATAAAAAAGCCATCTTTGTGTCTACTTTTCTACTCACTCTCTTCTAAACTTTTAGTAATCTGTCTTCTAACCTCATAATTCACCTGAAACTTATCTTTCCAATGGTGCCAATGCTGTTAACTGCCAGATCTAATGATCTTTTCTTAAACATCATTCTTCTTGATTTCCCTGGAGTATTTGACACTGTTGACCACCTTCTCATCCTAGAAACTCTGCTCTCTGGCTTTTCCTGATATTGCTTTCTACTCATTCTCCTCCAACCTCTCTGACCACACCTTTTCTTTAACATTCATTTTTAAAATTTGGAGTTCCAAATTCTCTCCTTCTCTCTAGTCCCTTCCCAACTCATTGAAAAGGTAAGCAATGATGCCTGTTATACATGTGAAGATATGCAAAACATGTTTCCATCTTAGCCACATTTTTAAAAAAAGAAAGAAAAATAAAGTGAAAAAAGATGCTTCAATCTGCTCTTGGAGTTCATCAGTACACTCTCTAGAATTGGATAGCATTTCTCAACATTTCTTTGGGATAGTACTAGGTCACTGGTTTGATCAGTCTTTCAGAGCTGATGATCATTAAAATATTGCCATTTCTGTGTACAATATTCTCCTGGATCTGCTCACTACGATTTGCATCAGTTCTTGGGTTTTCCTGAAACCCTCCCCCTCATCATTTCTTATAGTCTTAGTCTCCTTTGAGAGATCTCCAATCATACCTCACTTGCTAATTAATTATTAATCCCCCAAGTCTCTGTCTTGGCCCTCTTGTCTAGTCTCTCTGTACTATCTAACTTGGTGATCTCAACAGCCCCTGTGGGTATAATCTAAGCTCTATGCAGATAATTCTTATTCCTTAAAACCAGAACCAGACTCTCTTGAACTCCAGTATGACATTAGAAACTGTCTACTGGCCAATTCAAACTGGATATCCTAAAGGCTTCTTAGACCCAATATAATAACCTCTCCACTGACTCCTTCCTTGTCTTACATGTAGAGATGACCCTTCTGGCCAAGGAAAGTCTGTCTAGGTGTACCCTTAATCTCATTCCATCCCATCCTCCACAGTAGACTGCCCCCTCTATCATGCCTAGACTATCAATAATTTTCGACCTCTCCTGTCAAAAAACTGCTTCCATGCTGCCTAGCAACATTCTCAGATCTTCTTCATTCTTAAAACAATTCTCAACTAATCCAACCATCTGTGCTAGCTATCATCTTATACTGTTCTTCCCTGTTTCAGCTAAACTCCTAGAGAAGGCCATCTACAATATGTACTACCACTTCCTTTCCTCTAACTCTTTTCTTAACTCTGCAGGTTTTGACACTATGGATCAGAGGTTCCCAAACTTATTTGCCTCATCACCTCCTTTTCAAAAAAAGTTACTCAGTGCCCCCCCCGAAATTTACTTTCATTAACCCTTTAACTTTTCTTTTGAAATTTGCATCATTTCAAAATAATATAAAATACTTTTAAAATTATGCTTCTTAAATTTAATAATTTATTATAAATTTGTGGGGTTTTTTCCTGCATTGAAATTTTGGTGAAATAACACTGCATCACATAACCATATTAACACTGCATCACATAACCATATAGAATCATATTGTAAACAAGTCACTACATGCACATATTCCTGCCAATGCATGCTGGACTACTCCACAATGTGCAATCCACTTGCCTGCCAACATTTCTTTGTTAAGAATTGTAAGCAGACTTGACCACTGATTGGTTATAACTTGCATTTTCTGTGTTTATTTGGAAAATAATGCAATCACTATGACTTTAATTCTGTTACACAATAGATGAAACATGTAGGAATGTTTTTTTCAAAATTTTCTTCTCTTCCTTCCTTATGCTTCCACTGCCTCTTATTTTCCTTCAATCCCTCCTCTCCCCTGAAGCATTGCACCTGAGGCTACTACCAGCCCCCTGGGTCATTCCAGCGCTCTCCAGGGGGCAGTACTACCCACTTTGGGAATCTATGCTAGATCATTCTTCCTGGATACTCTCTCCACTCCAGGTTTTTATGACACTGCTCTCTCATACTTTCCTTCTGACTGCTCATTCTCAGGTTTCTTTACTCATCTACTATCCATTTGTCTCTCTGAGGCTCTCTTCTCTTCTCCCTCTACACTATCTTGCTATTTGGTAATCTCATCGACTTCACTGTAGCTTAGAAGCCTCCCTTCCAAACTTCAGTCTCACATCATCAATTGCCTAGTGGGCATGCAGAACTGTATATCCTGTAGACATTTTAAACTCCACATGTCCAAAACTGATTTCATTATCTTTCTCCCTACACCCACTCCTATTTCCAGTTTCCCTATTACTTTAAAGGGTACTTCGATCTTTCCAGTTTCTTCCTCATCTCCTAACACATTTCCCTCACATATCCAATCTGCTGCCAAGTCCAGTCATTTCTATCTTCAACATATCTCTCATACACATCACCTTCCCTCCTATGACACAGCCTACATCCTTTTGAAAGCCCTCATCATCTTATGTCTAGACTATTGCAATGGCCTGCTAGTTGGTCTCTACAACTCAAGTCTCTCCTCACTTCAGTCCATCCTATACTTGGTTACCAAAATGATCTTCCTAAATCACAGATGTGATCTTACCACCCTCTTACTCTATAAACCAAAGTTACTCCTTAATGTCTTCAGGATCAAATATAAAATTTTATTTCACTTTTTAATTCCTTCAAAACTTGCCTCACCTCTTCCCTTTCCAGTCTTCTTATATTTTATTTGCCTGCACATACTCTATGATCCACAAACTTGACTTTGTTTTTGGCTGTTTTTGTACTCTGTCTTCCAACTCCATAACTGTTTACTGGCTGTCCCCTAGGCATAGGTGCTGCAGTGGATAGAGTGCTGGGCTCTATAGAGGAGAACTTCTCTTCCTGAGTTCAAATCTGTCCTCTTAATAGCTTAATAGACACTTGATAGCTGTGTGACATGGATAAGTGACTTTTATCCTGTTTGCCTCAGCTCCTCATTGACAAAAATGAGCTAGAGAAGGAAATGACAATTTTTGGCATCTTTGCCAAAAAAATCCCCCAAAACAAAAAAACCCAAATGGGGTTACAAAGAGGGGGTTACACAACTAAAATGACTGACCAACAAAACCCCTATGCATGGAATGCTTTCCATATTCATCTCTGCTCTCTTCTTTCCATTAAGACTTAGCTCAAATTCTGCTTTTTGCAAAAAGTCCTGTCCTTGGGCATGCAACTGAAAAAGCTAGAAAAAGAACAAATTGAAAATCCCCAATTAAATACCAAATTAGAAATACTGAAAATGAAAGGAGAGATTAATAAAAGTGAAATTAAGAAAACTACTGAACTAATAAATAAAACTAAGAGCTGGTTTTATGAAAAAACCAATAAAACTGATAAAAATTTGGTTAATTTGATTAAAAAAAGAAGAAAACCAGATTATCAGTATCAAAAATGAAAGGGGCGAACTCACCTCCAATGAAGAGGAAATTAAAACAATAATTAGGAATTATTTTGACCAATTGTATGCCCATAAATTTGACAATCTTAGTGAAATGGATAAATGTTTACAAAAATATAAATTGCCCAGATAAACAGAAGAGGAAATAAAATACTTAAATAACCCTTTCTCTGAAAAAGAAATTGAATAAGCCATCAATGAACTCCCTAGGAAAACAATCTCTAGGGTGAGACGGATTTACAAGCAAATTCTATCAAACATTTAAAGAATAATTAATTCCATATTATATAGACTATCTGGGAAAATTGGTGAAAAAGGAGTCTTACCCAATTCTTTTTATGATACAAGTATGGTACTAATACCTATACAGGGAAGAGCCAAAACAAAAAGAAAATTATAGACCAATTTTCCTAATAAATATAGTTGCAAAAATTTTAAATAAAATATTAGCAAAACGATTACAGCAACTCATCATGAGAATAATACACTTTGATCAGGTAGGAATTATGCCAGGAATGCAAGGCTGGTTCAACATTAGGAAAACTATCAGCATAATTGATCATATCAACAACAAAACTAGCAGAAACCATATGATCATCTCAATAGATGCAGAAAAAGCTTTTGACAAAATATAAGACCTATTTCTATTGAAAACAGTGGAGAGCATAGGAATAAATGGAGCCTTCCTTAAAATTATAAAAAGCATCTACCTAAAACCATCAATAAGCATTATTTATAATGCGGATGCATTCCCAATAAGATCAGCGGTGAAACAAGGATGTCCATTATCACCCCTACTATTCAATTTGGTACTAGAAATGTTAGCTGTAGCAATAAGAGAAGAAAAAGAAATTGAAGTAATTAGAATAGGCAAAGAAGAAACTAAATTATCACTTTCTGTGGATGATATGATTTACTTAGAGAAACAAGTAAAAAACTATTTGAAATAATAAACAACTTTAGCAAAGTCAGGATACAAAATCATCAAAACCACTTGGTACTGGCTAAGAAATAGAGGGGTAGATCAGTGGAATAGATTAGGTACACAAGACACAGTAATCAATGATTATAGCAATCTCCTGTTTGATAAACCCAAAGAGCCCAGCTTCTGAGATCACAACTCACTGTTTGACAAAAACTGCTGGGAAAACTGGAAAATAGCATGGCAGAAACTGAGCACAGACCAACGTCTGACACCATATACCAGAATAAAGTCCAAATGGGTACATGATCTAGGTATAAGGGCTGATACTATAAACAAATTAGGGGAGCAAGGAATAGTTTATCTGTCAGATTTATGAGGAATGGAGGAATTTATGACCAAACAAGAGATAGAGAATGTTATGAAATGCAAAATAGATAATTTCAATTGCATTAAATTGAAAAGTTTTTGCACAAAGTCAATGCAACCAAGATTAGGAAGGAAACAGAAAACTGGGAAAGAATTTTTACAACTAGTATCTCTGAAAAAAGGCATCATTTCTAAAATATACAAAGAACTGAGTCAAATTTACAAGAAAACAAGTCATTCCTCAATTAATAAATGGTCAAAGGATATGAACAGCCACTTCTCAGAGGAAGAAATTAAATCTATCTATAGTCATATGAAAAAAAGCTCTAAATCACTATTGATTAGAGAGATGCAAATCAAAACAACTCTGACTTACTACATCACACCTATCAGATTGGCCAACATGAGAAAACAGGAAAATGATAAATGCTGGAGAAGATATAGGAAAGTTGGAACACTAATTCATTGTTGGTGGAGCTGTGAGCTGATCTAAGCATTCTGGAGAGCAATTTGGAACTATGCCCAAAGGGCTATAAAAATGTGCATACACTTTGACCCAGCAATATCACTTCTAGGGCTATATCACAAAGAAATCATAAAAATAGGAAAAGGACCCAGATGTGTAAAAATATTTATAACAGCTCTTTTTGTGGTGGCCCAGAACTGGAAATCAAGGGGATACCCATCAATTAGGGAATAGCTGAACAAGTTGTGGTATATGAATGTAATGAAATACTATTGTGCAATAAGAAATAATGAGCAGGTGGACTTTGGGAAAACCTGGAAAGATTTATATGAACTGATGCTGAGTGAAGTGAGCAGAATCAGGAGAACATTGTACACAGTAACAGCCACACTGTGTGAGGACTGATTGTGATACACTTGGATCCAAAACTTTTCCAAAGGACTCATGATGGAAAATGCCATCCACATCCAGAGAAAGAACTATGGAATCAGAATGCTAAGTTAAGCAGACTCTACTCTTTTTTGCTTTATTTTGTTTTCTTTCTCATGGTTTCTGCCATTCATTAAAATTCTTCTATACAAGGGGCAGTTAGGTGGCGCAGTGAATAGAGCACTGGCCCTGAAGTCAGGAGGACCAAAGTTCAAATCCAGCCTCAGACATTTGATACTTACTAGGTGTGTGACCTTAGGCAAGTCACAACCCTGACTGCCTCACCTCCACCTTCTAAAAATAATAATTTTTCTATACAGCATGACTAATGTAAAAATGTGTTTAATAGGAATGTATGTGTAGAGCACATATCAGATTGCATCTTGCAGAGGGGAGAAAATTTAAAACTTATGGAAATGACTGTTGAAAACTGAAAAGAAATAAAATAAATATTTAAAAATAAATAAATAATATATCTTTTTTAAAACCCTATCTTCCAATTGCTAGTGCCTTCTCTGAATCACTTACAATTTATCCAATATAAGGCTTGTGTCTGTATAGTGAATGGATGTTCTCCCCCATGGGAATGTGAATTCCTTGAGGGCAAGAACTGCTTTTTATATTTATTTGTTTTCCCAGCAATTAATACATTTACTTCTTACATATTAAGTGCTTAATACATGTTTGTTGACCAATTCTTAACATGTCTGAAACAGAAATCCTTATCTTTCCTTCAAAAAAGCAACCTTTCACAAACTTCCTTTTTACTGTTGACAGCACTGCCAACTTTCCCATTACCTGAGCTCAAAACCTCAGCGTCATGCTCAGCTTTTTACTCTCAATTGACATAAGTATCCAATTAATTGCCAGACCTCACTGTTTCTTTGTCTACAACATCTCTCACATACACCTCCATCTCTCTACTCACAAAGCCACCACCTGGTTTAGGCCCTCATCATCTCTTGCCTGGACTATCATAATAGCTTCCTAAGCAAGATCCTTGCCACAAGTTTCTCCCCAGTCCAACTCATCATACACAAAACTTTTCCCAAATGACTCCTCTGACAATGTCACTCTCTAACCCAATAATATTCAATGGCTACTTGTAATCTCAAGGATCAAATGTAAGCTCCTTTGACTGCTATTTAAAGCTCTTTATATCCTTACTATCTTTACACATTACCCTCCATGTATTCTATTGTCCAGATATATTGGCCCACTTGCTCTTCCTTTCACATGACTCTATGTGTCTTAGAAAGAAAATCTTTCTTTCCTTCCTTCCTTTCTTTCTTCCTTCCTTCCCTCCTTCCCTTCTCTCTTCCTCTCTTTCTCCCCGTTCACTCTGCAGCTCACAGACTGGACCACAATAGGTCCCCCCTGCCTGTACTTTAGGCCCTCCTGCCTTAGAGTAAATATCAATGGTAACTGTTTCTCTTTGGAACAGCAACCCTCAGGGTCTTCCCCTCCCAGCTTGATTTTTTTTCCAGAATGCCATGGTCCTCTTCGAAAACAGGACAAACACAACAACATGTCTTATCTCTGCGACTGTACTAGCTGTCCCTTCACCTCTACCTTTACCCCATTAAACCTCCCCCTCCTCCCAGTCTTGGCTAATATGCTTTTGCCCCTAATTCCCACCTCTTACAATGCTTGGTTTCCTTCAGGATTCAGCCCAGGGACTACCTTCTTTGACAGGTTCCTTCTTACTTTCTTTCCTGGTTCCCAAAGGTGCTGACAACTCCCATCTAAGGTTATCTTCCTTAGTGTGTATGTGTATCACATATAATCTATATGCACATATACATGTACACAATACATATATACACATATATACAATATGTATTAATATTATACATATATTTAACGTACATGTTATTCATCTACTAATATATAAGCTCACTGAGGTCAGAAGCTGTTTTTACTTTTTCTTTGTATCTCCAGTATTTAGCAGAATTCCTGATGCATAATAAATTTATAATATATACTTGTTAATTAATTGATTAATATGACAACATTATGAGCACTGGAATGAAAACAAGAAAATTAGTGTTCCAATCTAAGTTCTCCACATTCCACTGTATGTTCTGGAGCAAGTCAGTGTTCCTCTTTGAGTAATTCTTCCTGTGTAGGGAGTAAGCTATAAGAAAAAGAGCACTGGAATTGGAGTTGGTAGATCTGGGTTCAAATCTTGGCTCTGCTGCTCACTAGCTGAGTGGCCACTGGCCAGCTATTTAACCACTATGGGCTTCTTATTATCCATTTATAAAATGAAGGAATGGGACTAGATGAACTTAAAGCTTCCTTACAGATCCTTCCCCAAAATAACATTCTAACCAAAGATTCTAACATTCTCTATTCTGAATTTGAATAGCTTCTTTTAAGGTTCCTTCCACATTTCACTTTTGATGATTCTAAATTTAAACTCACAAAAGAGATGTTAATAGTTACAACAAGAGTTTTTTAGTCTGGGTTCTGTGTCAATAAATCATCACATCTCAAACAGAGAACAATATATAGTAACATGCTTCCCAACAGTGAAAACTCTTGTGGATAAATGAATGTGTGAAGGCCAAGAGACACTGGTTTGATTCAGTAGCAAACAGGAAACTTGACTCCCTACCTCCTCTAAAGAAGCAGGTATTTTCCATCCTTCTAAATATTGATGTAAAACATGGAACTGCCCTAAAGATAAAGGTCAGAACATTTCCTGTTTCACTAAAAAGGTCAAGATAAGTTCAAGACAAGGCCTCTACTATGAAGCCCAAAAGGAACTAATGGCTTTCACCTTTCAATCACTTAAAAATGTATTCAAATAAAGGTTTCTCTTTTCTTTTTTTTTCTTTGTCCAAAAATAAGTTGCAGGAATACGTTTAGAGCAAACTTACAAACTGGCTGTGGAAAAGGTTACATTAGGATTGCTTTTATTTCTGTGATACTTCTTGCTACAATATTTTGATTAATATCACCCATGTAGGAGTACTATTGTAATAATCATTGATATTTACACAGCACTTTGTAGTTAAAAAGCCCTTGACAGGAATTTTCTCATTGGTCCTTTTAGCAACCATATGTGGCAGGTGGTCCAAGTTTTATCCCATTTATTAATGAGGAAACTGAATTTATAGAGGTAAAATAACTTACCCTAATTCACATATCTAGGACTTAAAACAAGGTTTTCTGCCACTAGATTTAGAATTATTTCTAATTCAAGAAGATCTAGATTCAAATTCTGTCTTTAACACATACTAGTTATGTGATCATGAACAAGTCACTCAACTTATCCAAATTTCAGTTTGCTCATCCATAAAATAAGGATAATAATGATGTATAGTCATTTTTTCAGGGTGGTTTTGAAGCTGGCATGAAATTATGCAGGTAAAGAATTTTATAAACATTAAAGTGCTACAAGCATGTTAATGATAACTAAGGTCATATGCAATCGGACTTGTTCTTCCCAGCCTGACAAGGAACAACTATCATCAATTTTAGTTCATCATAAAGACATTTTAACAACCGGAGTTATCCAACAAAGAAAAGAGATGTGTGCTTTTGAGATAGTGAGCTCCCCACCACTGGAGGTCTTTAAGGAGATTACAAGAACCACATGACAAGCATGCTACATAACAGAGATTCATGTGCTGAGTTAGAGGTCAGGCTCAGGGGTGGGGAGTCTGTGGCTAGAGGCCGCTGGTTCCTCAATCCTGTAGATGATCTAGAAAGGCAGCATGGTATATTAGAAAAAGAACTAGACTGGGATTTAGGAAGACCTGGGCTCTATGCTTGGTAGCTGTGTGACACCTGGAAAGTGTCAACCTCTTTGGGTTCATAAAAAGAAGAGGCTGGATACCATGACTTGAAAGACTGCTTCCAGATCTTAGCCTGTGATCCTCTGACGTCAGATGTTTCTTTCTAGCTCTGTAACTTTATGATTCTTCAAATTAAAGATATGAGAATTATGAGGTGAGTGGCTATTAATAATTTACTTTTGTAATTTTTTAGGCTGGTACATATTTGGTGAAGTACAATGGTTTCAAATTTGAAAGAGAGGGAGTGAATAGTAAAGAGAACAATAGGTCTGCAGAGATGAACTTTCCCAAATTGAGGGATTCTTGGCCATGTGTTCCTATAAATCCTCTAAACAACAATAATCCAATGTTCTGGAAGCAATCCTGTCCTAAGATACTAGGGTCAATAATATGTACATCAGGCTGTCTTTCATTCTAAGTATTTCACCAGCTCATCTCCTTTGCTAGTGTTTGATGGTGTCTTTCATTTTACTTCTTCTGTATAAAACATCCTTATAATAGGCTTCAGAGTATTTATGCCCACTATGTCTTTCCATTACTCTTTAGATTACTTATAATATGAATTCATCCAATTCATAAATTCGACAAGAATTTATTAGGTACCTATTATTTAGTACAGACACTGTACTAAATGCTGAGGACACAAAACAGGAGCAAAACAGTCACTTTCCTCAACTAAATTACATTCTCTTTGAAAAGTATGATGTACCGTGATTTGTAGCTATAATGCGTGGACAACAATATTGACATTGAAAGACTTCTGTGGCAGTGAGAAAATGGTGATCATTGTAATCACTTGGCAACTTCACAAATGTGATTTAGCCTAATTCTCATCTTCTGACTCAATTCTGAGCCCATGTGGTGCTTATGCAAGATACACACATCAATGGACTCTCTAAAAAGTTTCCTGAGCCATAGACTAGGAAATAAGTGGAGGGTTTTTAACCCATTTCGTTTTCCATCACGGATGTCTAGGTTAATATCTTACCTATTGCTTGTGATTTTTTTTCAACAATGACAAAAAAGGAACCAACCAATAACAATGACCAAAAAATTCTAACATCTGCCATAATTTATAACAAAAACCAAATGTTGTCATAGACATAAATATTACCCTTGAGTTAGAGGTCTGAGCTTTTAGAGAATCTGAACTATGAAACCAAACATCAAAAAGGTCTTGTTCCTTTCCTTAAAATGAAGAGTTACTTTTTCCAATTCAGATTTCCTTAAGAAGGTACAGACTCCAAGCCTCAGTAGACACAGACATTCCCTTTTTAGATATTTTTCCTTTTCTGAAATGTGAGGTAATAGAAGAACTGTGCTGGTCATAAGTAGTCAGCAGAGTATTCTCTGATTTAAATGATTCAAACATAAGAGGGAAGGAAAAATATTACCAAGAAAATGTGTCACTAGAAAAAGTGAGAATGAGATTGTCCCTGAAATGAAAAGAATATGAGAAAGGTTTCTAGGACACTGGGTGCATCTTCTATGGAGGATTTATGAAAAGACATTGCCAAGAACTGCAAAGGACAAAAGGTACAAATAAGTTATGAAGTCCATCAAAGCATCAATGTATTTAGATTGTCAATCAACTCATGCTCCTAATACCCCCATTTTATCAGTCTAAGACACACTATCGCAAGAGAATGAGAAAATGGGTAGTCAGTATGCTAGGCCAGAGACCCTAGGCTGCTCCTTCTGTCTTCATCATGGATTGCAGATATTGATAACCCTATCCTGACATGGAAGAATTTGTAGTTGGTAGCCCAGTAATGTAGCTGGAAGGCGAGGTATTTTGGCAGGGGTTAGAGAGGGGATGAGAAAGAAGAAGTAGCTGCTATATAGGGACAGGATGAATCTGGACTTCTGGTAGATTTCCAGACTCTGCCGTGCTAACCTTCTGGCTCTCTCTCAATGAAAACGCAGGTGTGAGCATCAGCTTAGGCTCTGAAAGTGAATATAGTGGTAGTATTGGTGGGAATGTGGTCTCAATTTGGGTGATTTTAGATAACGGCTCTGCTGCCTTGTTGTACTCCTTAGGAAAAATGAAGACTGATCTTTTCACCTGTCTGGGAGAGCTAAGCTAAGCAGATGGTTTCTTGGATAGCTGTGCTTGCTGCTGTTGCTACTGCCATGCTGACTGCTGGTACTTCTTCTATTATGACTGTGACTATTCAGAACTTTGAGACTGCTCTGACTGCTGGACTGCTGGGTTGAAGGCACTTGAGGTGCTGAATGAAGAGATGGTGGTTGCTGCAACTGATGAAAAGTATGATTAAGCATCTGCTATTTGCCTTCAGAATAATGATCCAAGATCTGGTGACAGATATCTTCTAATATATCAACAGGTATATCTTGAATAAACTGTTGTCACTACTTCCTGCACATTGGTGTTCCTTTTCCATGCTAGTATTTCAGAATTGTACAAAAGGATTCCTACTCACAATGAGCTGATATCCTTAGACAGGAGACAATAAGATTAAGAGAGCTGTCCAAGGTCATAAAGATAGTAGATGGCACAGTGGGGATCAAATCCAGCTTCTCTGATGCCAAATCCAGTGATCTTTTCATCATACAATGATACTTCTTCATTTGGAAACCATCTCTTCCTTCCTGAATGTGTAATAGCGCGCTGGACATTTCCGATGAATCGATCCTATTCCAATTTGTAATATGGCTATTTGTCCTCATGACTATCTTTCCTAAATGGATTGCAAATTTGTCAAGGGAAAATATTGTCAATTAACTTACCTCTACCTCTCCAGGACCTTTTACTGTGTCTTACAAGTAACAGATACTTTAAAATGTTTGCTTAAAATGAATTTTGTTGACTCTCAGCACTTGTGCAAAAATACAACAATAACAGGTCACATAAATATAGTGTTTTTAGGGTTTGCCAAGTTTTTTACACCCATTACCTTACTTGATCCTCATAATGACCCTATGAGACAAATATGAATTACTCAGATTTCTATACCATTTCAAGGCTCATAAAGGCCTTTCTTCATAACAAGTATTTAAGTTAAACATTACAAATATTATTATGTATTTTCTTGCAGATAGGAAATTAAGGCTAGGAAAATCTCAACCTAAAGTCTCACAGCCAGGCACAGCCAGGACTTGAACCCAGGTCCCTGACTGCATTGCTCCTGCAAGTACACTACAAAGATTCCAACAGGCATATTGTTAATGACAATGTCATCTAGTCTGCTTAAACACATAAATGCACATATGCACTTAGAAAAAGGGGGCTGTGGTTACACAGAAGCTTTCTTTACCTTGCAAATGGTGATAGGTTCTTGGAAGAGATAAGAGTTTTAATAAACCATGAGTGACCTGAATGAAAAGGATGAATTATGCAAAACAATATTCAAGGCCATTGATACTCATGAGGGAAAGGAGAGCTCTGTTTCTTTTTGTGCTCTAATGGATAACCTTGCTAGTGATCAGAAGGGAGAATTGACAAGACTTTTAATGAATAATGAAACAATCATGTTTTGAGGCCATTTACTTTGGTCCTAAAATGAGCCTGTCTGCCCATGACAGTTGTTGGAAACAAAATCAGGTATTACTGGCATACAAATGAGTAAATGAAGAAGAAAGAAGGGCCAGCCCAAAAACTACTGATGAGGCATCAGAACAGCTGGATGTCACTCGTCAAAGTCGCTTAAGAAGAACAGGACTTTGCACACTCTTGAAAGCAGAAGGTGACAGGAGTGATTAAGGATAAGTATAAAATCACAGGATATCAGAGACAGAAAGGACATTACATATCATCTATTCCAATCATTTTGTTCTACAGGTGAGAACACTGAGACCCAAAGAAGGCATTGTGATTTGCATGAAAACACATGGCAAATAAGTGTTTGAGCTGGAAACCTCCCAAGACAGTGATCTAGAAGACAGAGCTAATGATATGCAAAAGAGCCAATCCATTTGGGAAAAAAAGCATGACTAAGTCAAAGTATATAATGTAGGGGGTGGTGGAATGTGTTAGGGGAAGAAGTTGTATGCAATCATTGTGGAAGTTTTCAATATGAAAAGCAGAAGAACTGATACTAAGAGACCACGGTATGTTGCATTTTCAGACAAACCAGCCCAATATGATCCAGAAATAACAATTACCACTATTATTAATGGTCTACAAAGTCCTTTGCTTGCAACAGTCCTGTAAGGTAACCAGTGCAAATGTTATCATCATCTTATTTTATAGATGACGATTGAAGGCTTGGAGCAGTTGAGGTGACTTTTCTAAGATCACACAAATAATAAAGAACAGTACAGCAATCAAGGCCCATCTGAACCCCATCCCCTCCACTGAAATCTTCACCAATTACTTTAGTACAAAGTGATCTCTCCCTTCCTTGAACATCCACAGACGGCACTTCTACTCTTGGACTTAGTATTTGATTACCTACTGTCTCATATTTTTTTTTATTTCAGCTGCACGAGACTTATTTCCCTAACTGCTATCCTCATGGCAACACTGTGAGGCAGGTAGAGGCAGCAGCACAGAATCATGGGAATGTTGGAATCAGAAGAGAATTTAGTCCAACCCTCTAATTTTATAGATGAGGAAATAGAAGCAAAGAGAAGGAAAGTAACTTAACAGAGCCAAAGATAGGACTTTAGAAGTCATTTATAATCTAATCTTCCCATTTTAAAGATGAGGCACAGAAAAGTAAAATCCCTTACCCAAGGCCACACAGAGCCAGAAATGAATCCTAATGCTCCTATAGCTACACTCTGGAGTGAAGATACTTGTCCAGGGTGACACAGCTAAAGAACACCAGAGCTAGGACTTATTAAAAGGATTTGGGGTCTGATGACTTTAGGTTTGACTCACAGTTCTGCCTCTTACCACCTCTGAGACCCTGAGAAATTTACTTAAATTCTCCTGGCTTCAGTTTCCTTCTATACAGATTATAAGATTTCTAATCCTGGTCTACATCTATGATCTTAACATCCTATAATCTAGGTTCTGACCTCCATTCTGCCATTTACTACCGGTATGACCTCAGGTAAATCATTTAACTGCTTTGTTTTCTCATCACTACAAATTTAGGTTATCTATTCTCAGGTAGGCCTTCACTGCTGAACAAATCTTTTATTCTTCTCTGATGGAACCTCTATCATAGTCTCCACAAAGGCTATTCCAAAACATCTGCTCTGTCTTCAGATCTCTTACATCATCTCCTTTTGTCAAGGACTGCCTCCTAACTTACTGAGAGTATAAAGGCCAACCAGAGCAAGCTCTCTCTTCTCCCTAATTCCAGATCTCAACATTCCATTATCCTCCATTTTCACTCCCTTTGTTCTAGTCTCCAATAGAGATTTTGCCTTGCCAAGGCTAATTCCACTTATCTTCTTTATCTCATACCCTCCTGTCTCCTGATTCCAGGAACTTGCCCCTAGAATCGACCTCTCTCTTTTACTCATCTACAATCTTTCTATCTACTTATACTTCAGTTTTCCAACCTTGGAGTCATGCTTTGCTCTCTCCTCAACATCCATATCCAATCAGTTGTTAAGTCTAATAAAAAAGATCCTACTTCTACAATATCTCTCCTGTCCATTCCTGTTCTCTACTCGTACATTTTGCTGTTCGGTCTTGTCTGACTCTTCATGATCTCATCTGGGTTTTTTTTGGCAAATATACTAGAGTGGTTTGCCATTTCCTTCTCCAACTTATTTTACAGATGAGGAACTGAAGCAAGAGGGTTAAAGGACCTGCCCAGGGTCACATAGCTAGTAAGTATCTGACGCCAGATTTGAACTCAGGAGAATGAGTCCTCCAGACTCCAGGTCTGACAATCAATCTACTCCACCATCTAGTTGTCTGCTCTTGCTTGTTCAACTTCTACCCTAATTCAGACCCCATGACCTGTATCATTATAATAGCCTCATAATTGGTCTTCTTGACTCAAATCTTCTCCTTCAATTTATTGTTCACATAGTTAATTTGACGTTCCTAAAACAATTCCCTCCCACCCAAATTTAAAAAAAAAACTTCAATATTTTCCTCTTATTTCTAGACTAAATTTTAAAAAAAATCATTATCCTGGTATTTAAAAACCTTCACAATCTGGCTCTCCTTCCATCTTCAATCTTATTAAATATTACTTGCCTTCGAACCCTCTCAGCAATTCCCATGGCACAAAATTCCATCTTTGGCCTCAAAGCAATTCCATAAGTGGTTTCCAATGTGGAGTATTGTCACCTTCTTCACTCTTACTTTCCTAGAATAACTACTTCCTTCAAAGTACATCTCAGTTGCTACCTTTTATAAGAGGCCTTTCCTTATCTCATGAGTTATTAGCACTCTTTCCCAAAGTCACTTTTAATACAATTTATATGTATTTACCTGTATACATGCCCTATCCTTACAGCAGAATGCAAACTCTTTCAGAGCAGAGACTATTATTTATTTTATTATTTGTATGCCTAGAGTTAAGCACATGGTCTTGGAAACAGTAGTCATTTAAGAAATGTTTACTGAAATGAGTTGAATTAAAAATTAAGGTTCATTATTAAGAATATCATCTAGGAATAGAACAATAACCATCTCTTAAAAGTGAAATCACTTGTTGGTCTTTGAAACTCATGGGTTAAAGAGAATCATTCCTATCAATGAATGCCAATTTTTATGTTTAATTTTGTACCTGAATATGAAAATAACTGTCAACAGTTGGCACTAAAAAAAAATCTTTTATTTTTGAAAGCTCTATTAAAGGTGGATTTTTAATATCATGTCATATGATTCAGTCTTTAAACATCTGATAAACTCACCAGGGAAGTCATAATGATGACATTTCAATACAAATCAAAGAGTTGGATTTAAAAGGGACCATACACACTTAATTAAATTGAACTTTCATCTCAAGATAATTGATAGCTATATGGTGGCTATTTTAAATTACTACCCAGCACCATGTGGGTCTCTTTATGTGACTATTAAGGATATCAGCCCATTTTACATTTTCTAATGAAATATAATTGTAAATGGAAATGGCCTGGGCAGCCTATAGGAATGATCTGCCTTTCTAAGTCCAAAGCTAACTTTATGAAGAAAAAGGAGGATTAACACTGATATCTGAACCACAGAGGAAAAAAGATAACTTTTCCATTAATCCCTTAAAGGTCAATTAAATTCACAAAATTACACTTTTACAGATTAATTATTTATTTAAAATAATTGAAGTGAAGACATAACCTCAACTTGTAAAAGTCAAAGTTTCTGAAATTCAGCAAAAGCATCCTCAGTTACGAACAAACCTGATGCTAAGTGCTACCCAGAATAAAAACACTGGAGATGCAGGAGAAAGTCAATGGCTGCATAGTAGAAAGCTGCTGATAGACTGGAAACTATTAAACAACAAGAACCATATCTCATGCAGACACCTAATGTGGAAGAGTGGAATAGCAACTGGACCAAGAGTCAGAAGTCCTAGAAGTGACTCACTTCTCTACCAGTACTCTCTGGGAGACTTCAGGTAGGGTACTTTAGCATAGAATAAGAGGATCTAGATGTTAGATTGAGAAAAGGCTTTAAAATAATTTACAATATAAAATTCAATCCAATCAGTGGTTAGGGCATTGGATCAACAAAGTGGATAAAGCATAAGGCTTGGAGTCAGGAAGATGCGAGTTTGAATCCAGCTATGTGGCCCTGGGCAAGTCACTTCACTTCTGTGAGCCTCAGATTTCCAACCTATAAAATAGAAATAAAAATAGCACCTACATTCCAGGGTTGTTAAGAAGATAAATTACAATATTTGTTAAGTATTTTGCAAATATTAATGAGCTATAGAAATGCCAGTTGTTGTTGTTGTATTGATTAAGCTCTTAATTCTACATGCTGACTTCCCCCATTACAATTAAATCTCATTGAAGGTAGGGACTATATTTCCTTTTGCTTGTATTTGCATTCCCAGTACTTATGACAGTACCTGGCACAGAGTAAGCTCTTAATAAATGGTACTCTGTCTGTCCATCTGTCTCTCTGTCTGTCTATGAAGACTGAGGAGCAATTGGACAGGTAAGAGGAGAAAAGAGAGAGAGAGAGAGTAAAATCAGGAAAACCCAGAAAGGATAGAATATCCAGGAAGGAAAAGTTGTTGGCAGTCAGATGCTACCAGGATAAGGATTGAAAAAAGACCATCAAAGTTGGCAATTAAGGTAACACTGATAATTTTGGAGAAAGAAGTTTTAATTCAGTAGAGGTAATTAGGTACCACAGTGGATACAGCACTGGACCTGGAGACATGAAGATCTGAGTTTGAATTCTGCCTCATATATTAGCTGTGTGACTTCAGACTTAAACTTAAATGACATTTGCCTCAGTTTCCTTGATTGTAAAATAGGAATAATAATAGCAACTATGTCCCAGGTTGGTTGTAAGGATAAAATGAGATGATATTTGTAAAGCTCTCAGCACAGTGTCTAGCACACAGAGGTACTTAATAAATGTTTGTTGATTTCAATTTAATGATCAGGAAAGGCTTTACACTGGAGCTAGCAATTGATCTGAACTTTGAAAGAAGCTAAAGCTTCTGAGAGGTAGAGGTGCAGTCGACATGGAGAGGCAGGAGATACAATCTCAAGTTTAGGTACGGGCAAGTAGAATGTCAGAGACTTAACACAGAATGTAAGAGATGGAATGAACGTAAGAGAACGGGACACCAAGGTGTTTCAACAATCCAGCTAGCAACTGTTGTGGGGGTGAAAGACCAACACAAGCTCAACAATAAGCACACTACCAGCATGCTGCAAAAGCCCCAGTTCTTTTGATCTGCTTTACTAAGGAAAGCAACGTTAAGGGGTTAACAAACTTATTTTAATCCAGCATACAAATACCATTCACTTAGTTCAGGGCAAAAAACCAGCACCCTGAACTTCAGAGCAAAATACAAACGCATTACAAACATTGACAGACAGACCTTGTCTGATTCAAATCGCAATACATACTTACCATAGTTTAACAAAGTCCCAGCATCCAGGTTTACAAGCTGGAGGGCTCTTAGCTACAGCTGCCTACAGTCTCCATGCCACCAAGAGTGAGAGCCCTGAGCAAATAGCTCTGTCTTCTCTTCTTATACCATTTCAGACATCATCAAATGTCATCTGAATGACCAGAACTTAGGCTCCTATGATTGGCTCTTGAGTTAGCACCTTCCCTTAGTACCCTGAGAGCTTCACACCCACATAGGCTTAGCACCTAATAGGGGTTTGGGCCTGGGGCTTAGCACCTAGTAAGACTCAATGAAATACACTGAATTACTCAAAGCAAACAAAAGCCAAACTCTTCAAGGTCAGTTGGTTGAACTGAGTGCTAATAGCTCATTTTGCTTACCAACACACAAGGATGAGAGCAATGAAGGAACATGCCCATGGTAAATCTCATTGCAGAGCTAGAACTCGCACCTGAGCCCCTATCCCTGGTGGTTTTTTCACTATACTATATTGTCTCCTAATCAGTATTTCTTACTACAACGTCCCACCAAAACTACCACCAATAAAATATTTAATGTCATTTTACAAATAAGTAAACTGAGATAAAGTTAACTGACTTGCTGAAGGTCACACAATCTGTGGCAAAGAGGTTCCTGAAACTGTTGTCTCATTTTCAGTTCAATAATCGCATTGCCTGCTGTTAATAATGGTTATAATTACTTCTGATTTCTATTGTGCATTAACAAAAAGTACTAAAATACTCTGTGTGAGTATTTTCACCAATTCTAGTGAAGTCAGTGAACCATTAAAATTCAACACCATTATGAATGGGATGAACCAGACAAGTTGCCCACACTCTGAAGAACAGGCTCCCGAACAAAGCAATAAGACTACAAAGTCTTGGATCTAGATTAGCAGTATCATTTTAATTTAAGGCTGAAGGCATCTAATGGGCAGGTAATTAAAATGTGCTCCAGAGAAATTACCTTAAGAATGAATATTAGATCACAAACAATCACAATGTCCTAACCAATATGAAATCATCATAAAACATTAGGGCTCAAAGGGACACTGCATTTTAGCATGCTAGCATATAGACTATCACAGATTAAGGGGTCTAGCCTCTCACTGAACTGATAGGGAAATTGAGGTTCCAAGATCCTGCTGCTAGGAGAGCTAGGACTCAAAGCAAGGCTTGCTGGCTTGCTGGGTGACTGCTAGGCCAGTCTTCTTTTTTAATATACTACATCTGTCTTTCTCCTTTCACTGCTGCAGGTGGACATTTATTTAAGGTCTTTACATAATTTCCTTAACATCAGAAAATGGCATTCAAAAAAAAAACTGGATGTTGTTTGCATTTAATGTTCCTCTACCTATCAAAGCAGCATTTAATAAACATCTATCATGTTCATGGTGCCAAACAAGGTGCTGTAGATACAAAGACACCCAAACATCCCTGCAATTAAGGATATTACATTGGCAGGCAGAGTGGTGAGACACAAGAGATATACAAGTAAATATATGGTATATGTAAAATCATGCAAAGTTAATTTCAAGAGAGTAAGCTATCCTCCTGCTACAAGAAAAGGCAGAGTGAAAATCACACTCTTCACTTAATTCAGTTTCTAGTGATTTCCTCAGGTAGTTTCCCAGGGGAAGGATTTACTGTTTTAAGTAATGTGCCCAATGACCACCACTTGATCAGAGTCACTTTCTCTTCAAGAAGGAACTAGGAACTATCCAATTGTTCCATTCAGAAAGACAACTGAAAAGAAATTTGACCACAACTTCATCAACGCTTACTTCTCCAACCTTGGGTTCTGGGATGGCACAATCCCTGAATCCAAACCTGACACAGCCTCATTCACAGTCCCCCAAAATAATGACAGCAACAATAACTTCTCATTCAAATGCAATATTTTAAGACTTACAAACATTTTCCTTACAACAAACAAGTGAGGGGAAGGGAGGGAGAAGGGAACAAGCTTTTATTAAGAGACTACCATGTGCCAGGCACTGTGCAAAAATCTTTACCAACATTGGGGCAGCTAGGTGGTACAGTGAGTAGAGCAACAGCCCTGGAGTCAGGAGAACCTGAGTTCAAATCTGGCCTCAGACACTTGACACACTTACTAGCTGTGTGACGTTGGGCAAGTCACTTAACCCCAATTGCCCTGCCTTCCCCCCTGCAAAAAAAAAAAAAAAAAAAAATCCTTTACCAACATTATCTCAGTGAGGAAGGTAGTGCTTATATTACCTTTTCATTTTACAGATGAGGAAAATGAGGCTTAGAGAGGGTAAGTGGTTTTGCTTATGATAATTTGGGGACGTTTAAGGGGGAAAAGACACAAGCTTCACTATTGTGGTCATCACCATTTTTAACTCTTCTATACTTCTCACCAGTACTTGGGAAATTTCACATGGAGGAGAGAAGACCTAGAGGACATGATTAAGGACTTCAAATATTTGATCAACTAACATAGTAAGCATCAAGTTCATTGCAAACCTTAAAATATTAGATAAATGCTAATTATTATTACTACTAGTGGTAGTAGCACAAGATTTGTATAAGGGAAAACCAGATTAGACAGAAAAGACATTTTAAGTGTATATTGGGGGCTAGGCTAAGTATGGTAAGTATTAGGAGTACAAATACAAGGCAATGCTTTCCTTCAGGGACCTTATGTTCTAAGGGATAAAGTCAACACACAAAGGGAGTACTAGAAAGAGGAAGGGGCCATGAGGGTAGGTTTATAGGGGTATGGTGAGACTAGAAGTTATATAGAGGCATAGTAGAAGGGCTACATCACACCCAAGGGGGGCATCTTGAGGATCCAGCAAGGTCCAAATCTTTACAATATGCACTCATTAAGCTTGTGCTCCCTTTTTCCCGGGGCTCCACATGTACTGGTAGGTGAGTGTGTCACAGACTTTTGGGGAGATCTTTTCTACCAAATAGAATCCCATATTAAATCACTATTTCTAAAAACTAAAATTGAGATTGACTAATTGGTATCAAGTGATAATCAAGAAAGGGAGAAAGGAAAGCAAATTGATGGGAGCCTGTGAACTATAGTACAATGCCTAGAACATAGTAGTTGTCCCATATAACCATATTGAACTGAAGTCCTGGCCCAAACAAGGCTTATAAGTATTATACATTCAAGAAATACTTGTAACCAGATCCATGAATCTTTCTCCTCCATCTTCAACATCATGATACTGAGAACAGAATAGCATTTATGTCTTGCTTCAGTGATTACCTCATTAGGCTTCTCTCTTCCTTCTGTCAGGAAAAGAGAAGGTATGCCAGGTGGGGGTTAATGTCCCCTGTGTTTCCCCAAATCATATCCCTTTGCAAGAAAAAGCCCCTAGAGCATTAATGAATGTTAAAAGTAACACCTACTGTGCCTAGACTTTATGATTCCCTCCCTTAAAGGAGAAATTTCATTCTACATATACCAAACTCTGGGTCCCTTTTATATCATTTTAAAATACTATGCAAGTGCTTCTAAATATAAAGGGAGTTGGGGAAGAAGTGAAGCATGGATTTCAGAGACAGATTTCTTTGTCCTCATAGGATTACAAGGACAGAGAGAGCCAGTTAATAGACACTCCTGTAAAATACTCAAAAATGGCCATCGTAAAAGCAAGTTCTCTGTTCAGGGGCTTCTTTTTGGAAAACGATATGGCCACCAAGGCCACACACTTCTCTATAGAGCAACTCTTATACAGTCATCCCTTCCACATTGTGGGAGTTTGTACCAGAGAAGAAGTCTGAATTTCTTCTTTTTCTTTTATAGAGTGTTTACAGTACTTTATTGTAAAATTTGGGTTAAGTATTTGGTCACAGGCTCTGTATTGTCTGCTTGCCTTTGTGTGTCTGTCTGTGGCTTCTGCAAAACTCCTAAAAATTTCCTATTTAATTTCTTATGCTAATCCACAATATATTAAAATTGTGATATATCACAACCACAATGGGGAAAGGCGCAATGTGGAAGGGATAACTGTACATGGAATGCAAATGGATTTAGCCTCCTTGGATAAAGCCACAGATAAATCAGTAATGAGTGACTGAAAAGAGGTAAAGCATGGTAATGCTGCTCAAGAATAAATGTCCTTTGAACACAAAGGTTCAAGGTCTAAGCAAGAGGCATACTAGGGGTGGGGGTTTGGTGAAAAACAATCAACCAATAGATGCTTATTAAACATCCAAAATGTACCAAGAATTAAGGCTAGAAAGACAAAAAACAAAACTATCTCTGCCCTCAAGAAGCTTCAGATGACTGGAGTAGATGACATTTAAGATCCCTTCCAGCTCTCAATCTATGATCTATGATCCTATGAACACATATAAGTAAATACAAACCACCTACAAAGTAAATCAAGGTAATTTTGAGGAAGGGGAGGCCAATAGGAAAAGGAAGCGTTTTTTAAAGATGGGAGGAGGGCAGGCTGGGTTTGTTTATACGTAGCAGAGAAGGTGCCAGGGGATGGAGAGATTGAAGTTTGAAGAGGCAGGGATGATTAATCATCTCTACCGCTCCCCCTACAATTTATCCACTGAAATCTTATTTATATAAGCATCTGAATTTATAAATGATGATGCCAACAATAATTATTACTACTTCTTAGCTGAACACAGTGAAAGAACATCTTGTTTATAACAACCACGTGATGTAGGTCCAACAATTATTGTCTCTATTTTACAGATGAGAAAACTGAGGCACATAGAAGTTAATTACCTCTACAGTCACACAGCTACTATACTATACTATACTCTGTTCTTTCAACTATATGACTGATTCTCTTTCCACTTTATCAGGTTGGTTCTAATAGGTCACACAGGCAGAATTGACGGGGAAAAGAAATAACAGCTGATCAGGAGTTTCAAATAAGACCTTAGCTACCTGTACTTACATAGCTAAGGTAGATTTTCAAAAGATGAAACATGCTCCTTCCATTACCCCTGCTACCCACCAGTCCTGTGAAGGCAGTTAGCCTACAGGAATTCATGTCAGGCATAGCTTGAGGCCTGTGATAGGTTTCTGAGTATTAGCTGTGTAAAATGTTACCAGTTTTCACAGCTGGAATTCTCCCAGGTCCAAGGAATCTAAGGAATTCATTGCCTGGTATCAGAATATCTCCTGTTTCCCCACTGTGTGTGATGATGAAACCTGTCCATAAGGTCTGCATCTACAGAATCCTGCTTTAGTCTGTGTGTTGCAGGGATACTTGGGACTGCAGGCTAGGAGCCTTATTAAACTGTACTGTCTGTGAGCAAAAGGAATAAGACAAGAATGATGTTGATCAGATAATTAAAGAGAGATGCTGTGGAAAAGAACAAGCACCAGACTCAGACAAGTAGGCTCTCATCCGAGGCTGTAGCTCTGAGACGTTTTCTATTGTTACTCTCCAAGCACAATAGCCTGGGAATCACAGAGTACTCCACTTTTCAAGACTTTTTTCTTCTTTAAAAAGAGCCAATAGAGACAGCATCTCCATTTTTTCCTATTTATTGTGTCCAGAGTCATTATAAGAATTGCTTTGATTTTCACATTGTGAGGATGGCCCTGGGTTCAAGAATCCAATGATAAAATATGTAATCTTGTAATAAAATATATATTATATGTGAAATATGAAATAAGTACATGTGAAATACTGCACTTTATGGATATTTTTGTATGCAGTTAAAAAAAAGAACACAAAAGGAAATATACAGAAGGATTTTAGATATCCTGATGTCTAAAATGATGAAACCTTTCCATGTGGTCTGGACATCTGGATTTAAGAAAGTACATGACAGTTTCTCCTATCAATCTAATTAAGAGGAAAGGAATGAGCATGGTTAAATCCTAAAATAACTTCCTGAGTACAGCTACAGACAGATTATAAGAGTAATCTGATTAACACACATTGACAAGGCTCCTGGTCCTGTGACAATTTCCATGGCAAACAAAAAAAAATATATATTTTGCAACACACAAAATGCAGAGAGATTTTTATTGATGCCGTATTTTTAGGTAACTTAATTTTTTACATCAGTGGATTTTCCAGATAATTAAAGCTTGAACTTTAAAAAAAAGACAACATTTTAAAAATAACAACAAACAATTTTAACAAAATTCTTTCTGAAGTGGATTACGCACTTCCCGTGCTTCTTAAACTAAGCATTCAATGTAATTATAAACCTTTCTCTCGTGATTGATAGTCATCACCTAAAAACATACTAATGAAACATCAATGATATCAACAGCTCCATTTTCCAAAACAATCAACACTTTCCACATCATTGTCCTGTGAAGTAGGAACAAGTATTATAATCCCCACTTTTCAGAAGATACCAATGTGAAGTGAAGTGAATGGAATCCCTTGTCCAAGGCCATGCAGCTATTAAAGTGGCAGAATTAAGATTCAAACTCAGAGTAGACCAGAGGATCTCTTCATTTTACCCATGAGTAAATAAAGGCCAGAAAGAATGAGTGACGTCCTTACTATCCCACAGATCATGAGGGGCACGGGTAGGATTAGATCACAGATTTTCCAGGTCCAGACCTGGTGATCTTCTCCACAGTACTGTACTGCCTCTCATCCTTTCTTGTCTTCATTTCTGAGTATTGCATTTTATAAGTAATTCAAGGAGTTGCAAAGGTAGCAAGCTGATAACCTGGAGCATACCCAGGAGGAGGCTAGTACTGACAGGGACATATAATCATACAAAAGTAAGGATCAACTGAAGGAAATTGGGGCACTTAGCCCGATGACTATGTGGGGTTTGTCAAGGTGGGGAGAGATTAGGAAGAGAAGACAGAGAGAGGTGTTGTTATTTTGAGGATAGATTTTACTCATTCTTCTTGGCACTAAACAGTAAGACTAAAACCAGTGGGGGAAAGTGCAGGAAGTAAAATTCATTTCGACCAAAGGAAAGGCTTCATAAGTATAAAAGGAATACCAAAATGGAAAGGATTGCCATGGGGAATTCAAAGTCATGGAAGGTCTGCAGCAAACCCTGAATGACCTAGATTATTATAACGATTTGTGATTTGGGTAGAAGTTGGCCTAGATGACCTCTGAATTCTCTTTCAACACCCTAAGACGATGATTCTAATTTAACAAACATGACAGGGCCTTTAAAAGGCAGGGCCAAAAGAACAAGGGTCCATTCTCCAACATTCCCAAGAAATACAAATCAGAGTCTTCTAATTCATTTTCATATTTTATTATAAAGATGGAACTCCCTAGGTCAGGCATCAAATGTGCTATGCCTTTGTGGGAAGCTTTTGCGGCAGTTAATCATTCTGAATTGGAAAGAAGAAAAAGAGGAGGAGGAGGAGGAGGAGAAACAGAAGAACAACAACAGCAACAGCAAGAACAAGGACAAGAACAAGAAAAATAAAAAGAATAGAACAAGAACAAGGAGGGTGGGGCCAAGATGGCAGAGTAAAAGCAAGGACTTGCTTGAGCTCTCCTCCAAACCCCTGGAAATACCTGTAAAAATGACTCTAAACAAATTCTAGAGCTACAGAACCCACAAAATGACAGGGTGAAACAAATCTCCAGCCCAAGATAGCCTGGAAGGCCAAGAGAAGGGTCTCTCACACCAGGCTGGGAGTGGAGCGCAGTCCAGCATGGGCTGTGCAGGAAGAGACTAGGATGAAGTAGGCCTCAGGGGACTGAATCACTGGCAGCTGTCACAGTTTCCAGACTTCTCAACTCACAATACCAAAGACAAAGTAGAAGGTCAGTGGGGAAACTCTGTTGGACCTGGGTGAGAGAAGAGCATGGAGGTGGAGGCAGAAGCAGCAGCTGTTTCTGGAACTCCAGGCCCATAGAAGGTGGGGGGATCAAGCAGCTGATCAGAGTGGGGTTGCAGGGATCTCTTTGCTGGCACTGAAGCAGGATTCTCTTCCTTTGCCCTACTAGGAACTGGGTCCCAGTCCTGGGTGGCAGTCCTGGGGTGAAGAGGAGCATTGGAGGAGCAGAGCTTGTGGTGGCTGTAGAGAGGGAATCCTCCTCACAGTTCCAAGACAGAAAAGGGTATTTGTGGTCACTCATAGAACAGAGCACAGTATGGGAGAGGAGTAAACACCTCACCTCTGATCATACTACCTTAAAAGAACTGAATATTTATAGGTGCCTAGAAGTATCTCTGATAACAGCTGCACAAACCCCCTAAAACTTGGGATAGAGCATTCTCCACTTTGAAAGCAGAGTCCCACCTTGATAAAGAGCTCAAAAGTCAAATAATTGGCTGGGAAAATGAGCAGACAGCATAAAAAATAAGACTATAGAATCTTACTTTGGTGACAAAGAAGATCAAAACATATAACCAGAAGAAGACAACAAAGTTAAAGATGCTACATCCAAAGCCTCCAAGAAAATATGAATTGGTCGCAGGCCATGGAAGAGCTCAAAAAGGAGTTTGAAAATCAAGGAAGAGAAGTAGAAGAAAAACTGGGGAGATGAGAAGGATGCAAGAAAATCATGAAAAATAAGTCAACAGCTTGCTAAAGGAAAGCCCAAAAAACACTGAAGAAAATAACAAGAAGAACAAGAAGAAAAAAGAGAAGAAGCTCATGTAGAAAAGATGAAAGACAACAGATATCACCTAACTCACAGCTTATATCCTATAGACCACAAATGGCCAACCAACCAGTACAATAAAAATTCAACAAAATAATAGCCTTGCTACTACAGAGCATGGGTAGAAATGATGAGGGTATGACTGTCACTTGTAACATTCAGTAGACTGCTTGAAGGAATTAAGGATGTTTAACATGGAGAAGATAAGACTTAGAGGAATCAAGATAACCGTTCTCAACTATTTAAAGCACTGTCTTGGAGAAGATTAATTAGATGTGTCCTTCTAGACCTCAGAGAGCAAAATTAAGAATAAGGACATTGACACTGAGTTGAGGAGAATTTTGCTCACTTTCCAGGGTTTTTCCAAACAAATTTACAAAAGGACCTAATCAAACATTCAATAAGTTTCCTCAGGAGGTAATCAGATTCTCCACTGCTAGAGGTATTCAAATACAGGCTGACTAACCACTTGTTGGGTGTGTTATAGAATGTATTACTGTTTATGCATGAATTAGAATAATTGACCTCTGAGGTTCCTTCTAACTCCGATTTGGTGAGTATCCTCTCCAGAACACCATGCTGTATCCCTTGTTTGTATGTCTTGAAAGTACCAACAGAATGTTTTTAATTGTTAATGCAATAAAGAAAAGAAAAAAAAGATAATGCTAAGCTATAAATCAAAGGAGAAAAACAGTGAAGGGCCCTTTTATTCCTATTTAATATAATTGAGTTTCCCCAAGGGATTTACAAATTGGAAATTGCCAAATTATCATCTAATAGGCAGAAACAACATAGGCGAGACCAATTAAGTAAAAGGCAGAAAGTTGTACTACACATGTAATTAAAAGCAATTCTTTTAGAAGATGGAAATTGGATTCACTTTCCAAAAGGCCAAAATTAATTCTCCCCAGCATGGGAAGGAGATATGGATGTACTGCTTAAATGAATGTTTGGAGGGATCTGCTATTTACCAGAATGTGTCATTAAAAGACTAAAGCTGCACTGGAGATGTTTAGCATTGTTGTGGTCTTTTCAATATAGCAGTTGTTTATGGTAAACCAACCTATTAAAATAAATCATTATTAGATGAATGAAACAAAGACACATTAAAAAAAAAAAAGGTCCTTTAGTCCTATGAGCCCTCCTTCTACTTCATAATAAATATATTGCTATAGTGGGCAGCAGGGGCCAAGAATCACAGTTTTTAATAACCTTTAATTTGACTGTTGGTACTCTAAATGATTTTCTCCAATGACCAGTGAGTAAAGATATTATTGGAAGAGTTCAATCATATAAATCTTGACATTATAAAGAAAACCAGAAGAAACAAGGAAGTTGCTGATTAAAAGGAAAGGTAGCTTACAGGTACTCCTTGGAGAAAAATAAAAATAAAAGGAGTTTGTGGAATAGGCTTTATTGTACATCCAAAGGCAACAAGGAAAGTTATTTGATGGGATAGTCTAATGATATATATTTTCAAAAAGATTACATATGTAGACTTGGGCATTGTGCAAAGTAATAGAATATATTTTAACTGACAGAAAGGCTTGCTATTAATGTGGGAGTTATCCCTGAATCAGCTGTCTGTTTGGTCAATCCATCAAGGTCTCAGAGCTAAGCTTGGAATTTTTTTAAATGAAAAGAAAATAACAAATGAGTGAATGAATTAAAAAAAACTATCCCCCTTAACTTTTATTCAATTTGGTCCAAATTTTTCTAGCCTGTTAAGATCTTTCTAGAATATTCTTTCTGTTATTTAAATTGTTAGCTGTTCCTTCTGGCTTGGTATAACCTCAAAATATGATAAACATGTCATCTATGTCTTTATTCAAATAATCTATTAAATTATTGGAGGAGAGCCCTTGGGAAACCAACCTATTAAAATAAATCATTATTAGATGAATGAAACAAAGGAAGGAAGGAAGGAAGGAAGGAAGGAAGGAAGGAAGGAAGGAAGGAAGGAAGGAAGGGAGGAAGGGAGGAAGGGAAGAAGGGAAGAAGGGAGGAAAGGAGGAAGGGAGGAAGGGAGGAAGGAAGGAAGGGAGGGAGGGAGGGACGGAGGGAGGAAGGACGGGAGGGAGAGAGGGAGGAAGGAAGGACAGGAGGGAGGAAGAAATTGAGAAAATATATTGCACATTAAAAAAATTATCTTGAAATATTTAAGCAACATCAAAAATGATATCAACACTAATTATAATACTTTTTTTTTTAACAGAAATTGAACTGCTGCAAGTTGTTGTTCATCTTCCATTTTTGAAGTGGACCAATGATATCATGGGATGATGTCATGACTTGCACAAGAACTGGATTTCAGGGGCACAGAGTTGCACAAAGTCCTCAACCTCACCCTCTTCCAGAGTCATTGAAGAGCAGTGGCAAGACAGAAGTTGGGACAAGTGGCAATGGCCCAGGATGCAGTGAAAGACCTTGATGTCTTTGATATCTGATCAAGCTCCAAGCACTCCATAGCACCTCCTTCTGCCTCCTTCTTGGCCACTGGAACAAACTGTTCTTATCCATCCATTCTGCCAGGGAATACCCGATATAATCGCAAAACATAAAGAACTCAAAAAGAGATAAATGGCTGTCAAAGGCAACATTGTATTAAAATATAAACTGATATACATTATTCTACAAAGAAAGATGATGGATTATTCTGACTAGTATCATCATTTCATAATTTGAGGAGAAGCAGTGGAAAATAAAATCAATTTAAAGAAAGCTTAGCATGGTAGTCAACTCAATAAAGTTATCCCAAGGACATCCAAGATGAAAAATAAAAGAGGACTTCAAAAACAAGTGGCAAAGAAATTAAAAAAACATTTTAACTAACTATTTTTGCCACCAAGGGCAATGTATCCATCACACTTAAACCCTAACACTATAGTTCCAGATATGTTCAAATGGTGTAAAAGGATTGCTAAAGAAAACTAAGTCAGGAAAAACAGCCAGATACGACCAAGTACAAATAGGGGAGAGTTGTGTTGGAGGCAATAAAGTAGGGGAAGTTACCAAAGGTATGTGGGGGGGGGGGCAGGGACAGAATCTCAGACTTTATTAATATTGAAAAAAGGTGACTAAGAGAACATCAGTAACTACTAATCTGTATTCCTACTCATCCATCCATATAAAATCTTTATGAGACTCAGCAATACATAGAGAGCATCCTTGATGAGAGTATTTATAGGGAAAAAACAGGAATTCTCAAGTAATATTCAATAACATCTTTACCATTTCATAATTAACTAAAAGGCATAGAGAGCATAAGGTCCCAGGTGTGCATTGATTGTTGATCATGAAAAAGCATTTGATCCAGTGGAAAAGAATGCAGCTTTACAGGCTCTTTTCAAGGTTCCCCAGAAAACGTAACAGAAATAACACTATTCAAAATCCTCCAACAATAAATATCAAGTAAGGAATAAAACTTTCCCTTTCTTCCTTTTAGACTTTGTTCCCCTCAGAATCAGTTTAGTGTTTCTGTCTGGGTCTTTTTTCTTTGTCCTTTTCAGTTCTAGGTGCAGGCAATGAAGTCCCCAGACTTGGGAGCTTGAGTAATGGCAACACTGGAGGCAGGATTCCAGGTCAGATGTTGCTGTCAGTATAGCAGGGAAGTCATGTGAAGCCAGAGTGCCAGGATAGAAGCTTAGGGGCTCTTTGGACTTGAAAGTTGGTGGGACTATGCTATATAGGAAAAAGTATGACCCTAATGCCCTTCTGCTCTACAAAGTAGATAGAATAAGGCCAGGGGGGGGGGGGGAAAGAGGATTACGCCCTCCATGTGGTGATATTTGTACATTTGTTCTTGCTATACTGCTGATGTAAATATGCTTCTTTAAAAGCTAATCTGAAAGTTTAAATGGCTAATGGAACTGGGGCAGGGATACCCCTAAAATTTGGGAAGTACAATTAGTGGGGGCTTCAACCAATTGTAGCAACTAGCAACCCTCAACCCCGTTCAAAATAAAGGAGATTCCTGAGGGAAAGAGAAAATGTAACCAATTTGTTATTGAGACTGTAGGGACAAGGTAAGGGCTGTTACACATATACATGCACATAGGCCAGGGTGTGTAAAACCATCTCTGCAGATGGGCAAAACCTGTAGGTGAGTTAAGAAGTGTCTACCCTAAATACACGAAGACTTTACACAGTGGAAGAGGAGAACAGAAACAATTTGTTCCAATGGTCATGAAGGCAGTTGAAGCAAACATTGTGGAGTGCTTAGAGCTTGGTCAGATACCAAAGTCACCAAAGTCATCCACTGCATCCCAGGTCACTGTCAGGCCATCGACGCACAAATCAAGACATCACCCTGTGATGTCAATGGAAGGATGAACAACAAAAATACATGAGACAAATAATACATAAGGATAATGAATTGGGCCCAGCCCTGAAAAGGAGTACAAGAGTGTTACTTTGAACAACACACTGCACTCTTCTATTCACCCTAAGTTTTTTGCAAAAGCAAAGGCCCATCTTTTCAATACTAATTTTCTATCCAGCTGACACAATGGCAGCAAGATATAAGATCTACCTAGGCACTAAAATTTAGTACAGAGAAGACAGCGAAGAGAAACAGGGAGTGGAACACACTGATATCACATAACCACTGAGGTACTCCGAAGGACAGGAGCACGTGATATCATCAAGGACCTGTATGGGAGGAAGGGAAGAAAGGCTAGTTACATGCCAAGAGTGGTGGCTGAGGAGCAGACAGTCAGAGTGCTTCACTAGTACCCTCTCAATGTCAGGGGAAAGTAAGGATGGACTCCCACATATCAGGTGGGCCTCTGAGGAGGATGCAGATGATAGGTGCACAAAATGGGAAGGCGGTCTGTGAAGGAGGAAACTACAGATCCATTTGAGGATTCAATAACTCTGTGTGTGTGTGTATGTATATATACATATATACATGTATATGTACATATACATGTATAAATGTCTCTGTGTGTTTGTATATATGTATATACAGTATTAAACTTGGGTTTCATTTAGATCATACTTCATGGCTATATAACTCTCTTGAAATGACAGCTTATAGCAATCCTAGGAGGTAGATAGCACGAATATTATTTCCTCCATTTTTCAGATTAGGAAACTGAGGCTCAAAGTTATAAAATGAAATGACATTCCTAAGGTCAAGAGAAAAACAAGACAAAGAAGATATAAATTGGAATTCTGACACTATGGGCAAATTTGGATAGGAAGTGGCGAGGTGGTTCAGTGGAAAGAGTGGGGGGAGTCAGAAAGAACTGAGTTCAAATCCAGCATCAGACCGTTACTAGCTGTGTGACCCTGGGCAAGTCATTTAACCTGTTTGCCTAATCTACTGGAGAAGGAAATGGAAAACCACTTCAGTATCTTTGCCAAGAAAACCCCCAATTGTCAGAAATGATTGAACGACAGCAACAATGAAATATTAGATAGAATCTCTAAAGGTATTCTTGAGAAGATGGCCTTGGGCATCCCATGTGGTAAGGCCTAGGCCCCGTGGCATGATAAAAGCAGCATCCTCCTGGCTGGGAGTAGATTCTTCCAATAGACTTGCAGAGGTATAAGGCAGCCCCAGGGGGGAAGGCATAAAAAGTACAGAGAAAGGGAAGAGGGGAGAGGCCTGCAGCTGGGGGCAGTGGCCCTGCTTACTGTAGGCAGTATGGAACTTACAGAAAACCACTGCACTCCCTAGACTCAAGGTGGTTTGACATGAGTTACATACAGCTCTGTGCAAGGCACAGACCTGAGTTCAAGTTTACTGATTCCAAGTCTAGTGCTCTTTGCACTGTACCATGATGTCAAATAAAAGCAAAAAAAGGTAGGGAGGGGGAAAGGAGAGGAAGGAATTAGTTGCCATCTCCCTAACAAAATAATTAAGGTTGAGGCACAACAGCAGCCTTTAAATATGTGAAAGAGTCCCAATAGAAACAAGAGATTTCGCATTTCCTTTTCAGGCCTTTCTCAACCCTGGTTTTCCAAAACTGTTTTCTCCAACAGAAGCAATCGTACTGAAATGACATCCTACGCAGTGCAGGGTAGTCGAATGAGAGGGAGCTGTGATTTTGACTGAGAGGAGCCTGAATACCAAGGCTGCTCACCAGCAACGCACAATGGGCGTGCTGGACTTGATGATCTTTAAAGTTCCTTCCTGTTCTAAACTGGTACGCATGAGCATGAATGGAGACAGTATACAGCAGAACGTGTTTTAAGCAGCTATGCCACTATTTTGTTAATAAAATGCCTTAATCACACTAAATCAGTTACCATTAGCAGAAGAGTGCTATTAAATCTAATTACACATTTCATTTATTACAAGTTAAACTTCACATTTACAATAAATGCAATAGGAAAACAGATAGGAAACTGCATATTTCCCTTACAAACTACCAAAGAGAATATAGTAATGTGTGAACACCTGTAAACTTCGATGCTGAGGTCCATGAGGTCCATGAGGTATCAATCTTTGCTCCACAACACATCCCATCCCACCATGGACTTCTAATCTAATCAAGAAAGCAGCCAGGAATCTACTGTAACAGGTGTTACCACATAAGCTGATATTATTTTCATGGTAATATTTTTGCAAATAAACACTGCCATACAAAATGATGAAACATTCCCTGAAATGATGTTTCCTATTGTCTGTGGACAAATAACTAAGCAAATGCCAACTCCCCTATCTGTCTCTCTAAGGAGAATCTATGAGCAAGCCTTCCATTTAACTGTGACTTCCTTGTCTTACGATTTCATTTATGATGAAAACATCAAGATTAATATGATTTAATTCCTCCAGTAGAATTTCCACTTGTTTAATCCACAAGGATCTCATATTTAGTGTAAAGGTCAACAGCTATGTTAACGTCTAAAAATGATGTGGTTCTCCCATCCTCTGTTCCCATTATTTAGCTGTCCTCTTAGAAACAGGTATGAGGTGCATAGATCTGAGCCACACTTTACATTTATTTCTGTTTCATCAATTACTCATGACTGAAATATTCTTCAATGAGTGGTAAGAATTCTGAACCATTGGCAAAATGGTAAAGAACCTCAGGAGTTACCTCTATACCACGGTAAGTCTTCAGAGTAGAATTAGAAGTCCTTTGAGGTCCTCTGTTTAAGCAGGATAGTGATTCCAAAGAATGGATTCCTGCACTGGGTAAGGGATTAGATACTATGATCTTTTTTTTTTTTGCTTCCATCTCTGAAATTCTATGACAACAATCTGCATGGATTTATGAATAACCTTTCCATTTGAAGATCTCAGCAGGTTGTTCATAATGTATGCCTCACAGAGACTAATTCTACATTTCATGAAACCCCTTAGTCAATACAAGACAACCAAGGAGCACATCATGGTGCAATATGAAACAGAATTCACCAGGTCTCAAAGGTATTTAATGGTTTGGATATCACCAAATAAAACACCAAGAGCTCTTCAAAATTGCAGCTAAATTACATTTTTAGAAGAAATTCAACTCAACTCAACAAAAACACCACATGTTATTCCATAAAACCAATACTCCAACTCCAAAACAGAGAAGAAGAGGAAAGGAGGAGTGAGCCAAAAAAAGAGTAATGGAAAAAATAAATGTGAACATTAGAAAAGGAAAATGTGAACACTAAGAAGGGGTAGGGCACATGGCATGGAAGTAGGGAGAGAGAAGGAAGTAGGGAATAAGGAGAAAGGAAAGGGAGATAAAGACAGAGAAAGGAGAAGGGCAGAGATGATGAAGAGTGGAAGCATTACAGCATGGCTCTCCCTCACAGCTACACAACTATTCTAACAAAGATCTAGTAAAGGACAAGATTGAGTAGTGGTCAAGAATTCAAAGGAGAAGCCACAGTAAGGAACTTTTCCAGCACAATTAAGCCTGGAGAGATATCGGGAGACCTAAAGGCACTGGTGAGGGGGTCTTTGCAGGAAGGCTACACATGCATAGCCTCCCAGCACAGGGGCTAGACTGGGGTCTGCATCTGTAATAAGTCAAGTAATGGTTCTGATTTAACAAGCACTAGACCTGTAAATGCATATTGTGTAGTGGGTAGGAACAGAAGCCTGCTCACACTTACGTCCCCAGAACTAGTACACATATACCAGGTAGACTGAGGAAGGGACTTGCAGCGATGAACAGGTCCATAGTGTCAGACCTGTGATTGTATACTAGGGAAAAAGGAGTGAACATAAGTGAGTAACTAAAGTACGGCTTTGACCTCAAAGCACAATGGTGGATTCAGCCAACAGATCTAGGTGGGGAAGGGAGTTCAGATCAAGGAGAAGTCTAAAGATCTGTTGCTATGAACCTGCAAGGCCTTCTGGTTAGTGTTGCAACAATTCGGCTAGCAGCTGTTGTGGGGGTGAAAGACCAATACAAGCCCAACAACAAGAATGCTGCCAGCACATATTCTTTTGATCTGCTTTACTAAGAAAAGCAATGTTAAGGGGTTAACAATCTTACTTTAATCTAACATATACATATAAACTCACTTAGTTCAGGAGGAAAAGCCAGCAATATGAACTTCAGAGCAAATACAAACAAATTACAAACATACACAATATAAACAGACCAGATTATAATTCATAGTTACCAAGAAACCATCAACATCTGGTTCATGAGCCAAGGAGCTCTAAACAAGGGCTGGCCCAGAGTCACAAGCCACTCCTCCTGTAGCTCAGAGCCCCAAGCAAACAACTCTGTTCTCTCTTTTTAAATGGTCTTTAGACATCATCAAATGTCAAACTTAGGCACCTACAATTGGCTCTGGTCTTAGCAACTCCCCTTAGAGCCCTGGGGGCTTCACATCCACATCGACTTAGCACCTAGTAATTAGGGGTTTGGGCCTGAGGTTTAACACCTAGTTAGACTCAATCAAAGACACTTAATTAATTTAGCATTATAAAACAGTAAAAAGGTCCCACCTTAATTAATATTACAGTTAGCTAGAAGGGAAAAGGGGGATGGCAGCACTGTACTGAAACTCCAACCAGGGGCAGGTCTGTACTAATGCCTAGACCAAAACAGGGATAGAGAGTTTGTAAAACTTAGCCTAAAACTGGTATAATCAGATTTTGCCCTAGATAACACAACTTTGAGACCACTAAAAGTTTGTAGGTCTCTTTCCTGAGCAGTCTTTAAGAGCCTTGAAGAACAAAGCACTTAATACTTAGAGAAGGCATTTATGGGACCTCAGAGAATACATATAAGTACCAAAGAAGGTTCTGGCATTTCCTCAAGAACTATGCAGAGGCCATCCCTAAAATAAAGGCCAAAATCTGGAAGACAAGTAAACCAAAAAAAGACTCTCACCATATAGAGAAATCATGGTGCCAAAGACAACAAATCCAGAGGAGAAGAATAACTCTAAACATTTAAAACCAAAGTCTCAAAGAAAAACGCAATTTGGCCACAATGTCAACAAGAATTCCTGGAAGAAATGAAGCAATGACATTATAAATGAAATGAGTGCCTTAGAGAAAAGCATGAAATGGGGGTGGGGTGTGGGAAGAGGGTGAGAAAGGAGATCTCCACAGAAAAGACATGGAAGGAAAATTAATAGCTTTGTAAGAGGCATAAAACCCTACCCAAGTAGTAAACTCCTTTAAATTCAGAATGGACCAAATAGAAGCTAATGATTCCATAAGGCAAAAAAGAAAAATTAAAACGAAGTCAAAAGAATATTTAAGAAAGAAGAAAATGGAAGGTATTTCATATCAAATGAGATGAAAAGCAAATCAAATAGAGATAATTAATATACTACTTAAAAAGCCAAATTCTAAAACAAATATCATATTTCAAAGAATCATGAAAATCACCCAGATGTATTAGAACCAGAAGGCAAAAAGAAAGTAGAAAGAATTAACTGATAACTTCCTGACAGAAATCCTAAAAACTTGTAGGTCATGGTCAAAATGCAGACCTTTGAAGTCTAAGAAAAAAAAAAATGTTTAAAGCCAGAAAGAAAGAGTTCAGATACCAGGGAGCCATAGTAAGTGAGATAGGATTAGGCAACAACCACCATACAGTAACAGAGAGTACAATATTCCCCAAAACAAAAGATACAGGATTAAAAATGAAAATAATTTTCCAGCTAAACTGAATATAATACTTGAGGGGGAAAAATGGATCTTTAATGAAACAGGGGACTTACAGCATTTCTGATTAAAATACTAGAGAAAAGTAGACATTTCAAAATATTAACACAGTAGTCAGGAGAAATATAGAAAACCAATAAATTAGTAAATAAAGCTAGGAGCTTTAGGAGGAAACAATACAATAAATAAAGCATTGTATAATTTGATTTAAAATAAAGGAAAAAAGAAGTTATCAGTATGAAAGTAGAAAAAAATTAAGGAAATTATTAAAAAGTATTATGGTTAACTATACATCAATAAAAATGAACACTGAAATGAAACCAATTAATATTTTCAAAAACACAAAAAATACCTAGAACACAAAAGAAACAAAGAATTTAAATAACTCAGTATGAGAAAAAGAAAACTAAATAAACCATATGTAAATTCCAAAAGAAAAAATTCCCAGGACTAGATAAATTTGTAAGTGAATTCTATCAAACATTCAAAAAAATTCCAATTGTAAATTGAGGGCAAAAAAAGAAAAGCAGGAATATTATCAAATTCCTCCTGATACAGATAAAATCTCAAAACCTAAACAAGGGGATTTCAAAACAAAGATTACAGACCAATATCCCCAATGAAACTGACACAAAAGTTTAAATAAAATGTTATCAAAGAAGACAGTGAAACACATTGTGAAGTTTATACATTACAACCAGGTTGGATTTTTACCAGGAAAGCACCCTTAGTTTAATATTTAGGAAATTATAAATAAAAATTAATCCCATTAATAAAAATCAAATGAATGTACCAATAAACACATAAAAATTTTTCACAAAATACAGTACTCATTTAACTTTTAAAGTATGCTGGAAAACATACCAAGAAACAGATCTTTCCTTACTATGGTAATATGGTAAATCCAAGAGTTAGCTTTATATGCAATAGAGATTAAACTATAGTATCTTTGAATACTATCAGAGATGAAACAAAGATGTTAACTGTTGCTACCATCACTTGATATAGTGCAAGACATGATAACTACAGCAATAAGACAAGAAAAGACAATTCACAGAATAGCACAGGCAAAGAAGAAACAACAAAATTGCTTTTTGGAGATGACATGATGGTTTACTTAGAGAAACCTAGAGAGTGAAGTAAAAAAATTTAATTATACCAATTAATTTCAGCGAAGTTGCAGGACATAAAATGAACTCACATACATCATCAGTATTTCTGTACATTGCCAATAAAATTCAATACCAAGAAACCAAAAGAGAGGAAGGAAGGAATAAGTATATATTAAGCACTATTATCTGCCAGGCACAGCACTAAATGTTATACATATATTTTTAAAATTCTGTGAAATAGAATTTCATTTAAAAGAGCTACAAAATGTATAAAGTACCTTAGAGTCAGCCTTATAAGATACACCCAGGAACCATATGAAAACAACTAAAAAATACTCTTTACAGAAATTAATACCTCAACAATTAGAATATTAATTACTCCAGAGTAGTCCGAACCAACATAATAAAAATGGCATTGCTTAAATTATTTGACTTACTCAATATCATAATATCAAACTACCAAAAGGTTATTTCATGGCACTAATTTTTTTTTTAAAAAATCATTTTAATGAATGAAAAGTCAAGGTTCTCATGAGAAATAATGGAGGAGAAAAGTGGGAAGAAAGAAGGCCTAGAAAAACCAGTTCTCAAACTATATTGAAAAGCAGTAGTCATTCAAATGATTTGGTATCACATAAAAAGTAGAGTGGACATCATTAGATGTAATACATGCAAAAGCAAAAGAATCTAGTAACCAAATATTTGATAAACTCAAAGATATTAGCTAGTCTGGTAAGGACTCACTAAAACTTCTGGGAAAAAGAGGCGTGTAGTCTGGCAGAAATTTGGTTTAGAATTTAGATCAATACTACATTTTATACCAAGGCAACAAATTTTAAATGGATGAATGACTTAGATATTGTATCATATGATAAAAACATTAGAGGAAAAAGAAAAAAAAATCTCACAGATCCATGAATCCTGGAAGAGTTCATGACCAAGTAAAGGGATAGAGATCACAAAAAATAAATGGATAATTTTGATCACATAAAAATGATAAGTTTAATACAAACAAAACGAATATAGTCAAACTTAAGTGGAAAACAGAAAAAAACTGAGAAAAAGTCTTTACAGCAAATTTCTCTGATGTCTCATTTTCAATAAGGAAATTATATAAATTTATAAAAATAAGCTCCATTTCCCAACTGAAAAGCAGTCAAAGGATATGGACAGGTAGGGCTGTTTTGTTTGTTTTGATCTTTTAAAAATAATTACATTTTTTCAATCAGCAAAAACTTGCCTTCAAACCCTCTACCACGACCACTCATTACTAAGGAAAGAAAAACAAAAGCCCTGACACAAAAGTAAGTTTTCAAAGGATGAAATTCAACGTATCTATATGCTTCAAATTACTAATAATTAGTAAATGCAAATTAAAGTAATTCAGAAGCCTTATCTCACATCCATCAGGTTAGCAATGCAGACAAAAGAGGAAAATAACAAATGCTGGAGTAGATGCAGGTAAGTAGGTTTATTGATACAGTTAGTGAAGCTGTCAATTGGTCCATCTATTCTGGAAAACAGTTTGGAACTGTGCTCAAAAAGTTAATTAATTGTGCATGCTCTTTGGTGACATGATGGGAAAGAATTAGAAAGTAAGGGGATGTCCAACAACTGGTGAAAGGCTGAACAAATTATGGTATATAAATGTATATCAACAAATCTGGTATATGGAAGGCCAATTGGTAACATGAATGGCATAGTAACAATACTACTGACAGCTAAAAGTGATTTTTTTTAAAAGACTTTTTCAGAAAACCTGGGAAGACGGTTTCAGAATGAAACAAGGCAAATAAACAGAACAACTCATGCAATAATGCTGTGAAGACAACTTTGAAAGAACTCTCATGAATGCAATGACCAACTGTAATTTTAGAGGACTAATGAAGAAGCATTCTACCCATCTCTTGACTGAGTGATAATGGACTCAAGACAAAGAATGAGAAATACATTTTTGGACTTGACCAAATGCAGGAATGTCTTGCTTAACTAATGTTTCATGTTTCATAAGAATTTAGATGTTTGTTCATTTGTTTTCAAAATCAGGTTAGAAGGGTGGGCAGGAGGTAGAGAAAATAAATGCTTACTAATTAAAACTTGTTAAAATAAAAGAATCTTTACAAAGAGAAAAGTTTCAAGAGAGAAAAAAAGGGTCTTTTTTCATCTGAAATTCAACTTCTCCCTCTCTTTTGGATGCAAAGCCATTCTAGAGTTAATGAGTAAAAGAGAATAGCTTTCCTTTGAAGAAGCCAAGGAATTAATTGAATTTAAAACCCATCTTAGAGTTAGGCAGGTTAATAAATGAAGCAATGGTAAGATCTTTGGACTTAGAGTCAGGAGAACCAAACACTTGTCTGAGTTTTGCCTCCAGCTAACTATGTGACTTTGGAAAAGGCACTCTCCTATAGTTGAAAGTGAAGAGGTTAAAAAAAATGATGATGGTAGGGAACAATAGGTTTCTAGGGGTGCTCGAGACCCCAAAATATCTACACTCTGGGTCCTGCTGAAAGAATTCAACCCAAGCCTTCTCAGCCAAGGGAAAAGACAAAGTTTATTACAGATTCACCATGATGGGTTGTCTTAAGAAATCCCACCCTTTATGATGTCTGTTTTCATAAGCGGGACAGATTCAATCTACACCTTCATGGAGGCAAGATGAAGATTATATACACAAATATTGTGGGAGGGATCCAGGGGTGGTCTGGGGTCACTAGAGGAGAGGTTTAGGGAGAGTCTTGAGGAAGAGTCTAAGGAGGAGCTTGATGGGACCTGGATGAGGTCAGACTCCAGGAACCAAGAGAATGGGATTAAGGGTGGTAAGTAGCTGAAGGCATAGATATTGATAGTATCAAGGGTGGCAAGTAGCTAGACAATAAAGGGCAAGGCTAGGTAGAGATTTGGGCCCAATGATAATGTAAGGTTATAGCCTCAGGCTAAGGCTAGATCAAGTGGGAAGATTCAAGGAGAGTTCAAGGGGGTTCCCAGAGACTGTGCCCTTATCATTCCCCCTTCAAACAAATAGAACCCAAATGCTTTTGAGGTCCAAGGGGATTCCCACAGTCTAAACCCCATCAAAAGGAAAGTCTTCATTTGGGTTTTCACCCTAATTAATGTGGCAAAACTCAAGATAAAGAGAATTAAAAGGATTTTATTATAAGTCCTTCAAGGTACCAACACAGGTGATCACTGAAGATCAGCAATGGCTTCAAGGCGGGGTTTCAAATGGCTTTTATAGGTAATTTTGAGACAATTCAGATAGGTCCATCTTAGCAGAAGTCTTCCCCAAGATAGCAAGAACTTGACAATTTGCAGGTAGGGATAAGAGCAGGTTGTACAAAAAGCTACAGACTTAGTGTCTCCTTCCCCACCACAGCCTCCCTCAAAACTGATTGATAAGCAGGGCTGAGAACAATGGGATAGTTAGTCACCATAACTGTCAAAGTTCCCACCCTCACTTTCAGCCTTTGTTGAATATGGAAATAAAAATAAATGATCTCTAAGTCTCCCTCCATATACACATCCTTTAGGGGGATGAGAGACAGCTAAATTTCATTGTTTTTTTGAACCACACTCCCAATTTCCAGAAGGCCAAGGCTTATGTCACAGCTAAACTTTGTATATTCTATAGTACACAGTTAATTCTATTATTAGTTCAGTGACCTGTACTCAGGAGCTGTTTAATAAATGTCATTATTGAATTACTGAATATAATAAATTTAAAAATTAGATCCTTAGGGACCCTTTAGACACACACACACACACAGAGTGATTTGTTTATAATATATTTATTACACAGGTCACAAACTACACCTGGTCCTCTCCAGTGGCTGTTATTTGTCCTTTTTCTGAGGACCAATGACATCATGAGGTAATATCTTGATTTGCACATGTATTGGATTTATAGTTGCACAAATTAGTTGCAATCAGAGTTGCACAAAGTCATTACCCTCAGTCTCTCTCTCTCTCTCTCTCTCTCTCTCTCTCTCTCTCTCTCTCTCTTTTTTTTTTTTATGGGGGAAGGCAGGGCAATTGGGGTTAAGTGATGTCCCAAGGTCACACAGCTAGTAAGTATGTCAAGTGTTTGAGGCTGGATTTGAACTCAGGTCCTCCTGACTCCAAGGCTGGTGCTCTACTCAGTGCACCACCTAGTTGCCTCCCTTCACTCTTTCTTCCAGAGTCATCAAAGAGCAGTGGAAAGACAAAAATCAGGACAACTGGCAATGGCCCAGGATGCAGTGGATGACCTTGGTGTCTTCGATGTCTGACCAAGCTCTAGGTGCTCCACAGCACCTGCTTCAGCTACTTTCATGGCTGTTGGAACAAACTGTTCTCATCTGCCCATTCCATCAGGGGAAGTTTTCACATGGGATAGACATCGCTCTAACTCACCAAGAGGTTTGAGGCCTGTGCGTTACCCTCAACCTGGTTTAGCCCATCTGCCAAGATGGTTTTACCAGGGTATGACTATTGCATATGCTAGAGATTCTTGGAGCCACAGGTGAGAGCTGAGTACCAAGTGGACACCAAAGGTGGATGAGCAGCTCTGAAAAGGGTTCTCAAAAGCCCTCATACCAGAGGTGCTAATTTTCCTTTAACACCCCATACATACTTCCTCTGCAGTACTTCCTAAGGGAAATTACAGAATAATTGCTAGATGCTCTGGATGGTAACTGAAGGGAATCTGGCTGTCCCTATTTAAATATCTGCTGTGAGTCTACAGGAGTTGCTATTGGGCATGCCACTGGAGGTAGACAGAAACAAAGTCAGTCAAAATGCTGGTTGGTTGTTCTCTATTCTCGAAGAGGACCAAAATGACATCACTATGCTAGAGTAAAGTTTTAGTGTGTCCGACTATGTCTGATTAGGCCAATGCGAGCTTGGAATGTTCTACCATAGGTCAGGCACAAATAGTCCATGTGAACATTTGAGGTAGATTCTCTAAATTTATGGATCTTGCATTTGTGTGTGTGTGTGTTAGCTATTTCAATTCTGCTTTACTCATAGAGCACAACACCTTCTCTAATGGGAGCATGTCATGCTGAGCAGTGCTGTGTCAATGTCTTCCATGTCACACAATCAATTCCAAAGTTCTTAAGAGAGACTTTGAGAGTGTCCGTGGATTGCTCCTTTACCATGTGCACCCTTACCCTGTGTGACTTCTCCATAGAATAGTCTTTTTGGCAAGCATACAGTTTGCATTCAAACAATGTGGTCAGCCAGTCAGAGTTGTGCTCTCTGAAGCAGAGTTTAAATGCTTGGCAGTTGGGTTCGAGTAAGGATCTCAGTGTCTGGTATCGTATCTTGGCAGGTGATCTTCAGAATCTTCCTAAGGCAATTCAAATGGAAGCTATTCAGTTTCCTGGCATGGTGCTGATATATTGTCCAGGTTTCACATGCATACAACAATGAAGTCAGCACAATGGCTCTGCAGACCTTCAGTTTGGTAGTCTGTCTAATAACTCTTCTTTCCCATACTTTCTTTTGGAACCTCCCAAACACTGAGCCAGCTCTGGCAATCTCATCATCAATGTGTACACCCTTGGAAAGTATACTACCAAGGTAAGTGAACCTATGCACAGCATTCAAAACTTCCATTTGTTGTAACCAATAGTACCATGTATGTATGGTGTGGTGCTGGCTGATGGAGCACCTCTGCTTTCTTTTTTTTTTTTTTTTTTTTAAATTTATTTTTGACATGTTTGGTTTTCAGCCTTGATTTTCACAGGCGTTTGAATTACAAATTTTCTCCCCATTTCCTCCCCCACCCCACTCCAAGATGGCGTACATTCTGGATGCCCTGTTCCCCAGTCTTCCCTCCCCTCCGTCGCCCCATTCCCCTCCCATCCCCCTTTCCCTTCCTCTCTCCCCTGTTCCCTTCCCATCCACCCTCCCTAAGAAGTCAAGCAATTCAACATGGGCCCCATGCATATCATTATGTATAACCCTTCCACAATACTCATGTTGTGAAAGATTAACTATATTTTGCTTCTTCCTAACCTATCCCCCTTTATTGAGTTTTCTCCCTTGACCCTGTCTCTTTTCAAAAGTG
>CM053622.1:80421585-80456021 GCA_028646595.1 Phalanger gymnotis | reverse complement strand
GTGGGGCCCTGCTTCCCTCTGCCACTTTGTGGGTTCTGCAGCTCTAGAATTGGTTCAGAGCCATTTTTTTATAGGTTTTTGGAGGGATTTGGTGGGGAGCTCACGCCAGTTACTGCTTTCTGGTCGCCATCTTGGCTCCGCCCCCGCACCTCTGCTTTCTTGGTGTTAATTGTTAAGTCAAAATTAGCACAAGCAGGAGAGAATTGATCCAAACTTTGTTACATCTCAGCTTCAGGGACTGCATTGAGTGCACAATCATCTGCAAACAGAAAATCATGCACCAACACTCCCTCCACTTTCATCTTAGCTTGTAGCCTTATACTAGCAAAGCACCTTGTGTTGATTCTATTCCAGCTGCCTCAAAATGCTACCTTTGACCCGAAGGAGAGTTGTAGGGCTAACTGGGTGAGACTGTTAATATGAATTACAAAAGAGCATAAACAGCCATAGCCTTTAAGGTAGGGGCTATCTCACAAAAGAGCTATATCCACTCCCCAGGGGAAGGTTTAGCAATTACAGTTCTGCAGAAAAGATGTAAACAGATGGCAGTAATGGTTCATCAGAGAAGCAGCAGATGGCTAGGCAACAAGACACTGGCAGTTCACAGCTCAACACAGACTATCAAAAGATCAGGAAGCCAGCAAGTGAAATCATGAGTTGAAAAGGAGAGGTGATGAGCAGCAAGTAGCAGCTCAGAAGGGAAGGAGGTGTCTAAGGTGGTATTCAATCCTAGGATATGAGATTTTCCAAGAAGGTAAACCACTCCAGTATCTTTGCCAAGAAAACCCTAAATGGGGTCACAAGAGTTGAATATGACTGAAAAATAACTGAACAACAAGATGACAGTTAGAATGAAGGATACCTTTTTAGCTCCCAGAAGAAATGGGTGGAAGGGAGAAGAAGAAAGTTATGATAGCTACCATTAGGAATTTAAAGGGCTACCCAATGGAAGTACTAAGCTTAATCTGCTTGCCATAACTATATACAGGACAAAAAGTACAATGACACAAATTGAAGATTGGAACAACTTTCTAACAATTAAAGCTATAAAAAAGTATACTAGGTTTACTCAGAACGTAGTAGATTCCCCTTAAAGGGAAGTTTTCCAGCAAAAGCTGAATGACTTCTTACTATGTGTGTTGTCATAGATAGCAAAAGAATAAATTGGGCCATCTAGTCCCTAAAGTCCTTCTAAGAGTCTATGAAGCAGACTTTAATAGGTGGTTAAACTTTGTCTGAGAAAAAGGAAAATGGATAGACGTGGTCTAGGTAGGAGAAAAAGTAAGAACAAATGTAAAGTCTGGAATCTGCACTGTGTATTTGTTGATCTGTTAACATGCCAACGTAGCTCTGGTTTAATAAAATCTTGCAGGAGAAGGGCTTGATAGGTAGGTCTGATTATTACTTTAAGATATAGGAAGCAGGGGGTGGAGACAAGATGGCAGCTGGAAAGCAGGGACTTGCTTAAGCTCTCTCCCAGGTCCCTTCAAAGACCTGTAAAAATGGCTCTGAACAAATTCTAGAGCTGCAGAACCCACAAAATAGCAGAGGGAAGCAGGGCTCCAGTCCAGGAGAGCCTGAAGGGTTGCTGGGAAGGGTCTATCCCACGTACCTGGGGGTGGAGCGGAACACAGCCCAGCATGGGCTGCACCAGGACCAACCAGAACCGGAGTCAGACAGAAAAAGCTGTAGGGCCCTGAATCATTGAGCTGTGGCAGTTATCAGACTTCTCAACTCACAAACACCAAAGACAACAGAGCAGGTTAGTGGAAAAACTACTGGATTGAGTGAGAGGAGTGTGAGGTCAGCCCTAGCCCCAGGGGCAGCGGAGGTCATGCAGCTCTGAGGCTACTTCCAGAGCTCCAGTTGTGGTTGCTTCTGGCCCCAGGCCCACCTGGTGAGAGCAATTAAGAGGCAGATCAGAGCAGGAGTGCAGAGCCTGCTTTGCCCTACTTGGATCTAGGCTGCAGTCCTGGTTGGCTGTTCTTGGGGGAGGAGGAGCACTGGTGTGGCAGAGCTTGCTGTGCAGAAGTAGCTCTGAAAACAGTAGTGCAGCCCCTAAAGCTGTATCAACAATTTGGCTAGCAATTGTTGTAGGGGTGAAGGATCAACACAAGCCCAACAACAAAAATGCTACAAGCACAGGTTCTTTTGATCTGCTTTACTAAGGAAAGTAGTGTTAAGGAGGTTAACAATCTTACTTTAATCCAACATACCACTATCTTTCACTCAGCTCAGGGGAAAAAGCTAGCACTCTGTGCTTCAGAGCAAATAAACATGAATCAACAGACAGAATTCCATCTGACAAAATTACAACATAGAGTTACCAGAGAAGCATCAACATCTGAGTTTTCTCCAAAGCCAGGGAGCTCATAACAATGCCTGGCCCAGAGTCACACGCCACTTCTGCTGTGGCTCAGAGCTCCAAAGGAGACAGCCAACCTCTGGGTTTATATATCTTCTTCAGGGTCAAAGGTGAGTCACACATGTGACTCACCCATGTGACCGAAAAGCATCACAAAAATGCAACTTAAACCCATGTGGTCTAAAAGCCTCTGATGTCACAAACATGTCACTCAAACCCATGTAAACTAGGCTTTCCCTTGAGGCAAAGACGTCATCAAGGAATCCTAATTTAATCAAGGAAAGAAAGGCCAAACTCTTCAAGGGCACTTGGTTGAATAAGTGCTAAGAGCCCATCTTGATTGCCAATACAAAATCTTGGGACAAAGTACTCTCTACTCTACAAGCAGTCATACCCTGACAAAAAAGCTCAAGAGTCAAGTAGTTGGCTAGGAACATGAACAGGCAGTGAAAACAGACTCAGACTTTAGAATCTTTTTTTTTTTTTTTTTTTGGTGATAAAGAATATCAAAACATACAGCCAGAAGAAGTTAACAAAGTCAAAGAGCCTACATCAAAAGCCTCCAAGAAAAATATGAATTGGTCTCAGGCCATGGAAGAGCTCAAAAAGGATTTGGGAAAGCAAGTAAGAGAAGTAGAGGGAAAATTGGGAAGAGAAATGAGAGTGATGCAAGAAAACCACGAAAAACAAGTCAATGACTTGCGAAAGGAGACCCAAAAAAATAGGCTAAGGGGGAACCTTAAAAAATAGACTAACTCAAATGTCAAAAGAGCACCAAAAAAAAAAAAAACAATGAAGAGAAGAATGCCTTGAAAGGTAGAATTAGCCAAATGGAAAAGGAGGTCCAAAAGACCACAGAAGAAAATGCTACCTTAAAAATTAGACTGGATTTAAGAACAGATGTTCAAAAACAAACAAAAAGAAAAGTTTTTGCATGCAACTAGGAGATAATATACACAGGCAATGGGGTGTAGAAATTTATCTTGCCTTACAAGAAAGGAAGGGAAAAGGGGATGGGAGAGGAGTGGGGTGACAGAAGGGAGGGCTGACTGGGGAATGGGGCAACCAGAATATATGCCATCTTGGAGCAGGGGGGAGGGTAGAAATGGGGAGAAAATTTATAATTCAAACTCTTGTGAAAATCATTGCTGAAAACTAAATATATTAAATAAATTTAAAAAAATAGACTGGAGCAAGTGGAAGCTAGTGACTTGATGAGAAATCAAGATATTCTTAAACAGAACCAAAGGAATGAAAAAAATGGAAGACAATGTGAAAAATCTCATTGGAAAAACCACTGACGTGGAAAAAAGATTCAGGAAAGATAATTTTAAAATTATAGGACTACCTGAAAGCCATGATAAAAAAAAAGAGCCTAGACATCATCTTTCAAGAAATTATCAAGGAAAACTGCCCTGATATTCTAGAGCCAGAGGGTAAAATAGAAATTGAAAGAATCCACTGATTGCCTCCTGAAAAAGATCACAAGAAAACTCCTAGGAATATTGTCACCAAATTCCAGAGCTCCCAGATGAAGGAGAAAATACCGCAAGAAGCCAGAAAGAAACAATTTGAGTACTGTGGAAACACAATCAGAATAACCCAAGTTCTAGCAGCTTCCACATTAAGGGATCAAAGGGCTTGAAATATGATATTCCAGAGGTCAGTGGAGCTAGGATTAAAACCAAGAATCACCTACTCAGCAAAACTGAGTATCATGCTCCAAGGCAAAAAATGGATTTTAAATAAAATAGATGACTTTCAAGCTTTCTCAGTGAAAAGACCAGAGCTGAATAGAAGGTGAGGGAGTGAATCTTGCTCTCATCAAATCTGACTTGAAGAGGGAATAACATACACACTCAGTTGGGTATCACCCCACAGGAAAGTAGCGGGAAAGGGATAAAAAGGGGGGGATGACAGAAGAGAGGGCAGATAGGGGGAGGAGGTAATCAAAAGCAAACACTTTTGAAAAGGGACAGAGTCAAGGGAGAAAATTGAATAAAGGGGGCCAGGATAGGATGGAAGGGAATATAGTTAATCTTTTACAATATGAGTATTGTGGAAGTGTTTTACATAATGATACATGTGTGGCCTATGTAGAATTGCTTACCTTCTTAGGGAGAGTGGGTGGGGAGGGAAGAGGGGAGAGAATTTGGAACTCAAAGTTTTAAAAGTAGTTGCTCAAAAAAAAGTTGTTTTTGCATGCAACTGGGAAATAAGATATATAGGCAATGGGGCATAGAAATCTATCTTGCCCTACAAGAAAGTAAGGGAAAAGGGGATGGGGGGGGAGTGGGGTGACAGAAGGGAGGACTCATTGGGGAACGGGGCAATCAGAATATATGCCGTCTTGGAGTGGGGGGGAGGGTAGAAATGGGGAGAAAATTTGTAATTCAAAATCTTGTGGAAATCAATGCTGAAAACTAAAAAAAAAAAATTAAATAATAAAATATAGAATTAAAAAAAAAGATATAGGAAGCAGGAGAAGATACTTCACACCAGGAGAATACTGTATCTCGTAGTACTTTTAACTTCCTAGTAATTTTCACTTTCTATTTAAGACACAAGCACTACCTCAGGATATCTAGTCAGACTTGTATTGGACCATTTATTAGCAGCTTCTCAGGAGCCTGATTTCAGAAGAGCTTCACTAACTCCCTTCTACTCTTCAGAAACCAGTGGCTTCCAACTTAGGTCTTCATTCTTTTAGGATAAAGACAATAGCAGCACATCTCCTGCAGACTCGCGTCCCAAGCAGTGATATAGAGTGAAACATTCATTACACACTAGGGCATGATGGTCTCAGCCACATGACACAGGCAAGGGCAAAGACCTTTGTACTACCAGATACTAAAGGAATTACTGTTTTCTTTCCACTAAGAAATCACTCAAGTTGGAAAGCGGATTATCAGAATTACCAGAAAAGAAGGCTCTTTTTTGCTGAGTATATACCTAAATTCCATTTGTAGCCATTTAGGGTAGTAATTGATCTGTGTTCATGGGAAGCTGTTTATGACCTTTTACAGCTATGTTCCAAGGCTCAGGAGCTAATGTGCCATAGAATTTCAGTCAACCAGAGGCCTGGTAGGCTCCATGAATCTAACATGTTCCACAAATTAAATCACTAGGAATAAGACCAGAACTCAGGAATATACCATATTTTGTTGGATGACATCTGCCTGGAAGTAGCAAAGATGATTGCTATCATTTAAATTTCCCATAATGGTTTTGTACATTAAGAATACACACCCAGGGATATAGTCATAAAACTTTTTTCACCCCAGTTCTCTAGCAATTCAGAACTTAGGATCTTTTGACTATGGCACACAGAAGAGCACATTTCACAGTAAAACTAGAACAATGTAATTATGAAGGTATAGGATCAAAATATAAACTAATAACATGTACAAAGACAGAAGAGTAGCCCATTCTCACACTTATTCTAAGTATGACCAAAGAAAAATCACTTCCCTTCTCTGAGGCTAACCATTTCATTCAGTAAAATAGAGAGATTCCTACTTCTACTCTCTAGCTCACAGGGCTGAACTGCAATGTGAAGTATAAATGTAAGTTATTATCATAACTTTTTTTAAAAAATGTCACAGGGAGACAACATTCAGATGCCTGAATGAAATGTGAGGTCCCTGAAGATGGAAATAGGGAGGTTGGGGTTCTAATGATAAATTCAGTCAATTTCAAACTGTAGCTACAGGCCAGTACTACCTGACTTGTTCTTATTAGTCACATGCATATGATTTAAAATACCCAGATTTCTTTTTCCACAATCCAATTTAAAATCTAAGCTTGTCAAGAGCTATTATGTGAGAGGTGCTAGTTAAAAATCCAGGGAAAGAAACCCTGAAATAAGATCTGCAAACCCCAATTTCAATAGAAAATATGACTAACTATATTCTGCACTATGTTTTTCTTACAGGGTTACCAATGTTGATGTTACTGAAACTGCTAAGTATTAATTTATGTCATGTTGTTATCCCATTCTTTGATCTTTGGGAGATTTGAGAATATTTACAGGCAGTAATTATGCCTTCATACATAGTACCTTAAGATAAACTGTGGGACAAAGCGCTATTTTTTCTTTGCTGAACACACGTGCATAAAGAAATTCTTCTGATAAATCAAATAAAAATGCTCCTAGCCCCTACCAGATGTATGGCTTCCTCAGGAAACATGGAAAACATTACCTGCCATTTTGTTAGCACTTGAAAAGTTTATAAAGTGTTTACTCACAACAGCACTGTGGCATATGGAGTACAGGAATAATTCTCTCCATTTTAAAGGAAGGTAGAATTCAAAAAAGATTGCATCCTGATCAGTGTTGCACAGCTCTTACATGTTGGAGCTAAGACTGAATTTCTTGTCTTCTGACTTTAAGACTAGTACTTTTTTCACCACAATATGGAGGTGATAATCCCACTGAAATTCTGCCTATCAGACTTCATCTGGAGTATGGTATTTCGTTATGGGTACCATGATTTACAACACGAGAGAAAGCCTGGCAGAGGGCTATGAGGATGGAGAAGAGCCTTGAGTTCACGACAGATGTAGTTTCAATACGGATAAATTTTATGAACCCAATATTAAATCATACAAAACAAGTGAATTAATCAAAAGGAGGACAACATGGCATATTAAAAGTTTTTCTAAAAATATAGAAAACTTTATTATGGGAAGATCTATTATATAAAAATAAAAATATATTCTATAAATGTTAATTTAATCATTTTATTTTGTCCTAAGTAATCAGCACACTGTTGTAATCTCAGGATTCTCTCCATGTACATTGCACCACCTCCCTTGCTAATGGCAAGTAAAGCAAAAAATACTAAAATAGAGTATGTAAATAGATAAGTAAAAGCAAATGAGGAGAAAAAATAATAACTTCAGTAAATGATAAATTTATACCATGATGTTTTATACTTCATAATAATCAGTATTCCAGCACAGGAGAACATGAATATGTGCCTTACTTAATGCAAGAGAGAGGTGGCTTCAAAGCCAGGAAGGCCTGGGATTGGTTTAAGTCCTGCTTCTGAGACATAGAGACTGTGAGACTCTGAGGAAGTCACTTAACTTCAGTATAATCTCAGCAATTCTCCAAGATTAGAAATAGAAGAAAAGGTACCAACCTGCACTGGTAAAGGAAGTTTCCTCACTTAGGACTTCCCTATATGAATGAAATCACAAGTTCAGTCCTTATCCCTAACCCAATATATGTATGCATGTGTATGTATTTTATATATATTATGTACATACATAAAATACACACACATATACATAGTCTTATAGAGTAGAATTAAATGTATACAAGACTCTTTCTTCATAACAACCCTGGGAGCAATATAATAATTACTACCCTCATTGTTCAGGTGAAGAAACTGAGGTTCAGAGAAATTAAGTGATTTGTCCAAGGTTACTTAACTAGTTAGCGTTAGATACACCAGGATTCAAATTCATGCATCCTGACTCCAAGGTCACTGCTCTTCACATTCTATCCTGCATAATTCCAGAATGAAGTTTGGGGTGATTTGATTATATTTTTCCTGGTTTATGTTAGATATCTTAATAATGAGAATCTTTTGCATTTCTATCTTCCTGGCATTCAGAGAAGGGATAGAAATTTCATTCTCTCTCTCTCTCTCTCTCTCTCTCTCTCTCTCTCTCTCTGCATGTATGTATGTGTGTGTGTATGTATTTCAAAATCAAGCACCATCTCAGTTATCACCATTAACATACTCAGCAATTCGCCTTTAATTCTATTCTACCTATAGGAAATTGATTCCTTGTTCCAAAAGAAAACGTTCTTATTCTGATGACTAATTTTTGGTTCTGTAGGAAGGATGCTAAAGGGCATCACACTGAAACCTCTCAAAAGTGAGTGAATGTAGGAGGAGGAAAAACTTGATTGGAAGGAAATCCAAAAATGTTTTTCCTGCCAGGCTGTATCCAAAGACTAGAAGGACTGTTATTATGATCCTACCAACTCACAATATTTCAGAACTTCTCTTTTCCTCAAAATAATATTAAAGTCCTTTGGTCAAGAATCATAGTATGGTACAAAGATGTCAAATGCTGGCAGGCTGCATGTGGCCCACAACAGTCCTTAAAGGTCCTGAGACTGATTAAAGTGTAACTGGAAATATTTAACGAAACAAATAAAAATAAAACATAGATAATGTTACTATGTGGTTTTCTAAGTCAATATGTCTCTTCCCTCAAATTCATACAGCTTATATCTCATAATACATGCATTTATTTTAACTTGGAACTCCTCTGTTCAAAAATTTTCAGTGGCTCCCTATTACTATTCAAATAAAGTTCAAACTCTTTTGCTTAGCATTCAAGGCATTCTACACACTAGTGGTGCATTTCTTTTCTAGTCTTATCAAATATTACTCATCTCTGTACCCTCTCTTCTCCAATGAAATTTGATACTTCTCTGACCCCTGAGTATGTTCTCAAACTAGTATGCCTTTAGGTAGTTTGTTGGTTATTTTCTCCACTGGTAAAAATGGTCAAGTAGAAGCTGGATCTGACTGGAATGCTGCAGAAAGGAAATCCTGAACTGTATAAAGAGCTTGAAAACTACTGAAGTTACTTGTGAACTAAGATTTTATGGTCCTATGATTAAAGACCTACAAGAGTCTATTATCTTCTGGAGAAGTTTATTTTATTCCATTATTTGACAATCTTTTAAAGCAGGAAGCATTGCTGATGTTCTACTGTGAGTTTTCTTCTGCTAAAATGTAGGTCTGTCACCTCTTGCAAAGTCTTGAGGAAAACTGAAAAACTGATTTTCATCCATATCGTAAGAATATTTCACACAGCTAAAAACAATTTTAAAATATTCCTCTCTAGGCAATGTTCCCACAATAGTTACTATTTTCCTTTATATTATCACTCTCTCTGTCATTAAAATAGAATACCTAAAGTTGAAATAATTAGTCTATTACAAGTCTGAAAATACTGTTCACTTAGAGTGAGAAAATTATCAAACACTTACAAAATCAAAGAAAATACAGGAGATAGAAAAGATTGATTTGATAATATAAAATAACAAAAGTTTGCAGAACGAAAAGTAATATATCCAAAATAAAAGAAACAGATAAGAAAACAATCTTTGAGGTAAATATAACTGATACCAGTATGACGTTTAGAATCTATAAGAAACTGACAAAAATATACAAATAGTAATAAGCGCTCTGTAACAGATAAATTGTCAAAAGATATCAGTAGATAGTTTTCAAAGAAAGAAACACAAATTGACAGTGAAACTTGAAGCCTAAAAGAAAAGAATTGTTTAATTTTCCTAATAATCAGATAAATACAAATTAAAACAACAATGTATTGATTTGCATACATCAAGCTGATAAAGATATTTTAAAATAGTAAGAATCAATGTTACCAGGAAGGCAGAGAAATTATTAATGGAAAATTCTGGACAAGTTACTAAACATCTCAACTTCAGTTTCATTATTTGTAAAACTGGAAAAATAAATATATACACTATATAATTTGAGTTTTACAACATCCTTCCAGGGAGCTTCAGAAACTCTCATTGTTCCTGAATACTTCTACATTGGGTTGTTCTCAGACTCAAATGAAGTAACATATATAACCAAGTAATTAATCAACAAGCATTTATTCAGCACTTATTTGTCAGCCTCTGTGTCAAGCACTGGGGATACAAAGAAAAGGGGAAGATAGTCCTTGTCCTCAATTAGTTTACATCTAACAGAACAGACATGTACATTTATTGGTATAAATAAAATACAACATAGATACAAGATAACCTTAGAAAGGAAAGTATTAGCAACTACGCAGACTGGAAAAGGCCCCTCTTAGAAGGTGGTTTTATATGTATTTTATTTATACCAATAATAATACAAAAACACATACATGCATATTTATACAAATATACTTATGTACACATGATAGACATGTATTATATATAAAATATATATCTTTATATATTCATATATTACTGTTTTTCAAATCTTAAAATGTTATATGTCAGCTATTATAATTACTACTACTACTACTACTACTACTACTACTACTACTACTACTACTACTACTACTACCACCACCATGACTACTACTACTACTACAACTACTGCTATTGCTACTACATTGTAGAGTTGTGAAATTAGTACAATCTTTTTGGAAAGCAATCAGACAATATGAAAGAAAAGTAAGGAAATTGACAAAGTTTCCCACTACTGCAAATAATCTCCAAGGATGTTGTTTAAAATGGGGGTTGGAGGGAGAGCGAGAAGAGACCAATCTGTGCAAAAATATTCAGAGCAGCTCTACTCATAATAATAAAAAAAACTGGAAAGAATCTATATGTCCAAGATTTGGAAATGGCTACATAAATTCTGTTACATCAATGCAATGAAATATTATAGTATAATACAAATGAAAAATATGTAAAATACAAAGATATAGGAAAGACATAAAATGAAAAAATACAAAGATATAGGAAAGACATAAAATGAAAAAAGAATTTATAACATATACATACACATTGAATGTGACTATATAAAAACAGTAACAGCAACAAACCAGGTAAGTAAACAAAAAGAAAGAGGAAATCCTTTCAGGGCAAAGAAGCAAATAAGATGATAGTATTTTGTTAATGTTTATGTAAAGATGCCTTTCTTCAAAAGATCCTAGTTTGGAGTTTGCTTTATGAAACATGTACTTTAAAATTTTGATTTTTGTTGTTGTTGTAGATGATAAGTAAATATGTAATGATAGCCTTTCTAAAAAAAAAAAATCAGAGAATTACTATATCCTATGTTTTCTGGTAAGGAGAAGCTAATAACACCTACTCCGATGATAATAAGCCCAGCACAGAGTTTGACATGAGAATAAAACAAAGATTAGGCCAGCTGCTGGATTTATGATTTTACTGCTTTAGGGAACTCCCAGGGAAGAATTTCCTCCAAGTCGGTATCTTCTCTGAAACTTGTAGTCTTAGAGAGGGCCCTAGAACATAGAAAGGGTAAATGACTTCTCCAGGGGTACAGTCAATATATCACAGGTGGGACAAAAACCCAAATCTTCCTGTTTCCAAGGCCAGCTCTCTATCCACTTCCTGTCAATTAATAAAATTTAAACAAAGTGCTTTGAAACTAAACTATACAAATGGGCTGGGTTACATCAATACTTAGTTTTAGCTCGTCCTCAGTTCTTAAGGAGCTCAACATGTTTCAGTATAATATATATGTGACCCACACAAACTGGCACTTTTAAAACCACTCTTCATGTTTCATGCCACGGTCATATGATATGTTGGAAAGAACACTAGAATTAGAGTCAGAAAGATAGGTTCAAATCCTGGCCTGAACACTTCCCAATTTTGCGGCAGTGGGCAAGTCACAACTTTTCAGAGCCTTTGTTGGTTTTCTTTTTTTTTTTTAATATTTATTTTATTTTTAATTTATGGAATAAAACAAGCATTTACATAACATAGTATAATTTTAAAACAATGATCACACGCAAAACTGCAAATTTATTATGTACAATTTGCTATTACTTTTAAATGTATGATAACATTATCATATATTTTTTTTATTTTTCCTTTCTGTTTCTTCCCTCTGCTCTAGAGATGGCTACCAGTAGACACAAATATATATACACACACATACATACACAATATATATGTATACACAGATATACACACATACATATATATACACACACATACACACACACACATACGTAAAATCATTCTATACATACTTCTTTTTATCAGTTCCTTCTCTGGATTCAGATTGTATCTTCCTTCATAGCTCCACTGTAGTTAATTTGTGTATTTATAATAGTCAAAATGACTTAGTCACTCAAAGTTGTTCTTAAAACAATATTGATTTTAGTGTATACAATATTCTCTTGGTTCTGCTCATTTCACTCTTCATTATTTCATGCAACTCTATCCATGTTTTTCTAAGATCATCAAACTCATCATTTCTGTTAGCACATAGTATTCCATCAAAATCATATACCACAACTTGTTCAGCCATTCACCAACTGACATCTCTGCAATTTCCAATTCTTTGCCATCAGAAAGAGAGCTGCTATAAATATTTTAGAACATATAGGTTCATTGTCTTTTTCTCTAATTATCTTTGCAAACTGACCTAAGAGTGGCATTGCTGGGTCAAAGGGTATTTCTTATCAGTAAAGTAAGGTTAATATCATTCTTATACCTTCTACCTATTGCATCACATTTGTAAGTGAAAATATCAAGAAAAACTCTGTGGTGTGAGAAAAGCATTTTTTAAACTCTGAAGAGAGATATAAATAAGAGCATCAGCTACTATTTTTATTGCTTCCTGGTGCTACTCTGGTTTTATCCAATGAAAGATAAAATCTCAATTGCAAGTAGAGGTAGATATCTCAGAATCATAATCCCAGAAGTGAGTTAGAAAATCATGGGATGTTAGAACCAGGAGATGTTAGAGGTTATCTAGACCAGTAATGTCAAGCTTAAAAAGAAATGGAGACTACTAAACCACATAGAAGGATCACTGCAAGCCAATACTGATTTAGAAAACCACATATTAACATTACCAATATTCTATTGTATTTTATTCTGTCAAACATTTACAAATTACATTGGACCCTGGTTTGGCATTGGGAGTTTTGCTGGCCATTTAGAATGTAAGTCCATGGTAGCATAGTTAATAAGGAGTAGAGCCTGGACCCAAACCTGTGAGAGAAATTAATTTTATATTATTATATCAATAACTAATTATTAATTTATAACCTACCCTTATCTTTATATTTCTGTTAAAACTCAACTCCTGAAAAGGTCTTTCAGCCTCTGAAGGACATGGCTGAGTCATGATATTGCTCCTAACCCTCAAGGCATATACTCAATTTTGGGCTGGATCTAGTAGATCCAGCTAGTAGACCTAATCTCAGTTTACTATAAAGTGAATTCAGTCTGGACAAGCTCTTAGCCTGAGGGAAGAAACCTCCACCTGTCCTAAATCTTCTCCATTAGGGTGACCTAGCTCATGAAGGAGAAAACCAATCAGAGAGGTCTAGATGGAAATGGCTTCCCCACCAAGATTGCTAGATGCTGCTGAGTCTTATAATTTAGCTAAGCAGGAGGAGCCAAAGACTTTTAGCCTACCTCTTTATTAAATGTCCACCAATAAGTGTTGATTTTCACTTGTTAGGAGAGTTCCTTTTCAGAAGGGATTTAAGGTCTCCTTTGGTATCTTTAGTTACCTAGAGAAACCAATGACCATCAATTTATTGATTGCCAGCTAGCCTAATTAATAAATTGACTATTAACGACCCAGAAACTCTCTCTCCTGGAGTTTTCATTTGTCACACCTGGAACTTCTGATTCCAAGTTCTAGACTTGTATTAGCATGGGGCCAGTTCTCATCCATGGCTACATGAAACTTCAGAGAACAGTACAGTATAAGTTATAGGGAGGCAGATACTTAACAAATTTATGGAAGAATGTAACAATTAGAGCTATCCAATAATGAGTTGGGTCATCACTCAATTAGTGAGTTCTTTCTCAATGGGAGCTCCATCCAGCAGAAGCTGGATGAGCTCCTTTGCAAGATACTATACAGAGGATTTATATATTCATTAGAAGATTGAACTAGATGACCTGAACAGTATCTTCAATTCTAAGATGTAATAATTGAAAGAACAGAGAGAACAATGTATGCTATAATGTCAAGAAAGGTTCACTGGAGCATCTAAAATGAGTCCTATATTTATAAAATCATAGGTTTACTGGCTGATAGGTTATTAGGAGGGATCCAAGAAGTCATCTAGACTATCTTCATTTTGCAGGTGAAGGGCATAAATGCAAAAGAGGTATACATATCCAGAAATTTAGCAGGCTGGCACAAGCATATGGAAATCCATAAGCCTAGGGCAACTCAACTCTGGATTATAGATCCTGAAATCTTTTGTCCCTTTAAGGACAATCTACACCACAAAAGCCACTCCTCTGATAATTTTTTTTGGTCGTCATTCCTCTCCTTAGGGAAAAGGCTATTCCTCTTTTGTTTTCAATCTGACAAGGCATCAACAATTTTTTTTTCATTATAGACACCCAGACTCTGTGTTGAGAAAATGTCACACTGCTATAGAGCGCCCCCTCCCCTGTCTCAACTCAACATATACAGTCAACACTCAACATTGATGCATTTAACTTTTTCACCTTCAAGCATCTGTGTGATTTTATAAGTAACTTCATGTTCCCTTTCTGGTTGGCAACCACATACATTTGTGGCTATGCGCAACAGAGAAAAAAAATGAGAGGTATGATATGCTAGCACTGGGGTGGAGTTTGAGCTTAGATGGGGTGGGGACTCATGCTAAGGCATGTGATTTTCAATCTGAGAACAATTTAACCACCCTCATAGAGGAAGTTTGGAGGTGGCATATTGCCCTTTTCCCTTTTTGACCTTGGGGCTCTTCTGACACTAATGGTATGCCCCTCTGCTGTCTCTCTTATATTGCCTTTCCTCTCCCCTGCATTTTGTGGGTGATTTTACTGTGTTAGGAAAAGAGTCTATTATCAGAATTAGTCTTTTATTTAATCTATATTTTATTATATACAGAAAAGTATATTTTCAGCAATTTCTAGCTAATGATTGCAGTTTTTGGTGGTCCCAGGAACCTAACTCTCTATTTCCCATAGGTTCAATGTAACAACAATTAAGGGTTTTTTTTTTTTTTTTTTACTTTTGGGTCATTTTCTAGGAACTAGGAAGTTGAGAATTGACTATATATTCATTCAATGAAAAGCAAGTTCCTATAAGCCAGAGAATTGCAAAGCCTCAGGTTGGTTCTCTGGGCAACAGAAACAAGCCCACCAGAGTTCAGCTCTTAACTCAATGGAATTCTGTTTTGTCCAATCTGCTCTCAAGAAATCAAGCCTCCTCTCACAGAAAAGTAGATGAAAAGTCTGTCTTTCTCATCACTTTTCTCTTTTAAACCATAAAGGGTAGTAAAAGGAAACCAGGCATCAGTGAGAGGTTTTCCCTCTTAAGCTGTAGACAGCTCCAGAGAGCAATAAAAACAGAGAGCTCTAAACCCAACAGTGAGATTGAGCTCTCCTTCTCAGCACCTCAGCTGGACAGCTCCTACAAATGAGTCAGAAAAACAAAAAGAAAAACAAACCAACTTTTCCCTTCCACTCAGCAGGCTTCCATCACAGCTGCTGAAACATTAACTGTCTTCTGTCCCCAGCTTCTTGGGAGTCCTCCTGTGATCACTTGACTCATGCTTCTTATATTTTCTTTTCTTGCTACTTATATCTTCCAATTAGTTTTCCAATGGCCAGTAACTTATCTTTACCTTATGAGGTAAACCTCAAGAAATCCACTGTTGTCAAGTATAAATCCAACAATTCCTTATACAATCTTCCCATAGAACATAAGCAATTGTTATAACCTTTAAAACTGGAAAAACAGTCACATGTAAATAAACTGGTGAACCATAATGGCTTGTAGTCATCATTATTTCAGCCTTTACTCTTTCTTTATGGTCTTCTCAGTACTTTCAACTGAGAGGGAAATTCCCTATCTGGCCTTCAAAAGAATCTACGTCTTTCCTCAACATTTTTGGGGGGAGGTGTTATATTGCTTCACAAGTTGATTCCTATCAACTTTTCTAACATAAATGTTCTTATGTACTTTTTCTTCCCCTATCAGAACCAAAGTGTCCACATATAAAAGGGGTAGTAACAAATACATGTACTGATACATACATACATATATATACAGTTTCCTAAAAGTCTTAGTTTTAAGCTTCAATATCTTAAAGTTGCATTAATTTTTTTTTAAAAACCCTGTATGTACACATATATGTATGTGTATATGCATGCATATATTTATTACTGCATTGCTTCTGTGTATACATTTCCCTTGGCAAAATATAAGCTCATTGAAGACAGGGACTCCTTCATTTTTGTCTTTGTACTCTAAAAGTTAATACAGTTCTGGCACATCATAGCCATTTAATAAATGCTCCTTAATCAACTTAGTGATTTTTCTAGGGAATTAGATCAAAGCTGTTCTTTCTCATTATGTATTATAGTACCAAAGGTAAATAAAAGTGGGAGGAGAAAAACTTCACCAGAAATGTTTTTTTTCTTTTAAAAACAAATGAATGGAAAAGCTTCTCTAAGCATGAAGAGTAGGATCTCCATCATTAGAGGCCTTTACACAGAAATAGGGATATTGCAAAGTGGATTCTTGTTCCAGTAAAGGCAAGACCAGCTGCCCGGTGAAATACAATTCTGAGATTCTATGGATTTTGAGACCCTGTGGAACAAGTAGTACTGTCCTAGAAACTAGAACAACTAGAAAGCAAAGGCACGCAATCAGTTCTTTAAGATAAAGAATATACGGACACAGATCGAAAACAAAACCAGGAAAAGATTTAGTGTTCTTCTCAAACCAATACACTCCCAAAATAATACTATGTTCCTTTTGGGGCATCATATTTTAGAAAGAACATTAATAAAGAAGATGCATGTCAAGAGGAAGGTGATCAAAACAGTGAGAAAAATGGGACACATTATATAAATATCAGTTTAAAGAACTAGGGATGTTACCTTGAATAAGAGTTAGATAGGACATGTTGAATTGCTAAAGATTCTTTAATGATTGATTTAAATGTCATTTTATCCATGAAGCCTTCCCTGATGGGCCCTAAAGATAATGAATTTCCTCTAGGACCTAATGTGGTACTTTTTTTCATGCCTTGGATAGAGTTAGCAATACTATGTATTATGGATATCTGTTTTTGTGTCTTATCCCTCTACTAGATTGTAAATACCATTAAAGGAAGGGGCATATCCTCTCTGTGCTTTTTATCTCCCCAGTGCCTAGCACAGTGCTTTTTTTTTTCTCAATAGTGACTTAACACATGTTTACTGAATCAATGTTGACATAATTAAAGTTTTCAAGTATATGAAGGGCTTTCATGTGGAGAAGAGATTAAACTTGCTTGACCCTGGAGAACAGAGCTAGAAGAAATAGGAAGTTAAAAGGGTTAGGTCAATATAAGAAGGAATTTGCCAACAGACTTATTCTGTAGAAGATCAGAGTATCTCAAAAGATCATTAGTGAATTTGCCAGTCGCTGGAGAAATTAGAGAAGAGGCTGGGGATAATCACTAGTTGGGGATGACATGTAGTGTTCCTATTTCAGATATGGGTTGAACATTTTTGCCTCTGAGGTCCCTTCCCACTCTGAAAGCCATTCATTTCCTCCTTTACCAATCCCATCTTAGAATCAGAGACAGCTGTCTTTCAAATAATAGCATCTGAGTCAAATATGCAGCACTGAAAATTTTGCACAACAGAAGTTTCAAAGTGGATTGGAAATTAAATTTCAAAATTCTAAAAGGAAGGTAGAGATATATTGGGATGAAATACCAATTTATGAAAAGCAAAAATATAAACTACCATTTGAGAGTTTCTCAACTTCTAATGAATTCTGGCTTTGAATTAGAAGTCTAGAAATTCTAGTCCTACCTTCTGCCACTAACTTGCTAGGTGACCATAGATGGGAAAATCCTTTCTTTAGTGTTCAGTTTTATGCCCTCCATAAAATAAGGGGAAATCAGATTAAATGAGCTTTAAGATCTTAACTCTAAAATTTTATCTTATAAAGTCACAAAACAATAGAAATTTGAGGTTTGAAGGGACTTCAATGGCAGATGAGAACAACTCATACCTGAAAAAGAACTTTGTCTCCAATACACAATTAGTCATTCAGTCTTTTCACGAAGATCTCCAATGAGAAGGAAGCCACTTCCTTCTAAGATATCCCTTTCCACTTCTGGATAACTCTAACTGTTAAGAATTTATTACCTGACATCAAGACTAACTTTGCCATTTTAAACTTTCACCTGTTTCACTGACTTCTGCCTTCTGTGACCAAGTAGAACAAATCTAATTCCTTTTATAGGTTAAAGCCTATAACCTCTTACGGATTACAATGATTCTCTGTCTCTATAAAACCCTAAAGTACCTTCTAAGTTATCAAAGAAAGACTAAAATAAATTAAATATAATTTTAGGCTGTTTCAGTTTAGCTTTATTTTACTGTCATTACAAATTGGTAATGCAAGTATGTTGTTTATAGGAACCATCAACCAAAACATTTCAATAATCAAAGCACTTCATTCCATGATCATGATGGGTAATAGTTTACTATATATTGAAAAAAAGTAAAAACACTGGTTTGCATCCTAAATCCTGGGTTAAAATTCTGCCTCCATTATTTGGTTCTATGTACCCGAAAGAGTTACTTCCCCTTTTTAGCCCCAATTCATCAAATAGGAATAATAATCCTGGTTAGGCCTACCTAGTAAAATTTTTGTGGGTTTCAAAAGAACTTACTACTAATGGGAAAGCACTTTGTAAACTGAACAGGGATGTACAAATGTGGAAGATCAGGAGGCTTTCCTCAATATAAGAAGCAGTAGAGATAACAAATGTTTCTCTTTTAAAAAAAATTTATGAGTATTTGCTGCCTTGTATTCCAACCAGCACTATCATAACTTCTTTTCACATTTCATACTGTAACAATCTCACAAAGCCAGATGGAAAGAAATAAAAAATCACAAACAAAAAAAAAGTCCCCCCCAAAAAAGAAAAAAGGCAATGGATGAAACAATTCTTAGCCCACTCACAGAATGCAACACTGCTGCAGCAAATCTACTTTCTCACCTCCCCAAACCTGAACATTATGGCACTTCTAATTCTGGGAAAAAGTTACTAATATCATCTTGTGACTTGATAGGTTTCATTCCATACAGCTGAAACCCATATGACTAGTTTGCATTAGCCTGGGTATTTGGTGACTACAGGTCTGATAAATGCCATCAGACATATGATGATATTTGGACACTGGCTTCACAGTCCATAATGGAAGATATAATTAAGTCAAATATTGACTTTTTAAAAACAAACTTGTAATTTTACTGATTTAAAGACTCCTGATGTGGAAGTTCTTGATGAAGAAACTTCCTCTATCAGTGTAGATCTGCACCTGCTCTGAAACTTAGTCTTAGGGAGTTTAATTGCCTGGGAATACTGAAAAATTAAATGATTTCTCCAAGGTAAAGGTATGTCAAAGGTAGATGTGTCCAGGTGTTCCTGACTGCAAAGCTAATTCTCTATCCATTATGCTATGCTATTAGGCCACTCTAAGTTTTAAAATAAAGCCCTTGTATTTTGTTAATAGTTATCATACTATTAATCATCTATTATGTGATGGTTTAGCAAGCTATAATTTAGTTAGAAAGAAAGAGTATACAAGTAATTAGTTATTAATAACATTTAAATAATACTTTACAGATACAAAGCACTTTACACATATTATCTTATTTTATCCTTATAATAACCCCACTGATATTGGTAGTACACGTATTATCACTTTACAGATGAGAAAAAAAAAACTGAGGTTTAGAGAGATGAAGTCAGTCAATAAATATTTCACATGCCTCTTATGTGCCAGATCACACAGTTAGTAAAGAATGGAGTTAGGTCTTAAGCCTGACTCTCTGGACTACAAGTCTTGTACTCCTATCAGTAACACTACACCAGCCCTCATGAAAACTCTCAGAAACAATGATATTGCTTATTGTGCATCACCATGTTTATAAAAACCAATGTATAATGAAGAGATTTCAAGGAATACACACAACAGGATGATAAAGCACTTCACTCAATGATATAATGCTGTAATTAATTATCCCAAAATCTATAACTAATACTCCATAGGCCTAAAACACTTTGAATATGTCTTGATGTCCTAGGAATATCTTCATAGCTAAGATCCTCTGGTTATGTTTTCCTTGGATGAAAACCTGTAGCTACTGTTGTACTATGTACTATGGGACAGACTCCCATCTGTGCTAATCCCTGCTTTACCCTTGCTCTACCTGGAGAAATGGTCAAACCCTTCCACAGGCCTCATACAAATGGCATGAAATCTTCCTGGAGCAAGCCCAGGTTGTTCTCTTAGCTCTTGAGGAGCAGCATATGTGTGAGAAGCAGAGATAGGTGAACGAAGAGAATGTCCTTGTTGCAACTCTGCCTGCATAAAGTCCCTAACCTGACCACGTCATCTGAAGTCAGCACAGAATTCTCTGAGTCCACAGTTGTTTTCCTGAATTTGTGAGGAACACTAAAGTTTACTCATCAAAATAATAATAACTCAAACACATAGAACATAATTTACAACATTGTTCAAATGCAGACAATGAACTTTGGCAGGTACATTAATGTGCCCAAAGTCACACAGTAAAGGTCAGTGCCAGCATCTGAGCTGAGGTCTCACTGCTCAAAGTCTAAAATCTCTACTGCACTATGCTGCTTTATTTCTCATCAAACACTAAGTCCCAACTTGGATTCTGGCTACAAGACATTCATTTCAATGAAACTGTTTAAAGTACAATATTGAAGTGATTTCTCTATGTGTTTAGTTGTTTCAAGCTCAGTGTAAGAAAATAGTGTAACATTGTTGTCAGGAGAGCTAAATTATTATTAGGCTATAATAACAGAAGTGTCCTGAAGGAGAAAGAGAGTAGTCCTGATTTCTCCTGTTCTAGTCCTTCTCTATCAGGAATATTTTGTTCAATTCTGGGCACCCCTTTCGAAAATACACATAAGCTAGAGAACACCCTGAGAAGAGTGACTAGGTGAGTAGGATAATTGGGAAATTTGAATAATTTCATATGATGATTAATGGAAGGGGATTTGGGCAGAGGTAGTTTAGATCAGAGGTTGTAAGGTCATACATTTAGAAGTGGAAAGGACTTCAAAAGTCATTTAGGCAGCTAGGCAAAGGAGTATAGATAAAGCACTGAGCCTGGAGTCTGAAAATGAGTTCATATCTAACTTCAGGCACTTACTAGGTATGTGACCCTAGGCAAGTCACTTAACCTGTTTGCCTCAGTTTTTTTTTCATCTGTAAACCTACTTCCCTGGGCTGTTGTGAGGGTCAAATCAGAAAATAACTGTAAAGCACTTAGCACAATGCCTGGCACATAGTAAGTGCCATGTAATGTCAGTTGTTATGATGATGATGATGTCCAACCCTCATTTTACAAAGAAGGTGAAGCCCAGAAAAGAATTTGCTTAAGATCAGAAAGGAAGTGGCACGGCAAGGAATGGAACCCAGGCCCTCTGATTCCAAAATTCACCATTCTTCCACTAAAACGTTCTTACTCTCAAATATTTCTACTTGATATGATAGTTGCTTTCAAATATTTCCAGGTTTGCTCTACAAAAGAGGGAAGAACTAGAACCCCTGGATAAAAGCCTACAGGAAGAGTTCAAGATAAAGAAGAACTCGCCAATAGAGCCATTCCACAATAGAACAAGATGTCTCATTAAGTAGTAGGTTCACTTTCAACGTATGTTTCCAGTTCAAGATTCCTTAACTACTTCTTAGAGATGCTACAGGTAGAATTCATCAAGTATGCAGTGGGTTATATGTCTCAGAACAGCAGAGGTGGAAGGGAATTAACGGAAAGGACAACAGCTTTTGAATCAGAGAATCTGGGTTCAAATCCCAACAGTTACGACCTATGTGACTCTAGGTTTAATTTTTACCATCTGTAAAATGAGATAATTAGACTGAATGGCTTCGGAGGTCTCTTCCAGCTCTAATTCTATGTTCTTATGATAACTCACAATCTAATAAGGACAAGAGTCTTGTTTGATCAACAAAATTCAACTTAATTAAACAAACATTTCTTAAGGGCCTACAGTTATATACAAGGAACCGTGTTTGGTGATGGGGATACAAAAGTGAAAAGAAAAATGATGCAGATCTTAAAGAGATTTTAATCTACTAAACTTTATAGCTCCCTCCAGAACTGAGCATTGTATTATATGGTATATCTACAGGGTACGTTTAAATGATTGACTTAAGAAGTTATTCATTCATTCAACATTTATTATGTCTCCTAAAAAGTGTAAAGTACTATGATTAAAATCTCCTTAGGAAGATGACACATATAAATACTATCAGTTAGTCAGTAAATAATTATTGAGTATGTACTATATGTCAGGTGCTGTGCTAAATGCTGAAGATACAAATATGTATATATATATATATATATATATATATATATATATATATATATATATATATATATATATATATATATATATATATATAGCGCCTGATTTCAGGGAGCTCATAGGCTAGCGAGAAAGACCACATGCAAACAACTACATGCAATCTAGAAACAGGATAAATTGGAAATCATCAACAGAGAGAAAGCACTAGAATTAAGGAGGAATGGAAAGACTTCCTGGATAAGATGAGATTTTAGCTGGCACTTGAAGGAAGCCACAAAAAACAAGAGGTAGAGAAGGGGCTGGGGAGAGAATTATAAGCATAGGGGACAGTCAGCGAAAAAACTAAGACTGTACTTGATGAAAGGCTAATTGTGAGGTACAGAAATACTCGAACACATGCACATACTATACATATACACTTACATACACATACATATGTCAGTATACATCTAAAGTAGTTGCTACATATGTATGTAAAACTGCATGACCAAAGTCCAACCACTTTGCAGTTTGGGAACAAACTAGATCTATTTTCACCAAACTATTGTCTTTCTCCAGTGAAATATTAGATGTCTCCTGGCTGAATGGGACGAGATGTGACAAAAGCCTGCAGAGTCAGAAGGAACAAATGTCCTAGCAAAGCTCTTGGACTTCTTATTTCAAAGACATCATAGACTATGAGCTTCTTAAGAGCCAGGTTTGGTTTTGCCTTTCTTTGTCTCCTCAGAGCTTAGCCTAGTGCCTTAGCTTAAGGCACTGGGAGCCTTAACTCCCAGAGCTTAGCACATGGAAGCTTGCCAACTAACTTGACTGACTATAAAATGAAAGGGTTGGATTGGATGATTTCTTGGGTCTCTTCTAGATCCAAATTTACAATCTTATATGAGTCTCTCCTATACACAAAGCAACTGATCTTAAATGAAAGCATGGAAAGGGAAACTTTCTTTTTTTTTTATAGCAAACCATCTCTAAATGAAAAACTTCATCTATCATCATGCCTGTACTCAATACCCACACTATGAAAGCTGGCACTCTGTTGGAATTACTAGAAATCCAGGGACATGCACATATCATATAATAAATCACTGAAGGATGTGAGGTGAAAGTGAAATCACTGTTCTTATTTACAGACCAGGAAACTGAGGCCCAAAGAAGTCACAGGACTTGCCCTGGATCACTTACTTTAAGTGATCAATTAGAGGCAGTGAGGTGGTACAAAGGACAGAGCCTGGGTCTAGACTCAGGAATTCAAAATCAGCCTCAGAAAGTGACAAGCTGTGTGGCCCTGGGCAAGTCTCTTCACCTCTATCTTGGTTTCCTCATCTGTAAAATGGGGAGAATTATAGCACCTACCTCCCATGGTTGTTGTGAGGAGCAAATGAGATAATAATTGTAAAGCACTTAGCATGGTGTAACAACAACTTGGCTAGCAGCAGCTGTTGATGTGCAAGACCCAAAAAGACTAGCAAAAAGAACTGCCAGCACAGGTTCTTTTGATCTGCTTTTCTAAGGAAAGCAAGTATAAGGGGTTAATAATCTCACTTTAATCACATATACATACACCATTCACTTAGTTCAGGGGAAAAAGTCAGTACCCTGAACTTCAGAGCAAATACAAACAAATTGCAAACACAAATTATATAAAAAGAGCTAATAAACACAAATCAACAGACAGACCTCTTATCTGTCTGACCAAATTGTTACTAGAGAAGAACCAATGGGTCTGGGTTAGCAAAGCCGGGAGGCAATCACCACGGCTTGCCCAGAGTCTCAAAACTCTTTCCATGAATGTAAAATATCCCAAATGTAAAATATCAACCTCTGAGTTTATATATCCCATTCAGTGTCAAAAGGTGTCACAACACGCGACTCAAACCCATGGGACCTAAAAGCTTCTTCAGGGTCAAAAGGCATCACAAACATGGGACTCAAACACATGTAAATTAGGCTTTCTCTTGAGGTAGTCAGGTCATCAAAGACTCCTTCCAAAGAAACAAAGGCCAGACTCATCAAGGGCACTTGATTAGATAAGTGCTCCAAAAGAGAAAACAGTAAAAAAGTCCCACCTTAATTACCCATACACATGGTGCCTGGCACTTAGCAGGCCTTATATAAGTGTTATGTATTATCATCATTATCTTCATCACTAATTTCAGTGATCCATGATTTTAGCTACATGGGTGCATCCTCCACAAGAGTGTGGTATCATAGGAGAAGCTGTGATCTCAGTGTCACCATACCTGACTTGGAGTGCTCTCCCCAGAGCTTACTATCTGGATGCAACATGTCTCATCACATCTTTTACTGATTTGTCAAATGCATGATACTTCTACTTCTGAGCCTACAGAGGTATTATGAAAAATACAAATGAATGTATTCATTAACAGCAAATACATGCCAAATACTATGCTTAAAGCTGGAGATTAAAAATAGAAAATTGAGATAGTCCCTGACCTTAAAAAGCTTCCATTCTAATCAGGGAGACAACACACATAGAATTGTGGTATCGGGGAAGTGGAATTATAGTCTGGGAAGTCACAAAGATGGTCAATCCCACCTAGGTACCTTCTCCTCCCCTCTTTCCAGCTTTCTCTCCAGAATGTGTTGTCCTCTGTCATTCAAATATAAGCTCCTTAAATTCAGGCACTATATTTTTGCTTGTATTTGTATTCTCAGCACTTAGCAGGTGTCTGACACATAGTAAGCACTTAATAAATGTTTGTTGTCTTGTCTACTTATGTTTATCTTTGTGCCTGATGCTTTCTATTAGAATGTAAGCCTGCGTTATATTCTTTTTTTTTTCCTCATGGCATCCAGAAGTGTTCTACCAAAGGAAACAATAAATATTAGTGGAAGGAACTGTTGTAGTTTGAAAATTTTGAAATTTGAGGGACATTGCTTATATATATATTGGGGAAGAGGATAAAAAAACTGCAGAAAAGGATGGACTGAGTAAATCAACAAGATATGGCAACACTTTAACAACATATGGCCTTTCTAAAATGAAGGAGTCAACCAGTCAACAAGCATTTGTTTAGACTCTACTATGTGCCAATAACTGTACTGTTAGGGATACATGGACCAAAATGAAAAATTCCCTTCTTTCAATGAACATTTGATCTGCTTGGGGAGACAATATGTAAATAGTAAGTATATGTAAGAGTCATACAAAGCAGATAGAAAGTAACCTTGGATGGGAAGGCATTAGCTGCCGAGGGGACCGGGAAAGGCCCTTCTATAGAAGGTGGCACCCAGGCTGAGTTGTAAAGGAAACCAGTGGCTATAAGAACCAAGAAGTGCATTTCAGGCAACGGTGATAGTCAAAGCCCAGAGGCACAAGAGAGGGAGATTGAACACCACATGTGAGGAACAGCAAGTATACCTTGTTTTCCAAATGGCCATTCTTGACTGATATCTTTTACACCCCAAATTCGTGCATAGATCATCACTGGCAATATGCTCCAGTGAGCTTTTACCCAAACTGTTTTTCTCCACTGCTCTCTGGGTCATCCAGAATTTTGATTCTTCAGAGATTGTGACACTCCAATATTTACAATCATACAGCATTACCAGGAGGATAGTGATGCTATAGAGCTAGGTTGATGTGTCAGCAAATAGCCTGGGGGAGCAGAAAGCATGGTCCCATATAGCTCACCCTTTTCCTCTTATTTAATTCTAGGACCACCTAATTTGATATATGAAATACACATCTGAGATATATGCATTGATATATCAACTTGATGGACGCCAAATCTAAATATACATCAGTCAGGACAATATTTTGTTGCGTTTTTTTTCATCCATTTGTTGCTGCTCTACACACTCACTGCCCTCATATAGATTTTTTAAGCTTATCTCCTCCTAGTAGTTATCAATATCATGGAAAAGGCACTGAAATATTACGGGGCCTGACTTGTTGAAAAGCACATCCTTGGCCAAAAGCAGAGAAGCTGATAACTTTTTGATTTGCATTCATGAAAATCTGATCCCTCAAAAGGCAAAGTAACCAACAAAGGGAAGTCCTACTGAGAATCTGATTCCCACTACAGGTAAGAAATTAATTCCTAAGAACCCTAATGTAAACTGACAACTCCACTGAGAGGAAATGGAAGAGAGGAATGCCAAGCATAGCCTCATATGCAATCTACTTTTGGGGACAGAGATTCCAAGAAGCCCACAGGAAGGATTCCATGGACTAAAATTCAAAAGGGTAAAGTTCAGGAGAAATAAATGGAAAGAACAGCAATGGGGAAAGGAAAAAGGAGTTATCTAAAGAGACTGATAAAGAACTCACCAACCAACTACTATTTTAAACAGATATGTATAGAATCAAGAAAAGGTAGTAGTAGTAGCAGTAGCAGTAGCAGTAGTAGTAATAGTAGCAGTAGTTAGCATTTATATAGCACCTCCCATGTGCTAGGCACTATGCTTAGCACTTCACATACATAATCTCATTTGATCCTCAAAATAACCCTGCAAGGTAAGTGCTGTTACTATCCTCATTTTACAGTTGATGAAACTGAGGCCAACAGAGAGTGAGCCAACGTCACATATTCAGTAAGTGTATGAGGCCGATTTGAACTCAGATCTTCCTTACTACGGGCCCAGCACTCTATCCTCTGTACCACCAACTGTCTCAATATAATAATAACAGAGGGTAGATATAAAATATAGATATAAAAATGTGGTATTATCCTCTAAAACTAGTATCAGAAGTTTTAAAACTCAGAATGAGTTTAAAGCTGTCAAAGGAAGCTAAAAACAACAAAAAGAGATTTTGTTTTTATTTTTAGCTTTATCAGAAGAAAAAGATGTATCAAAAAGAACAGGACTATTGTTTGGGGTGAGTGAGAAAGTAATACCTGACAAACCAGAGAAGACAGAATAACTGAACTCTTATCTCACTTCTGCTTTCTCTGCCAAGGAACACAATCTTTGCACTGGAAATGATCAAAACTAAAATGGTTAAAAGTTAAAACATACCCCAACATAAGTAAAGAGACAGTACATAGTTGCCCTTGACAATTTCAAGTGACTTGGCCCAGAAGAACTACATTCTTAAGTACTTAAAGAATTGGGAGGTGATTGCTAAGCCACTCTTAGTACTATCTGAAAAACCATGGGGAAAAAAGTAGTGGTATTTCAAGATTAGACAGAGAAAAATATTCTAATTTTTGAAAAAGAGAAGAGGAAAATGAAAAAGTGCAAACAAAAGGCCTATAAGTTTTAATTGCTAGGAAAATTCTAGGTTTTTAAAAAGATGGCTTCTGAACATGTAGAATAAGAATCAGTGATTACCAAGAGCCATCATCAAGAACAAATCAGGCCATGTTAACATCATTTCTTTTTTAGACTTGGATATACAACTAGTAGATGAAGGCAATACAACAGAAATAATTTGCCTAGGTTTTTATCACAGCATTTGACAAAGCACCTCATACTCTTCTTTTGGAAATAAAGGAGGGATATGGACTAGTAGTTAATACAATCAGATAGAATCAAAGCTGGTTACATGTCAGAGTTCAAAGAATAGTGTTTAGTGATTTAAAATCATGATGGCCTCCAATGGAGTCCCCAAGGATATATGCTTGGCACTGTTCTATTTATAGTCAGGTAGTAGACAAGCATTTATTAAGTATTTCCTATGTGCCTGGCACTATGTTAAGAACTAGGGACCCAAGAAAGGCAAAAACAATCTCTGCCATCAAGGACTTTTAATCATATTAAGGAAGACAGCAAATAAATAATGAGGTACATACAAGATACATACAGAGTAGAAGAAAGGCAATTTGAAAGGGGAAAGCATCAGTACTCTTCCTTGTCTCAAATTAACTCTAGGCCCAGCTAATTTTACAGATGCAGAAGAAAAGATCTCCTCCAGAAAGTAGGATTTGGGCTGAATCTTGACATTGTTGTCTTATTTTGTTCATTAACATTTTTATTAATGATTTACACAAGGGCATTGAAGTCTTGCCTAGCACATTTTCAGATGACACAAAATTAGGAGATCAAATAACTAATACTAGTCAATGGAGGACTTAAGTTCTGGTTTTCTGATTCTAAAAGAATATTTTAGACAGAATACCACTTCTTTGGTCTTTAAATGGCTAGACGGCAATACCTCTCCAATTCTACCATCTTCAGAAGCCTGGAAAATGAGATTTTATCTTCCCTAATAAAGCCAACCTGTCTACTCTGGGTGGTCCTAATAAAACGTTTCTATTAATAATATGCTATGAACTAAATTTCTATGAAAGACTGTTACAGGAGTGTAGAAAAAGCATCAAATTAGTAGTTAGCATACTAAGGTTCTATTTTCAGATCTACTATTAATTAGATGTGTAACTTTGGGCTTGTCCATGTTCTATGTTTGGGCTACGGTTTCCTCATCTGTAAAATCAGAAGATCTGTTAAGATTCTATACAGCTAAAATATTCTAAGGTACCTTAACATTCTGCATAATTTGTTTTAAAACTCTTAAAGCATTAAATAAATGTCTTATTATTAATAACCCATGTCCAACCATTCTCTTAATTATAGTCCTGAAAAACTTTGTAACATTCCAGCTATTGCTATATGATGGATGAAAAATAATTTTTCAAGAGGAAGGAGGGGAAGAGATTGGATATATATATATATATATATATATATATATATATATATGTATATACATATGTTTTCCATATAGTGAAGAAATAGGTCTAATAGGCTTTTATCTTAGCATGGAAATAAATTCAACTCATATCCCAAATTTGACTATCAGTGTTCCCTTAGAAAAAGCTTTTTTGCTGAAAATTTTAATCCTACATTTAAAACCTAAAGTTGTTGTTTTTTTCTGTTCATAAGCTAAAAATAGCAGCAACAACAAAATTCCAATTAGTGGCAGTAGCAACAATAACCTTTGTCAAGATAAATTTGGGGTGTAAAGTTTGGTGATAGTTGCTATAGGAACTGGGAGCACTTTGCAAGGTGCCATTAATGAGAATGGCAGTAACTGCCACATAAGAAATCAGATGGCTTTAGTAGCCTGACTCTCTCTTTGAAGGGCTATCCTATATTGTTTGTTTTCTTGCTCTGTTCAAAAATAAAGAAATAGATAGATAGATAGATAGATAGATAGATAGATAGATAGATAGATAGATAGATGGATGGATGAAGGAGGTAGAAGCAAGAACAAAAAGGCCTACAGGGCTAAGCCTTGCTTGCATTTTGGGTCTAAAAATACCTTCTCAAAAAAATCTTCCTTAAGCATCATAAAACAGTTTGGGCAAAATGAGTTACTAGATGAACATAAGCTATCTTTAATTAAGTACTATCCCAGTGTTTCACTGGGGTGTGGACCCTGGGCTCTTGAAAGCTATTCAAGTAGAACACAAACTCTGAGAAGTATTACCAAGCTAGAATGCCTTTAAAGAAAGACTCTGTAATGCACTGTATGTATGTTGTCTGGGATCAGCCTAAGTATGAAGAAGTTCATCACCAGAAGGCTGGTAACCACATGACAAATTTTTTTGGCCACAGCTACTCATGATGACCATGTGTTAAAGTTAGAGGGGTTGCAATATGTGTTCATAGAGAAAGTATCCAAATAGAAAGATGGAAAAAATCATAAATCCTTGAAATGTATAAATTAAAGTTCAAAATGTCTTACAATAAAAGGGAACATATCAGCCGTATGTGGAAAGAAAGAATTATTTGTGCTGCCTAGGTGCAACAGAATGTTTTTTGAGATAACTTGAAATGTCAAGTTGAGATCATAATACAAAGTGGTAAGTCAGTTCCCAAAGGCCCAGGGACCTTTGGAAATACTCTTTGGACCTCTCCCCACATCTCTCCAGTCTATGCCTATATATAACTTAAAAGTGGAAATGAAAGACCAAAAAGGAGTTCTGCTTTCCTAGGGTTGTGAGGAGCCAGACGTATGAGCCCTGGACCTGATTTCAAGATATTAGTCCAGAATGAAACATGCCAACTTTTACCACAGAGGCAGATGGGGTGTGGCCACAAAAGGTTGAAGGACAGACTTTTGTGGTGAAAAGATCCAAGCTGAGTGAGGTCTAGAGTGCTTTTTCTCCTATAAGGTTCTGAGATGCTTTCCAATAGGTATGAATGGCACTGTGTTCTTTATAATCAGCATTGTAGTAGTGACATTCCTGTAATCATATTTTATACGGATAGTAATTGCTATCTGTGAACAGGAAGGAAATTACAGTATATCAAAGATAAAGGGAACCTCAAAGTCCATAGGGACCAATTTTGTATCTGGGGGGAAACATCTATACTATCTTTGAAAAATAATTCATTCAGTCCCTGCTTGAAGATCTCCAGTGATGGAAAATTCACTATTCCAAGGCAGTCAATTCTACTTTTGGACAGTTCTAATAGAAAGATTTTTCATTTGTCAAGCCCAAATAATCCCTTCTTCAGTTAATCAGTCACCAACTATATATTAAGCATATACTATGTGCCAGGAATACTGCTGACACTGGAAAAGAAAGACAAAAACTTAAAAGCCCTTGCTATAAAGGAACATGCATGCTATTAGGAGAGAAAACAGATTGATAGATCTATACACACCTACATATATATACACCATATATGTTTTATATATATGTATATATATATATAATATGTGTATACACGTATGTGTGCGTATATATATATACAAAATCAGTACAAGATAAGTTAAATAAATATTAATTAGGGAGGAAGGGCACTAGCAGTTGAAAGATTCAGGAAGTGTCATAGAGAAGGTGGTGCTCAGCTGGGCCTTGTGGCACATGTCCATAAACCCTGTTACCAAAAAGGAGGAAGAAGTCATTATCAAGGAGGATGATGGGGTTGTTTGAGCTCAGATAATCTGAGATGCAGTGAGCTAAGCAGAATGGGTGCCCACACTAAGTCTGGCACTAATATGGTGAGCCCCTAAGAGGACAAGGCCATTAGAATGCCTAAGGAAGGGCAAATCAACCCAGGTCAGAAATGGAGTAGGTCAAAACTACTATGCTAATCCAGACTTGGTGAGATAGATGGACTCAGTGTCAAAAAAAAAAAAAAAGGAATAAAAGTAGCACTTCATGAATCACATCTTAAAGGAAGTTAGGAATTCAGTAAAGTAGAACTAATGAAGGAGTGTATTCCATGCATAAGGGACAACCAGCATGGCACAGAGAAAGGAGATGTGTGAAGAAAATAGAGAAAAGCACTGTTTGGCTGTATAGGAAGTATACAGAGCATAGGAAGATGATATATCAATATATCTATATTGAGAGAATAGAAAGATAAATTGGGATAAATTGCAATAAAGTTGTAAAGGTCTTTAAAAGCCAAAGAGAGGAATATGTTTTCTCCAAGAGACAATAGGCCATCACTGGAGTCTATTAAGTAGGAGAATGACATGATCAGAACTGGACTTAAGAAAAATAAATTTGGCATGTGTATGTAGGATAAAGTGGGGGAAGAGACCTGAGGTAGAACAACCAATGAGGAAATCACTTCAGTAGTTCAATAAGGAGGTGATAAGGGATGGAACAAAGGTGCTGGCTCTATGAGCAAAGAAAAGGTATCTGATAGGAGAAATGTCAAGGAGGCAAAAAGAGCAAGATTTGGCAAATGACTAGAAATGTGTGGTGAGAATGAGGAATTGAATATAAAACTGAGATTTCAAACCTGGTACACCAAAAGAATGGTGGTGCCTTTGGCAGAAATAAATAAATTCAGAAGAAGGAAGGATTGGGAAAAAAAGATAATTAGTTCCTGTGCATACTCTTTGGTCCAGCAATACTACAATTAGGTCTGTATCCCAAAGCAATTTTTATAAAGGGAAAAGACATATTTGTACAAAAATATTTACAGCAGCTTTTTTGTGGTGGCAAGGAATTGGAAACTGAGGGGATGCTCATCAGCTGGGGAATGGCTAAACAAGCTGTTGCACATAATTGTAAAGGAAGAAGACAGAGAAATCAATTAGAAGGTTATGAATATAGGTCAAGTAAGAGGTGATGAAAGCCTGAACTAGGGTGTGTTCAAGAAGAAAATCAGGAGAGAGGAAGATCTCAGGTGGCAGGGGAAAGGGCGATTGCCAGTGTCAAAGGCAGCAAAGAGATAAAGACTGAGAAAAGACCACTAGATTTAGCAGTTGTGACACTGTGGTAACCTTATAGAGAGCAATTTGAATTGAGTGATGAGGTCAGAATATGGAACAAAAGGAACTAAGAAGTATGAGGATAGCAAGGTAGACATAGTAAGTATAAATGACGCTATGTGCTTGACATTAACAATGAGGATACAGGATGATAGCTTGTAGGGAAAGCAGGATAAAGTGGACCATTTTCAAGGACAGAATTCTCACACACCATGGAAAAAATCACTTGACTCTTTGTTCCTATTCATGATAGGAAGAAACCAAAGATGAAACAGACAGCCAAACAGATAAAAAGATAAAGAGACAGAGAGTTATGGTGACTTATGGGGCAAGTTCCCAGAAAAGATGGGAGGATGTGCTCAAGAATGCTAGTAAAAGGATTGGCCATGGCAAGGAGAGGGCAAATGGAGAGAGGAAGAAGAGGTTCTTAAGGTGTGGGTTAGGTGAAATGAGGAAGCTCACTAGTCTCAATTTTCTCAGTAAAATATAATAAACTCTCTGGACTGCTCCTCAAAATTTGTACTTTTACTCACCGATTGAGTCCCTGCTACCTCCAGTTCAAGAGACAATTTATTTTTTAACAAAAGCATTTATTAAGATAGTATAGTAAGAGTAGTTCAGAAAAAGAAAATTCCCCCCAAAAGTTTAGAGTGATCTCTCCCACAAATATATATAGCATCTATGAAAAGAGTAGGCTCAAACTTAGAGTATAAAAGTAGTTAAGTTTATGTGTAGCATACAAATGTAAAGGGTAATTCACAATTCCTGATATTAGCCCAATTTCTCCTTGTAGAGCCTTCATGTAGTTCACCTTGGATTCAGCTCTTTATTGGATAGACTATTTAGCCAGGTTCCCAGGATCTGATTCTTCTTGAACCTATAGCTAACATTTCTCTTCACCTTGAGAAGCTATGGTCTTTATGGTTTCCTCTGTTGTTGCTGTCCTGAGTAGCTCTCTCTTCCTGGCTAGATGCATTATCTCTTCTGGTTTAGTATTTCAGATGCAATGGTCATGAATGAAGGAAATAAGTCCTTTGCTCTCCTCCCACAGAGGGTAGTTTGATTTCAAAAGGTTCTCAGGTTTCACTCTGTACTTCTGGCTCCAACTCTCAAACTACAGAACTGATAAAAATTCAAACTGTTATTCAAAGCCTACAGAGAAGAGACATGGGTGAGAAGGATCTTTATACTCCCTTCATAACCCAAACAGAAAGGCTGAACCCCAAAAAGAGATCACCTAGGCACACACTCATCTTGTTGAAACATTAAACGCTCATCACTTGTTAAAAATCTCACACTTAACAGGTTATGATTATATTCTGGGTTCTGATTAGATTCATAGGGTTTCAGGGTAGGGTACCCTCCCTTCCAAAAGTAAAAGGCAAAAAACATTTGCTGATAATGGGAGACTAAGGAGATAATGTAGGAGGCTTGAAAAGAAAGAAGCTTTAGCAGCCTGATTCTCTTGAAAAGACTGGACACCACGATTCAATACGGTCTAAAACTATGCTTGATTTGTTTTACTACCCAGTTACACTGGCTGGCTAGGTAAAGTGGGCCAAGATTATGGTACCATTGACATTATCTTTTAATAAGAAAAAAGCTGGATAGTGTGGGGGGCAGAGCCAACATGGCGGCTAGGAAGCAGTGACTGGCGTGAGCTCCCTACCAAGTTCCTCCAAAAACCTATAAAACAATGGCTCTGAACCAATTCTAGAGCTGCAGAACCCACAAAGTGGCAGAGGGAAGCAGAGCCCCAGCCCAGGACAGCCTGGATGGTATCTGGGTAAGGTCTGTCCCACACGGACCTCC
>CM053622.1:80391580-80421085 GCA_028646595.1 Phalanger gymnotis | reverse complement strand
TATACATATATATGTGTGTATGTGTGTGTATATATATGTGTATATGTATATATATATATGTGTGTATATATATATACACAGAGAGAGAGAGGGGGCATAGGATGAGGTGAAGATGAATAAGGGATGAGAGAGAAATAAGAGAAGAGAAAAAAAGAAAAAAGCTGCTACATACAATCATCAAAGGCAATATTTTTGTGAGTGCTGGCATGACCATCCAAGCGCCGTCTTGAGAGAAGGGAATAGTTAGAAAAAACCCAAAAAGTTGATGATATGGATGGTAATAGTTCTCCTTCTCCCAAAAATTGGAGATTTCCTTTAGAGGAATCACAAAATTGAACGCTCAGTCTCTAAGTAAGGTATCTATTATACAGCTGTATAAAGACTGGAAATCCCACGAGGGTTTCAAGATGCATATCACCTCAGATGTGAATCAGAGAGATGAGTGTATACATAGCATTTATTCAAAGATGTTGGAACTTGAGAAAATGCTATGCTACCACAGATACTGAGAAAGTAGAAGAAAACTTGTCAATGGTATCAAGTTCAAATCATTCCCAAATAAAATAACATTATGAGGCAGAGGAAAAATCAGACATGTTTTAGAATCTTAAAGTAACTTAGAACATGAAATTAGAAGGTTAGAATATGTACGAATGAAGACTTAAAGATGGGGGGACGAGGGGAGAATGAGTATTTATTAAGTACTTACTATGTGCCAACCATTGTGCTAAATACCCTGCAAATATTATCTCATTTGAACCTCACAAAAACTCTGCAAAATAGGTGCTATTACAATCACCATTTTACAGTTAAGAAAACTGAGACGGACAATGGCTAAGTGCCTTGCTCAGAGACATACACCTAGTGAATGTTTGAGGTTGGATTTGAACTCTGGCCTTCCTGACTCTAGGCTGAAGATGCTATCCACTGCACCACCTAGCTGCCTGCAGCCATAAGAAATTTTGAGATTATATGGATGAACATTCTATTTCACTGAAAGGAAAAAGAGGACTCAGAGATTTGTTCAGGTCACATATATATTGAGTTTTAATTGGATTATATATTTATAACTGGAAAGGACCTCAGAGGTCATCTACTCCACCTCTCTCACTAAAGAAATGAGGAAATTAGAGGCCGGAAATGCTAACCAAAGTCCACAACAGCAGAGCTTGTATATGAACCAAACTGACAACTCTTTACAGGCCCAAGACTATAATCTGGGCCAGCTAATTACTCTTTATACTATACTGTACTAAATGGAAAGATGGCACTTTTCTAAGAGCAATACTCAGATGAAAAAATAAGTCCATGTCCCGAAAGGCTGGGACATTTTATTAGACTAAACATTTGTTGTTGACAAGTTCCTGTTATTTTTCATCTTTTTATCTCAGCATACATAATAATAATAGCACAATAAGCCACATAAAATAGTTTTTAATAAATATTTCTTAGGTTGGATTGAGTTGAATAAATATTACAAAGCTGACAAGCAGGTAAATGAATAAATTTGGGACACAGAAAAGTAAAGGAGATCAAAAAGTCTTGATTGAAGAACAATATTCTTAAAGTGTGATCCTGAATCGATTCTAAATATTGAGAGATTGGAAAAGAGGAATGGGTGAAGTTTCCTGATGACACAGGTAGAATAAAATGAATGATGATAATACATCATATTTCTACAGTGGGTTACAGTTTATAAAGGGTTTTCCCCACAATGGATGAGGAAAGTAAGGTTCAGAAAGGTTGAGTGATTTACCGAAGGCTAAAGAGTTACTAAGAAGCCAAGCCAGGACTGGTCTCATGTCTTCTGTCTCTAACTCTAGTGTTGTTTTAAAATCACATCCTGTATGAACTGTTTACACAAAATAATTTATTCTTAGAAACTTAGCAAGTTTCTTAGCCAAAGGATATAAACAGAGAAATTCAAAAGAGTTAAAGAGATTACTGCTAAAAATCACATTAAATATATTCAGCATCATTAATTCTCAGAGAACAAACATCTTAAAAGATTTGAGGTGCTACCTCATACCCAAAAAATTGGTCAAAATGATGAAAAGCAACAAAATTCAATATCCATGAGGTTGCACAACAGGTTTGTGCATTTTTGTTGTTGGAAATGTAAACTTAGATAATCTTTGAGGAAAAATATCTGGCAGTATACAGTAACAGTTATTAAAAAAGTAATTATACTGTTTGATCCACAAATCTTATCAAAAAAATCTGTTCAAAGATTTACACAGCAGAATTATATGCAATTGCAAAAACAAACATCAAAAATTCTGGAAATAATCTAAATGTCCAATAGTGAAGTACTTAATCTATGGAATATTAATATATTGAATATTAAAATTCAGTTAAGAAAAACAAGTACGAGGTATAAAGATGTATGTGGAAATGTTTTTATAAAATGATATACATTAAAACCAGAAGACTTTTGTATGTATTAACTGCAAAAAATAATGTAATGTTTTCAATTAAATATTTAAAACAATGTTGAACATCATACAGCTAACCAAATTCACTAACTGTTAACATTTAAATTAATTCCAGTTATAAATCATAATAATTTTCAGTCACTTCTATGTCTTCATATCTTTCTAAGAATAGTGTTTCTTAGCAAGATGAGTTAAAATAGTTCTCTCAAGAAAGTTCTCTTCATCTTCCTTCTTTTTGTACCTCACTCAATCTCTTTTAAGCCATGACAGGTAACTGTCCAGAACACAAGTTAAACTCTCAGTCTCCTGACAGTTACCTCAAAAAATAGTCAAACTATCACAGCCCGATATTCCATTATTCCACATCTCTCTCCCCAAAACTCATGTTCCACTCAAATTTGGTTTACTTGCCATTCCTTGAACAAAACATTTCACCTCCTATCTTCATGCCTTAACACATACTCTCTGCCAACCAAGGGGAATGGGACATGAAATGTACTCCTCATCTATGCTTCATGAAATCCCTAGTTTCCTACAAGGTTCAATTCAACTTAGCTGCTACCCCCTACAGGAAGCCTATCCTGATTCTCCCTTCCCTCTTAGAAGTTAATACCCTTCTCCCTCCCCCCAGAAATGACTTTTAAAATGTTTCATATTGAATTTTCTGTGTGCATACTCTTCCTACCTCCTTTAGAAAGCATCCTTGTTCCTTGAGTGAAGGAGTTGTTTTGTGTTTTTGTATTTCTATCATCACTGCCTAGTACAATGCTTGGCACAGCTTAGGTAATTAATAAAAACTAGTTGAATGAATGAACTTCTAAAAAAAATTCCTGATTCTCTTAAAAGATGGGACACCAGGACTCAATAACAGTCTAAAACTATGCTTGATTTTTTTGACTGCCCAATTACACTGGCTGGCTAGGTAAGGTGGGCCAAGATAATGGTACCATTCTCTATATTATTTTTTAATAAGAAAAAATCTGCTACATACAATCATCAAAGGTAATATTTTAGTGGGTGCTGGCATGACCATCCAACCACCATCTTGAGAAAAGGAAATAGAAAAAAACTTAGAAAGAAAAAAAAATCAGGGAAAAAAATTCTATGGAAAAATCTAGCCTTCAAGCAACATGGCTAAGTTAAAAGTTGTTTATATGTCCTGGTCTTTCTTAATTACTCAAAATACCTAGAAATGCAATAAAGATTTTTTTTTTAAAACCTAAAAGAAAAAAGAAATTCTTGCAAACAGGTCCATGAAGGCGGAGAGGGTGGGTTCCCATCAGAAAGACAAAAAATATTACGTAACAAAAACATAAGAAAATTCCAGGATAAAGCTCAAGAAGAGAAAGTTTCTATAATAACTACTGTAAGAATCCCAGAAAAGAGGATGGGAAAGCCACAAGAACTCCCAAGAATGATGGGAAGTCCTAAAGAACTAATAGAAGAGATAAGGAGGGAAATTAGAACTCTTACTGAAAAACTTAAATTTAGAATACAGTGCTTAGGACAGAGGTTGGAAAAACTTAGCAAAGCAGAAGGCAATCTAAAGGAAAGAGTTTAAGAGGCAGAATTCAGAAATTCAATGATACAAAAGAAGGAATATGACAAAGACAAAAGACAGCAAAATTGGAAGGGCACATAAAATATCTACTATTGAAAGCTACTGACCTAGAAAACAAAAATTAAAGAGATAATTTCAGAATCATCCGTATCCCAGAAAAACTTTATAAAAGAAAGAAAATGAAAACAAAAAAGGTGATTACCAAATTTCAGAAAATCACAAAAGACAATTGCCCAGAAATACTGGAACCAAAATACAAAATATAAAGCAAAAGAATCCACTTGTCACCTTCAGAGAGGACACCTAGGTTTAACTTATTCAACGATGTGATCCCAAAACTCCAGAATGTTCCCAGTCAATGTGAAAATACTATTTAAGGCTACAAAGAGACAGATAACATAAAATGCAACTCCAATCAGACTTGTACAAGGATTTTCATCAAGAGTAAGAAAAGAAAGGAATATTAGAGCTAAAGGCAAGAGAAAATGACTTGTCCCTTAAAACAACATATATTGAAAAGTTCAACAACCTATGAGAAAAAAAAGTTGGACCTTTAACAGAATTAAAGAAAAAAAAGAAAAAAAAGAGACCCGCAGTCTTTGAAATGTAAATACAGTGGGGAAAATAAGAAAGGCAAACACATCCAAATGGCTCAAAAGTGATAGTCAATGATCCAGTGGTAACATTCTGGAAAGGGGACAAAGCAAAGACTGGATTTGAGTATATGTTTTTGCCTTGTTACTTTGTAGCTCACATTGATTAGATGCCTTAGAAGAAAGAGAGGCTTGAGTGTTCAAAAAATATACCAGAGAGAAACATAGGAGAAGGATAGGTGGAACTTAGTGTGTCTAGTAATTGGGACTCCAAAGGAAAAGGTCATTCAAATGTAGAGGTGGGAATCTGGGGAGAAAGAAAAGTTTCCCCAAAACTCTTGTGAGCAACAGTACAATAAAAGTAAGCAGGGACCTGGAATGAGAGGGAAGAGATGAGGTGAAGATGAAGAGGCAGGTGGAATGATGAAAAAAAGGGGAGAAAGGGAAGTGTTAGAGAACAGAAGGTAAAGTGGCCAAAAAAAAAAAAGTGAATGGGGGGGGCCAAAGATAAGAGACAGAAGAAGAGAGAGAGAGAAAAGAGAGAAAAAAGAAAGGAAGAGGGAAGTTTTTTTTTAACATCATTCCCTGTATACATCATGTTTAGCATTTCTTAAATCAGAACAATATTCCATGATATTAATGTTTCATTTTTTTTTTAGTTATTATTCAATCAATGGTAACCTACTTGGTTTCTAATTATTTGCTGCCACAAAAAAGTAATGCCATGAATATTTTGGTGTATGAGCATCTTTAAAAAAACCAACTACCTCTTTGTAGTATATACCTAACAGTAAAATATCTGAGTCAAAGGTACAGTCATTTTAGCCAATTAATTTCCAATGTTTCAAACTGCTTTTCATAATGGTTATGCCAATTCACAACATTACCAACAGATTAATGTGCCTATCTTTCTACAAGTCCTCCAACACTGATTATTCTCATCTACATATCCAAATATACAAATATCATCCTACATTTTGAGTCTATTATCTCTCTATCAGGAGGTGTACAGCTTTCTTCATCATCAATCCTCTGTATTCATGATCGTTCATTATATTGATCAGAGTTCTTAAGGTTTTGAAAGTTTGTTTCTAGAATTTTGTTGTGATTCTATAAATTTTTCTTTGGTTCTTCACCCATCACCCCTGAATCGCTTCACTGTTTCTCTAAAACCATCACTTACCATTTCTTATGGCACAATATCATTCCATTACAACCATATACCATAATTTGTTCATCCATTCTCCAATTGATGGGTACACCCTTGGTTTCCAATATTTTGACACCACAAAAAGAACTGCTATAAATATTTTTGTACATTTGAGTCTTTCTTCTCTTTCTCTGATCTCTCTGTGGTAGAGGAACTGGAGGTCATGGTGTGGATGAAGAGTAAAGTTTGGTATAGCCATATTATAACCATATCATGGTCAGACAGGAAGATTTTTTAATTCTTGAACATGGACATTGTGCATTTTTGGGTGATGGCAAGATCACGGATATGGTCATCTTTGTGTGTGGCTGAGGTGAGGTGAAAGAATAGATCGTAGGAAATGAACAGGTTGAGGACGTGTGTAGATAAGGTGTTTGAGGGAAAGTCAGTAAGTATACTGAAGTACCCTAGTTGGGCAAGATATAGGGAGGAGAGAAAAACTGTAAGGAAGGAAAGAGAGTGACCTGGAGGTCCACAGACAACAGCTACTAGGGATTTGACTGAGTGGCAAATATGGAACATCAGCTCTAACATTGTGTGAATGCACTGGATTTGAAATTAGGACAAATAAAGAATTGTCTTTATGGTTACGTTAAATTAATTAAAGGCTGTGACTGAAACAATTGCCACAATGTCTATAGAACTTTAAATGTCTAGTCTATGTTTGGAATAACAATAAACATTAATAACAAGAAAATTATAATACCTTCAGTTTGGTGGAACTATAATGTTTTTCTAGGTAAGAATGGCACTACTATTTAGCACACAAAATATTCTCGGAATAACATATATGGTAGATTGGATTTTTCATTTCCTTGAAATACTATAACTTTCTAACTTAAAAGGTTTCGTTTCAACGCTATTACTATTTGTGCAAGTGCTTGGCTTAAAAAAAAATCTATATAAGCAAGAGAGGAATCAAGGTTGTCCATAAAATTATTCTAATAGGAATTAGCTCATTTCAACCTTATTGAGCACAAATGGCATCCTCTTAAAAACTGATCCACTGAAAAAGGTAGTGGGATAAAATAAAACCTTTTTTATAAACTCAACACATGAATCTGCCTACAAAATCTCTATCAAGTGGTCATCCATCCTATGGCTTGAAAATCACAAGGGACACAGAATTCACTATTTTATAAAGCACTCCTCAGGAAGTTTTTACTTATGATGAGTTGTAAATGCCTTTACTGTAATCTCCTCCTAGCGTTAGTTCTGCTTTCTAGAACCATCACCAAATAAGTGACATTTCTTCATGGTACACTTGGAAAGCTCAGCAGATTTAGAATCAGAGAATTTGAGTTTGAAACCTAGTTCTTATTTTGTGTGACCTTGGGGAACTTACTTAAACTCACTGGGCTGCAGTTTCTTAATCTAGAAAATAAAGGGATGAATCATCAGAAGGGTCCTTAATGTTCTAAGTCCTATGGTCCTATTAAAAAAAAAAAAGATGTTTAGGTAACACACTAACAGCAGATTCAGGGAAAAGTTTGATCCTTCTCACCAGATACCTTGCCATACAGACTTAATAGAGTTGAGGGAAATGTCTACCAGAAGATAAACATGCATTTTACCCAGAGTTTGCCCTAGTTTCCAGAAACCAGAAATTTTGACCTTGGAAAGAATTTGCTTACTCTGAGAAGTCACATGGCTGAGATTCAGAAAAGCCACATGGAGAGATGGAGACACTCCAGCCTGCCCAGGCTTCAGACAGCTCTGGTCCTCCTAAACTTCTCATTGAATGGGGTGGGGAAGTAGAAGACTGGGTGGTGCCACCATCACTGAAAGCAAGGAAAGCAATCAGAACTGATGGTGTCAAGAACATGCATGGAAGAAATCATAGAGTATGCATGGAGTGGAGCAAGAGGGCAAGAACAAAGGAATAGGAGGAAGGCAGGGGGAAAAGAAGACACAATCAGATATAAGCAATAGTTTAAAAGCACTTGTCTTCCCCTTGCTTTCCTGGCTTCCCAGAAAAATAAAACAATACAAAACAAAAATGAGGAAAAAATAGCTCCCCTTTATTAAATTCCAAACATGTCACCTCCTGTTTCCCCTCTGACTTATTGGTAGCAGACAGAGAAAGGATTTCAACCTTTTAGCTTTAGCCATTATGACCTGCAAATGAGAGCTGATTTCTTTAAATGCTTATTTGCATTTTCTATATTACTTGAATCTATTAAATTATATGTCCATTTTCAGTTATTTCTGTCCAAGACTGAAGGGGGATGGGAACAAGGGAAGGCAGTAGTGGTGAAGAGCTGAATAGAGAACGAATATCTACAAAACTTAGTAATGTATGAGTTATCTATATCTAAGTGTGTGTGCACGCACGCGCACGTGTGTGGAAGAGAGGAGGAGAGGAGAAAGCAGAGGAGGAGAGAGCCCCACCTTTCTGCATGGAGACAATTTAGCTCTGTGCTCACACTCTTCCTAACCCTGGAATATCCACACCCAATCAAATCTGTCTTTGAGCCACCAGAGTCAACCTTCAGGGTCCAGTTCAAATGCTACTTCCTCCTGAAGGCTCCCCAGATTATCCACAACAAGGACGATTCTTTTTCTCCATGTGACAAAAAACATCTTGAACTCTTATCACAATATGGAGTGCATTAGATTCGAAGCTCCAGAGAGTAAGAACCCTGGTTTAATTACTTTTACATCTAGGTATTAATAAACGTTTGTTGAATGAATAAATGCACAAATTTCAATTGGCTCAGGAATTGCTAAGGAAGGATAGGAAAAGAATTTTGGTTAATAGAGGCAATAAAATAAATATCAAGTGGTCCTTAAGGCCAATTGTAACACGGTTCCAACCTACATTTCCAATTGCTGGTGAGTCATTTTTCGGTCATATCTGACTCTTTGTGGCCCCATTTGGGGTTTTCTTGGCAGACTGGAGTGGTTTGCCATTTCTTTCTCTGGCTCATTTTACAGATGAGGAACTGAGGCAAATAGGGTTAAATGACTTGCCCAGGAACATACAGCTAGTAAATGTCTGAGAACAAATGTGAACTCCGGAAGAGGAGTCTTCTTGCTTTCAGGTCTGGTACTCTATACATTTCATCACCTAGCTGTCCCCTACCTTTCCAAGCATTCCCAATTATTCCTTTTTCACATACTCTACATTGAAACAAGTTGAGCTACTAGCTATTCCTTGAACTCATTCCACCTTCTCCGACCTCCGCAAATCCTCACGAGTCATAATTGTACTTCCCATTCTTGCTCTCAGACTCAGAAATCCTTAAAATCTTATAATCCAAGAATTTTAAGGAACCACATACACCATCTAATCAAACTTGAACCCGTCCAAAAGTTGGTCCTATAATTATGCTAAGAAGCAGTCATACAAAATCTTTTGAAGACTTCTAATAAGAAAAAAAATTAGTTTCTTGGGGGCACTGTGCCCTCTTTTGTTCATCTCCAGTTGTCCAAATTCAATCGCTCCTTCATGTGAGAGTCATATATCTGAAGATTACTATCACGTTTCCCTCTTCCCTTCTCTGGGCTAAACATTCCCAGCTCCTTCAGCTGTTGATTTCATGCGATGGGGTTCATTCAGGTCTTTGACCATGCTGGTTACCCTTTTCTGAATATGCTAGTTAGAGCATGGCTATATTTTTTCAGAAAATGTGATACAAGTATTATTTCTGTTTCTTCAGTGATCACCACCAAGTTTCCTACCTTAGGTTCCTGGATTTTTTTTTTTTGCATTAGTATAACCTCCAAATATATGTGCGTATGTATATGTGTGTGTCTATGTGTGTTTGTATTCAGACTGTAGTTCCATTGTCCCTTTTATTATAGATTCTCCTCCTTTTAAATAAGGCATGTATTTCCATAGCCATATTTTTGTGGATGAGTCCCATTCCACTAGTGCTCAGATATATGAGGTCTTTTTTCATTAGTACCTTTAATTTATTCTCTTTATTACTAATATTTCATGCATTTGTATAGATATCTCTAAGGTGATAGATTTTTATCGTTGCTTTTCTTCTTGGATTTGTATCTCATGAATCTCTGTCTCCTCTTCTGCTCTTCTCATGCTGTACCTACTAGTCTCAGCTTGGCAATTCTACATGGACAATTTTCTCCTTCCCCTTCCATTTTAGTGCAAAGCATTGTTCATATTTACAAAAACATATTGTTAAATGCTTATTGCCTTGCTTCCATCCCTGGCCAAGAATCCATTATTCTTAATTTTATTCTTCATTCCATAAACCTAAATATATTCACGAGTATACTCTTTTTAAACAACCATTAAATTCCCAATCCACCTTTCTTGTCTCAAACCTCTCCCTTCAACAGGCAAAAGAGATGAAAACATGAACTGCATGCCTACTTCCCCCCCCAAAACTTTATAATCCTTAGAGACAGTTCTTAGGTCAAGGGAGTAAAGGGAAATGACAGGAGGCAGCATGTACCAAGCAAGTTAAATCATAGTTTTGACCACCATCTCTCCTCAGACACTGGGGATAGCCTAGGATTCTGAACCCAATAGATTTGGGAATAGCAGTGCCCCAATTTACAGATAAGGAGATACACTCAAGATGAATTTCACAAATGCGTGTGGCAAATAAGAATGGCTCAAAATTATACAGTGGTTAATCATTTGCAAAGCACTTCATATTCATTATTTAATTTAATCTTCATAACAGTCCTATGAGGTAGGTGGCATAATTATTATATTTTACAGTTAAGATAACTGAGGTTCAAAGGAAAAAATTATTTGCCCTAAGCCACACAACTACAAAGGCATATATAGTTAGTAAGTGGCAAGACTGAAATACTTTTGTAATCCTAAGTCCATACAGTCTTTGACATCACAGTATTCCAGTCATAGGATTTTGTTAAATGTTAAAGTTTATAGTTTAAAAATAAACAGACCACAAAAATGCATTAAATTCCTTTCAACAAGCATTTATTAAGTGCCTACTATGTGTATGTGCCTATGTGCTCAGCATACAGGAGTTATGGGGAATTCTAGATTACAGTTGTCAAAAGAAAAGCTGGAAATGTAATCAGAAATGGTTGGGAAACAACTCGAGGGCATCAAGAGATGGCTCTGCCTGAACTTGTTCCTTGGTAATCACCCATCTGTCATCCGTTAAGTAACACTGGTGGATCACATTGTCTATTAGAATTTATAAACTACCAAAATCTCTGCTTAATTACCCAGTTATCCAAGAAGAAAAGGAGAATATAAGTTCAATACAAATTTTTAAATTTAAAAACAGAATTGTAAAAGAAGTAGCATAGAAGCTAGAAAGAGAAATATGACGTAAGATAGCCAAACCATGCCACTTGCAGAAGCAGGCTCTAGACAGATGAAAAAGTACAAATGAATGAATTTATCTTAACCTAATCAACTGACAAAGAGAAAGATAGAAATAGGAGAGCTGGCAGCTCTTTGTACAATGGAGCTGCAATAAGCCACACCTTCTACTGAAATAAACGAGCATCTCTTAAGCTCTAAGTGTAGCCAATTGTCTTCAGCATTGAAAATACAAAGTTTCCATTCATGAAGAACGTCTGCACAAATAGGAATGATAAGGTAAGTATCAGAAGGGAGCAAAAGAGAGATGCGGACCAGCCAGAATTAGCACAGGGTGATCAGTGTTTCCCCAAAGAGCTGACATTGGGTAAGGTTTTGCTTCTCTTTGGTGACTGCTCTTCCATAAGCTTCTGCCAGGTCCCAGCTACCCCTAAAATCCCATTGTCATGGAGCCCTCTCCCCAGCATCTGTCTTTTTCAACAATTAGGCTATAGGTTAGCCTCTTTGGGGGACTGCTTGTTACCTCTTCAAGGATGAATATACACTCTTCCTCTGCCCCTCCTCCCAAGTTGGATTGCCCTATGTATCATGACCATCTACTGCTTCCCTCAATAACTCAAATAAATCTGTCCCAGTAGTTGATACTCATGAGAAACAGCAAAATAATTTAAGAGGCAACATTATTGATGAGTCTAGGCTCGAAAGAACTAAATCCTAGAGTAAAAAAAGCTGGCAGATGTGACTACAAAACCAATGTCAGTGATCACTGAGAAATTAGGAAGAACATAAAAGATATTTCAAGATTGGAGAAGAATGTTCCAATACTCAAAAAAAGGAGAGACAAAAGTTTGTAAACTACAAGCTATTGGGCTGAACGTCCTATTCATGAAAAATTCTAGAATATACTATTAGACAGTTAATAAATATCTAGAAAAAGTAGTAATCATAAAGAACTTTTATAGCTTCATCAAAAAAAATTGCACCCAATTAACCTTATTTGTTTTTAATTGATATGTTTAATAAATCGAAGTAACATTTAGATATAATTTGCCTCGATTTTAGCAAATCTGATCCATTCTGACAAGCATCTATTTAATGAAATGCCAGCTTCTCTCCGAGTTCGGCTCCTCATTATCCAGACTTCTATACCTCTTTCCCAGATGCCTTCTCATCAAGCAGACAGTCTACTGGTCTCTGCTCCAGGGACCAGGCTCCTCTTTCCACTGAGGAGTTCCAGCCTAGAATTTCTATCTGAGGAAGTGCCTCAGACATAACTTACTTCTCTCCCAGCTTCACTTCTAACTCTCTAAATTTTTTCCACATTCTCTCCTGCTCATAACATTCCCCCACTCCCCCTCTGTTAGTAGCTCCCTTTTATGTACGGTCTGCTCCCATTGAAATGTAAACTCTTTGAGGGTAAGATTTTCCCTTTTGCTTGTAGTTATATTCCTAGCACTTTATCATTCATTCAGTCAATAAACATTTATTAAGTATTTAAGAAATGCCTTATTTAACACCTATCACCATCTATCTAAGTCACTTCCAGCTTTCAAGGAAATAACATCATAATAGACCAAGGAGTCTTAAATTTTTATGTCTCAGGGGAACTGAGTGGCACAGTAGATAGAGCATGGGCCCTGGAGTCAGGAGGACCTAAGTTCAAATCCAGCCTCAGACACTTGACATGTATTGGCTGTGTGACCCTGGGAAAGTCAATTAACCCTGATTGCCTTGGGAAAACAAAAGGAAAAAAAACAAACACATTTTATGTCTCATGGTTCCCCTCTGGCAGTCTAGTGAACTTACAGACCCCTACTCAAAATCATGTTTTTAAATGTGTAAAATGAAATGCACAAAAGAAATCAATTATAATGAAATATCATTATCTATCAATGTATATATTTATACACATATGTTTATATATTTATGTCTCTCTGTATTCTATATACACACATATACGCATATATACATACACACATATGTTTACATATGTGTACACACACATGCACACACTAAATTCATGGACTCTAGATTCAAAATTCTATTTGACAAAGTTGCTCATGATCTTTGTTCAGGGAAACAGGAAGAGAATTGGTACATATAACATTAAAACTATGGGGATTCAAAAATAGAATAGTCCTTATGAGTTTTGTCTGTTTGCAAGGAGATCTCCAGGAAAGTGCCACAGAGATATGGGAGGCAGAATGGTACAATGGAAAGACTGTAGTCATAGGTCTTGGATTAAAATTTCATCTCATACTTAATTACATAGGTGACTTTAGGACTGAGAGTAGAACAACCTAATTTGAGTGACTGTAGATTTCCCACTGTGTATTTAAAAACAATAAATAAAATGTCAGCCTCATCTGGTGTCAGAAAAAAAGACTCAAAAGGTTTTGGATTAAATCTGGAATCCACTACTTATGAACTAGGTGACCTCAAGTCTTACCATGTTAAGCCTCAGTGTTCTCACCTATACAGTGGGCTAATAATGCCCGCACCACCTGCCTCAGAGTAATGTTACAGCCATTAAATTAGTCAATGTTCATAAAGGACTTTGTAAACTATAAAGAATGGAACACAGATATTGATAAGGCTGGGGGAAAAAACCCTCACCTTTTTAAAAGTGGTACTCTAAGAACCTAAATTCTAAGAGAATGAGTTAAGAGCTGTGGCAGTTTTCATTAAAATGCTTCAAAGGAAGCAAGATTCTCTAAGCTTTTAACTTTTAACAACTTTAATAAGCTTTGAACAGAAAGAAAGCCCTTTTGCTAGTATGAAAATTGAAATCCAGCAGCAGACCTCTTGATTCAGCAAGCCTAAATCACTCTCTTCCCTTCCAAGCCATCTGAATTCTATGTGGAATTCAATTGAAAGCAGAATGAACCTTAAAGGGCCAATGTGAACAGCAAAGGCAGAGTGAGACCTGACGGGTCTTGCTGAAGAGAGCATGATGGCATCTCATTTTCCATTGCTAAGAAATTACTATCTTTCTTCTTTAAGGGGAGAAAGAGAATACAGACCTCTGAAGAATGACGTACAGCTGCCTCTGAATTACTATCTATTCCTTTCCTTAAGAAAAAAAAAAGGGTCCTGATGTTTTGAAGTTGTATCTCTTTCTACTTTATTCCCTGAACAAAAGAATGACTTTCATTTAGGTCTTGTACTTTGAGGTTTCTGGAAAGTGCTCTCTGATAGATGATTCCAGGTGATATGGTGAAAAGGATGTTGGACAGAAATCCAGGAGAAATACACTGGATTTCTGTCTCTGCCAAACAACTATGTATATAATTAGGCAATAGGGAGTGCAAAGCAACTTACAAACCTTCAGGGGCTATGTAAATGTCAGCTCTTACTGTTATTTTTATTGTTATTATTATGAAAAACAAATTGTTTTCCTTCCCTGGGCCTCCTTAGCAGTAAGCAAAGGGGTTTGGATGATTTTAAAGACCTCTTTCAGATCTGAAGTTCTATGGTTCACCTAAAAATGAGTGAGCTTTTTTTATCTAAAAAGAAATCAGAAGCAATGAAACAAACATTTACTAAGTTCCTACTGTGTGGGGAGTAGGGAGCAGCATAGTCCTTGACCTCATGGAAATCAGAGTCTAACTCAGCTCCATTATTCTCAGGACATGTAGCAAGATGAGCAATTTTCTCTTATTAATCAAACAACTTCTACGACCAGGATCAATGAATCAGAGAATCTTCTATAGAACAGGAAGGAGCTTTCAGCTTCATCTAGTTCAAACACTTCATTTTATGTGAAACAATCACGATAGTAAGTTATTATAATGACAGTTGTATATAATAAGAAAATAATATCTCTAGCAAGTATACAATAACATCCATAAACTAATAAATGATACTTCAAAGATTGAGTATCATTAAAGGTAAACTAATGGTCACTTCAAAAGTCAGGTGGTATAGACATGATATGTGATGAAGCATTAATCATTTACAGAAAATCACAGAGTTGGAAGAAATCTTCAAATACAGACCTTTAAGGTGTGTGTTTGGTTGGAAGGTAAAGGTTGGGCTTAGACTCTCCAGTTGGATCAAATTACAAAGGGGCAAAGTGATTACTAAAGCTTTTTGAGGAGAAATTTGGGTTGGATTTAGAGATAGGTCTGAAACAAAGGACACATTTTCCTGAGAGTGTGATCTTGGAATGGAGAGGGCCTTAGAAGGGCAGGCATAGAATGTTAAAGGTGGAATGAACTTTGGAACATAAAACATCTTGTCAGAGTTGCAAGGGACCTCAGTAATCACCTTGTCCAACTCCATTTTACAAATCAGAAAATTTACACCTAGTTAGCTAAGAAACAAAAAAGAAATGTCAGTATCACAAACAAATACAACTTTAAAGGTGGACAGGAACAAGATTGGATCAGCAACCTTTTAAAAAATCTGCACACCAGCACCCTTCATTGTTGCCAGGATCCCAGAACCTGAGGTTTAAAAATATGACCTCTTTTCCTTTTAAAAACACCATAAAACAGGTCTTATGACAAGACTGAAAAAAATGTGCCTGTGATGTGTTTGGTGTCACTCAATGGATTTGGTTGCAAAAATCTAGACAGAGTGATTCTCCCCAGCTTTTTCTCTTCTTTCTGTCATGGCCTAAAAGGCATAGTCACTCAAATTAGTTTGTAAGCTAGTAAGAAGGCTAGGTTTCCTGGCATTCCTTATGGTTTAAAAGTTAGAATTAGGAAAATGTCTTAGTCTAGCACCTTCATTTTATGGATTGGGAAAATGGAGGACCAGGGAAGTGACTTGCTCGAAGTCATTCAAAAATTTAATATCAGAACCATTACAGAACCGGTGCTTTTTTTTTTAATTTCCAAATTACAGTTCTTTACATTACATGAGGTTGCCTCTCATATGCATATAAATGGACTGAGGAAGAGACGGAAGCAAAAACAGACGGAGGGACAAAGAGAAATTGTTTCATCCATCAATAAAGGCTAGGCTATATAAAGCGAACACCTTTCCTCTGAAGTCACTTGTTTGAACTTCCTATTTTGCTCAGTTTCCTAGTAGCTAACAGTTAAAGAGAGCAGTTAACATAACTACACAAACATTTTCTGAACTAATACTAATTAAGTGGCTCCATTATATCAGCTTCATTTCACATGGGCTTGCTCTCAGGGGGTCTAATCGACTTGTACTTTACTACAAGATATTGTCTTGTTAGCCAACTGCCTTGACAGTTTTTGACATTGAAGCATGCCTTTCATTCTATAAGAAAACAATATTGTTCAGCCGAGACACAAGAAAAGAGATAACGATTCCTCTGGGCAGTAAATCAGAGCTCTGAAAAATTATAGGACACGTTAAACAAGATCTGGGCTGCTGGGGAAGAAAACCCTCTGAGTGGCCCAAACATTTGCTAACATTTCTGTCACCCACAACCAATTGTGATTCTTTCTTCCTAAAAAAGGAAGCCATAATCAAGCAAGCCTGTCACGGTTTTCTTATTTTTTTCTTCAGCAAATGTGTTCTCTCTGCAGAATATTATAACACTTCAGTACTGAGCCCTCATGGATCATTCTTTTTCTCTCCCATTGAAACTGACAGATCCCTTGAAAACTAGGCATCTAAATGGCACAGTGAATAGAACACTGGGCTTGGAGTCAGGAAGATCTGAGTTCACATTTGATCTCAGAAACTTACTAGCTATATGATCCTAGAAGTCACTTAACCTCTATTTGCCTCAGTTCCCCACACTGTGAAAGAGGGACAATAATATGACCTATATCCCAGGGTTACAGTGAGGATAAAATGAGATAATATTTGTTAAGTGCATAGAAAAACAAAAATGTTTCCCTCCTTCCTTTTTTCCTTCCTTTCTTAAACTAAGAGAATACAATTTCTTTGCAGCCCTAATTCATTCATTCACAAACACTGTGATAGGCATTGAGGAGATACAAAACTGAGAAAGACAAAGTCTTGACTTCAAGAATATACCATATAGTAGGTATATAAGACACATGTAGACATTTATAAAATCATAATACAAATACATAAATACATTAAAAAGTTAGAAAAATGCTTAATGAGGTCAAAGAAAAAAGTTATCTTTGAAGAGGGGGACCCCTCTTCTTTAAGGAGGCTGCATTTGAGCTAGACTTTAAAGAATGGTCAAGAGAGAATTGTGGGAAGTCGACAATAACTTAGGACCTGGCAGAGTCCAACTCCCAACAAGTTCTGGAAAATGTACCAAAAGGAACCATGATAAAGAAAACAAAAGAGAATCACCAACAAACTCTTCCATTTAGTCCAGAACAAAAAAAAGACTGTAAGGATGGAGTGATCATTTCCACAGGTAGGTGGAAAAATGAAGCGTAGTCCCACATCAGGAGATGGGGCCAGACGAGTGACCCAGGGGCATCATACTCATCTATGATAGGAGACCAGTCACAGGAGCACCCTGTCTGGTGAGGGGATATCTGCTGTTCTCATTGACAACCATAGCAAGAAAGAGGGCAAGACTAGCATCCAGGAAGCCTTTGCCCAAACTAGGATCCAACAGGACTGGGACTAAACCACGGCACAAGACAAGAAAAGACAACTCCATGACTCCTGATGAAAGTGAGGTTTAGCTACCAAATTCAGGATTGAGCAGAGCCAAATGTACATCATCCAAGTACAAAGGGACAGAATTTTGTAGAAGAACAAGCTCCCAATTTAGAAACTGACACCTGCGATTTGAGTAAACAAAGAAAAACATCCACCATCAACACGAAACACAATGAAAAAACATCTTGAACTTAGAGAAGCCCAAGGGCTAAACTCAGAAGAAGAGAGTAAATCCACAAATCCAAGCAAAAACTGGGAGAAAAGGATACCTTAGCTTAAGTATCTAGAAGAAATTAAACAAAAAATGTAAAATAAAATGGATAGGGAGGGAAAATGGTATGGAAAATCAATAAACTCTGCCCAAGAATGAAATTCCATGAAAATTAGAATGGTTCAAATAGAAAATAACATTTTGAGAAAATAAGAAACATTAAAATAAAATTAAATGATTTTTTAAAAAGAAAATGTAAGACAGCATAAAAAACAACTGACTTGGAAAAGAAATCAGGAAGATGATTTAAGAATCATCCAGTGAACTGAAAATCATTTTTTTTTTTTGGCTTGGAAACCATATTCCAAGAAATCATAAATGAAAATAGTCCAGACCTATTAGAATCACTGGTCAAAGTGAAAGAATCTAACCTCTTGAAAGAACTTCTATGATGAAAAATGCCAGGAACATCAGAGCCAGAATCCATAGCTTCCAGGTCAAAGAAAAAAATACTGTAAGCAGCCAAAAAAAAAAAAAAAAAAGAGTTTTAAGTACCAAGGAGGCATAGGATCACACAAGGCTTAGTGGGTGCCACCATAAAAAAAAAGAAGGGTTTGAAATAGATATTACAAAAGGCAAAAAATAAAGGCATACATCTAAGAATAACTTATCTGGCAAAAATAAGTATAAACTTACAGGGGGGGAAATGGACTTTCAATGAAATAGAGAATCTCTATTTCTGATGAAAAGGCTAGAACTGGGTAGATACTTTGAAAAAGAAAGGCAGAAGGCAAAAGAAGCTTAAAAAAGTATCACACTGGATCAGTAAGAAAGTTCTATGTAAGGATGAAATGCTTAGGAAGGAAATAGGTGACAACTAACTAGTATACTCACAAAGGGCTAATGTATTCAAGGGTTACACACACATACACAATCACACACACACACACACACACATACACACACACACACACATATGTATGTATGTGTTTATGCAAGTATGTATCGAGGCAGTGAACCTGGTAGGGTTTTGTTCTGTTTTAATGGCTTTAGAAAAGGGAAAGAAGGTTAGAAGATTATGGGGGGAGGAAAAGAAGATAAAAGGGAGTGAACTAATTATCTTACATAATAAGGGTGCATGAGATGAAGAGCATACAAAGAGAAAAAGAATAAATCAATGAATTAGGCATAAAGTCCCTCCCCCCAAAATAAACTAGAAAAGCAACAAATTTTAAAAAACACACAAAAGTAGAAATCCTGAAAATCAAGGAAGAAATTAACAAAACTGAAAGAAAAAAAAAAGGTGTATAACACTAAGACCTGCTTTCCAAAAAAAGACTAATAAACAGCTAGTCTGATTTTTAAAAGGGGAGAACTAAGTTGTTCATATCAAAAATAAAAAGAATTCACAAAAATAAAGAATTTTTAAAATCAGAAATTATTTTGAACAATCACATGCCAACAAAATGGATAATTTGAATAAAAGGATACTTTTAAAATGCAAAATACCATGTAAATAGAAAAAAATATATTTAAATAACCCAGTACCATAAAAGAATTTGAAATATTGGTTAATGAACTCCCAAAGGAAAAAAGAATCTCCAGGAACAAAAGGATTTATAAGTAAATACTTTCAAATATTCAAAAGCAGTTAATTCCAAAAGTACATAAATTGTTGGTAAAACAAACAGGAAAAGAATGAATTCTTCCAAATTCTTTCTACTGGTACAAATATGGACTTGACACTCAAACTGGGAGAGAAAAAGTGGAGAAAGAAAATTATATACTACTATCTCCTATGAACACTGACACAAAAATAACTAAGCCTCAGTTTTCTGAATTGTAAAAATGAAAATAAGAATTCCTGCCCTATGCATGAAGAAAAAAATCTTGTATAAAGTGAATCATTATTATTCCCCTACTAAAGTTCTTACAGGCTACTGCAGTTAAAAAAAAAAATTCTGGCAGGTCCCACCTAGAAAGAAAAGCTTTGAGGAAGGGCCTGACAAAAGATGGCCTGAGTTTATTATTTAAAGATCACCACAGTTAAGAAAAGAGGCCTATTAACAGACAGTTGGCCAATAGGTGATGAATTTTTTAGGTCAGTGAATGAAGGAAGATACTAACAATGCAAGACAATGAGGAAGGGCTAAAAAGGAGCTACCTTTCAAAAAGTGAATAGTATGTTATAAGTGGAGAATTGGATTTAAATCATATGCCGTAGGAACAAATAATGCCTCTGTCACTTTCAATCTGTACAACTGGTCAAATCACTTAACCTTCTGATCTATAAATTAGGAGTGTTGGACTAAATGGCTTCTGAGGTCCCTTCTAATTCTAAATCTATGATCCAATGGTCCCACCTGATTCTGTGGAGAATTTATTTGGACTACTGAAATCACGGATTCTAGAAATATTAAATAAGCAGTAGCAGTAGTAACAAAATAACACAGGTGAATGAATTCATTACATTTATGCGATAGCATAAGATGCAGAGTAGTAGCTAGCTAGTGCAGTGGTTAGTGCAAGGCCTGGAGTCAGGAAGACTCATCTTCTGGAGTCCAGATCTGGCCTCAGCCATTTACTAGCTGTATGACCTTGGGCAAGTCGCTTAACCTTGTTTGCCTCAGTTTCCTTATCTTTAAAATAAGCTACAGAAAGAAATGGCAAACCATTCCAGTATTTTTACCAAGAAGACCCCAAAATGGGGTCATGATGAGTCAGGCATGACTCGAACAACTGAAAGACAAACAACATAAGACATACATAGAGAAGAAAAAATATTGCAAATGATGTTGCAAAGATTCCTCTATGGAACTATTTCCAAATGGAAGACACTAATTGTTTGTTCTTTCTAAAAATTTCCTAAAGAAAACTATGCTACATTTGTAATATCACTATTATGTATACTTTATCCACTAGTTCAAACTTCATCTATGTTTCTTATGCTACATGGCTTTTGTCCATACCCCCCTATAAATCCTCTAAATAGTTCCGCCTATGGTCCTGAGAAGCTCTTTCTAGCTCTCTTGATCTTAAATAGATACCATTCGTTACACTGTATTCTTGATACATTACTGGCCCACATTCTTTTCTGATCACATATTTTACTAACAGCATTCTTTATACTGCTTCTACTCTGGCAATGTTTTATATCCTACTCACATTCATCACACATCTTCTTCTTCATGACCCTTTGGGAGACCCTCAACTTTAATTCTTCAGAGACTCTTAGTATTCCATAACTTTCAGCTACAGAATAGAACTAGAAAAATACTATGTTAAAAAGACCAGCCTTTGTTTCAGAAAAAAGTATTGTCACCAAAAATGCTGCACAATTCCCTAAAGGCAAGCAAGTCTACTCTCATTAAGGAAAAAATTCAATTTATTAGTTTCTATTTCAATCCTCAAAAATTATAACATTGAAAGAACACTAGACTTTGAGACTACAGAAAACCTCAGTTCAAGTACTGTCTCCACCATTAACTCTCAGGATGACCTTGGGCAAGCCACTTCCCTTCAATGACTGCTGGTTTCCAACACTATAAAACGAAAAAGGTGGAATATACAGTTCCTTCCTGCTATAACACTTTTTGCAGTATGTGCTAACATTTTAGTTTTTCTGTTTCATCTACAGATATCCTATCATTCTATAGTAATCTATTAGTATCGATTTCTGCTGCAACACTATTCTATTTTTACTTATTCAATTATTAATTAATTTTTTGAACATGTGTTACCTCTTCTGCCAAATTTAACAATGAAAAAACCTGATAAATATTCATTCTGTATTTCAGGTTCATGATCTATCATTGTATTGGTCAGAGTTCTAAAATCTTTCAAAATACAAGCTTATTCAGCATTCTCTCCCTAAGTATTTCACATGAGAGTCTAGAGACTGCTAGAGGAACAGAAATATTTATGTAACGCAAATTTCTCTGGGAATGCCTAGTGCTCCTAACATGGAGATGCCTTTGACGGGGACTTTTGAATATGCCTAGTTTGCTTAACATAAGAGACTGCAACATCCCCTACAACATGGGTGGGGTTCATTTTCATTAATTGTCTGCCTGTATCTTTAAAACTGATGGAGTTTGAGACATTCATGCTCTTTTTTGCTGCTCACTTTTCTGTAACTCTTATCTGCTATAACCAGAGGAAGATTCCAGTTCACACATAGCAGGAATGCCTTGAATTGAACTGACAAGAAGGGAAGGATTTTCCTTTCCGTGTTCTCTCATTGCTGTGGTTCTGAGAAATGGGCCTGAGGATGTGTTTGTTTCTCTTCTATATTGCTTGTCCTCTTCAACTTCAGGTGCTGAAGATGATACCCATTAGACCTGGAAGTTCAAGTCAGGGCAACATTTAAGCCAGGACTTAAGGCAAGATGATAGAGTCAGTGAGTCCTACAGGGAAGCCTTGAGAAGCCAAGGTGCCTAGGACTCAAGCCAAAGGGGAAGTTTTTCAACTTGGAAATAGGACTGTGCTCTCCAGGAACTGAACTAAATTATGAACCTAATTCACTTCCCCTCACCCAGGACTGAGGCAGTACAAATGGGGAGAAAGACTATGCTTCCCATGTATCGGGCAGTAAGCTTGTATATTTGTGATTATACCTTTGAACTAAATGTTTCTGTGTAAAAGCTAATCTGATTTTTAGTTGCTAAAATGGAATTGGGATGCAGGTGACCTACCTACACTTAAGGGAATAGCATTGGTGGAGAATGGAGCCATTTGCAAAGAGACTAGAAATTCCAAGTCCCCTTAAGGGTACCAGAGAACCCTGGGAGTGAAGCGGAAATCTAATCTGCCTGACCTTTAGGTAATGGGGGCCAGAATAATCTATATTAGATTTTAGAAGAATTTCCCATCCTATTGCACCTGCCCAGAGCTTATAGGAAAAACAAAGAAAAACAAGTTAAACCAATTATCATCCCATCCCTAAAAAGTATCCTCACCAGGAAGTAGTATTCACAGCTTATCAGTACCCTCAGTAGCCTCTGCCCCTATGACTACAGGGCTCAGCAAAAAATTCTTCCCCAAAGTCTTCATATAAAGAGGGTTCAGAAGCCTTCCCTCAACTGTACTCCTTCCATCATGCTCTCACCAGGTATCTCCCTCTCCCCTCCCTACCTTTTCAGGTTTTTTGCATGCTGTAGTCTCCCTATTAGATTGTAAACTCCTTGAGGGCAAAGGCTTTCTTTCTTGTTTCTATCCCATATTAGCACAGTGCTTGGCATATAGTAGGCACTTAATAAATGTTTATCACATTGTACTGTAAATATTCCAATACTTCACTCTGAAATTAACCACAAAGTGAATGACTTGCTGTGGTGGTGTTAGAAAACAAGACCATAATAATTCCATTTCTTTCTAAAAGGATACAGAACATTTATTCCTAAGAGATATATTTTAATTATAATAAATGGTCTGACATGAGAGTTACAGAGACAGAATAAGAATGAGAACTAAAATGACTTTAAGAACCAAGACTAAATCTTTATCTTTTTCTTATATGGGGGCAAAAATTGCTCTATAAGGAAACCATCTCTCAGTTATATAAATAGTTTAGTATCACTTTTTCAAAATAAGAATGCACTGCCTTGCGGGATGTATTTCTTTCTAACACTGTACAGGAAAAATAGTTTACGATGGTAGTACACCTGTGGAATGAGCAATGACTGGATCAGAGGACTTTGCTTCAAATCCCTCTTATGTGGATGACCTGGGTCATGTCACTCAACCTCTATAGACTTGGCAACCAGTCAAAAATGGGTAGAGAGGAGCCAAAGATAACTTCGAAGTTATGAATCTGAATGACTAAAAGAATAGTTCTTATATTCTTCTTCTATAAATTCTTTCTAGGTTCACAGAAAAAAAGGCAATGATAAGAAAGGGCTGAAATATAAAGCCCAGTCTCTAGACTCCAAGTTCAATATTGTTTATGACAGAATTTTAAGATTCTAGGATTTGATGACCAACCATTTAATGAACCTAAATAGGTAACTAGTAAATTTAATTGCTACTACTAAATATAATGGAGCAATTGAATACTTTTAATTTCTTTGACTAGATTGTAATCCATATGCTTTTCAGCACTACCTTCTCACAATGCACAGAGAATGGCCTACTGTCTGAAAAGGTTACAAATCAGAGTGGTCATTTTTGTACTAAGCTAAAAATAAAAATGGGTGCTTTTGGCTAGGATCAGATTAAAGCAATTACTCTGTAATATAATACTTTCTACCAGATCTCTGCTACATTTAAAAAAAAAACCTTCAATGAAGCTCCTTACAAAGGGCCAAAAAATTAACCAAATAGCCAAATAGCTCATTTTCAATAAGAAACTAGGGCCCTGGTTGAATCTCATTTCCTTTCATTTCCCACTTTTTATCCACCAGTGAAATAGCCAATTGTCATGCAAATGAAAAGTGGAATAGAAATAGAAGATCTGAAAATTTCCACTGGTGTTTTTAGTAGTAAAAAGAAAACTGGACAAGAAGACAATAAAGTTGGGTTCTAACCAACTAAATATCTTCTTCAAAATGAAAAGACTAGAAAAGATCAAACAATCAATCAACTAACAAGAATTTGTTAATTATATATTATTTGTCAGGCACTATGCTAGACACAGAGAATATAAATACCAAAGTGAGACAGTGTTTGCCTCCAGAAACTTATATTCTCCTAGAAAGATAGGAAATGTTCACAATAAAGGTTACGTGTGTATATGTGTGTGTGACCAGGGCACAAGGTGCATTGATTTTTCATATATGTGGAAGCTAGATCAAAGGGGAAATTGAGGCACAACTGGATCCAGGAAGAAGGGCCCTTCTGGTTCTTATAATCTACTGTATGTTTTAACATTTCTACATGTTAAAGTACCTTATATATACTTCTAATACTGTATATCTTAAGGTCTCTTCCAGCATTACTACTGTAAGTTATAAGATCTAATGCTTTATATTGTAAGATCTCTTTCAGTTTAATCTATGCTTAGTGTTCAAATATTCAAGATTGTAAGATATATCCTAAATCTAGTACTGTGCTCTATATTCTAACACTATGCTTTTGTTGTTCCTTATAGCTCTAATCATCCATATTCTAATACACAATGTAACAAAGACCCTTACAATATTATTCATGTTTTAATAAGGTACTTCCTGAGTCTAACATTTTATGCTCTACAGTTCACTATAATGATATCATCACAAAAGTGGGCAAGAATCTTCTGAAAAGTCTAGGTTTGACTATACAAGGCAAAAGGAGAAAGATAATGAACTTGAACAGGGAATATAAACCGAAGTAATAGAAATCTGTTTTTTCTTATGTTAGAACTATATTTCTTTAAATTCTTTATCTTTAATGTTTTGGCATGTGCTACACTCTGCTAAAAACAATATACATACATATTTAAAATGAAAAACTGATCACCCCTCCCTTATTATATGTATCAGTTAACCACTAATGCATACAGAGTAACATATGGCTAGAGTCCTTGATGAGAAGTCAAAAGATGTCACTAATTCACTGTAAATTTGGACAAGAAAAAATCACTTCAGTCTAGACTTTTGTTTTTTCATCTGCAAAATGGGGAATAGGTGCTAGAATAGATGATGTTTTATTCCTTTCATTGCAATAAAATCTATAAATTTATATGCCTATAAGCTTGTTTTCAAAAAAAAAAAAAAACAATGGCATAGAGGAACTTCCGGGAGCCAAGATGGTAGAGCAAGCAGTAAATCAGAGTAACTCTCCCATATTCACCTCCAAATAACCATAAAATAGCACCACAAAACAAATACTGGAAGAGCAGAAGCAGCAAAAAGATGGGGTAAAAAATTTTTTTAGCCAAAACTTGGAAAATCAGCACGAAAGGTCCATCTTAATTGAGGAGAGTGATACCAGAGAATTATGAAAAAGAGTCAACAGCTTAGGAATAAAAAACTGCTTAAAAAGTAGAATTGGCCAAATGGAAAAGGAAGTACAAAAGTTAACTGAGGAAAACAACTCCTTAAAAGTTAAAATTGGGCAAGTGGAAACTAACGATTCTATGAGACATCAAGAATCAAATAAATCTAAAGAATGAAAAAATAGAAGAAACTGTAAAATTGCTCATGGGAAAAATAATTGACCTGGAAAATAGATCCGAGAGAAAAAATATCAGAATCAGTGGACTAACTGAAAGCCATAATCAAAAGGAAGACCTGGACAAGCATCTTTCAACAAATTATCACAGACAACTGAGCTGATGTCCTGGAACCAGACAGCAAAACAGGCATCGAAAGAATCCACCAATCACTTCAGGAAAGAGATCCCAAAATAAAACTCCAAGGAACATTGTAGCCAAATTTAAGAACTATCTGATCAAGGAAAATATACTGCAAGTGACCAGAAAGAAACAATTCAAATACTGGAAAGCCATAATCAGAATTACACAGGACTTAGCAGCTACAACAATAAAGGATCAGAGGTGAGGGAATATGATATTCCAAAACACAAAGGAGCTTGGACTACAACCAAGAATTACCTCCTGGTGAAATTAAGCATACTTCAAAGGAAAAAAAAAATGGTTATTGAATGAAATGGAAGGATTTCAAACTTTCATAAGGAGAAGATCAGAATTGAACAAAAAATATGATATCCAGTATCAAGTCCCAGGAGAAACCTAAAAAGGGGAAAAGGGAAAAGAAAACATAAGAGATTCAATGGACCTGTACTATTTACATCTCTACATTGGAAGATGATACTTGTAATTCTTAAAAATTGTATCTCTAATAGTACAGCTAGAAGGAATATACATAGACAGAAGGTACAGGTATAAGGTGAATTTGAAAGAATGACATAAAAATAGTAAAGAGATGAGAAAGAGGAGTACACTGTATGCAGAAGGAAGAGAGAGGTGGAATGGGGTAAATTATTTCACATGAAAAGGCATGAAAAAACTATTACAGTAGAGGGAAAGATGGGAGAGTGGGAGATGGTCATCCCTTGAACTTTATTCTCATCAATATTGTCTCAAAGATGAAATAATATACACAACCAGTTGAATGTAAAAATCTATCTTACCCAACAGGGAAGTAGGAGGGAGGGAGATTAAGTGGGGAAAGGGAGAAAAGGCGGATGGGGACAACTGACAAAAGACGGGGCAGACTGGGGGAGGGGGTAGACAGAAGCAAAACACTGTTGAAGAGGGAAAGGGTGAAAGGAGAGAGGGAACAAACAGAAGAAAAATAGGGTGAAGGGAAATACATACACAGTTAGCAGTCATTAACTGTGAATGTGAATGGGTGAACTCTCATAAAATGAAGGGGATAGCAGAGTGGATCAAAAATCAGAAACCTACAACATATTCTTTAGAAGAAATGCACTTGAAGCAAAGAGAATTTTTTTTGTCTTTTTTTTTGTTTTGTTTTTTTTGATTCATGAGTAAATGTGGATTTCAGTGAGGGAGAGTTGCATGAAGTCATCAGTCTCCCTCTCCAGAGTCATCATAGTCTAGTGGCAGAACAGAATCATGATGACTTAACATGCAGTGGATGACCTTGGCATCTTCAATGTCTAACCAAGCTCTAAGCACACCACGGTGCCTGCTTCAGCTGCCTTCATGACCACTGGAAGAGACTGTTCTCATCTGCCTATTCCACGAGGGGAAATCTTCACATGTCTGGGGTGGACACCCCCCTAATTCATCAATGGGTTTGAGACCCCTTGGGACACTCACAGAGTAAAGGAAAGGGGCTGGAACAGAATTTATTATGCTTCAGCTAATGTTAAAAAAAAAACAGGGGTAGCAATACTGATCTCAGACAAAACAAAAGCAAAAAAAGATCTAATTAAAAGAGCTAAGAAAAGAGACTACATCTTGCTAAAAGGTCAGATCCATGAAGGGAAGAATGCATAACCAAACAGGAGATAGAGAACATTATTAATTATAAAATGGGCAATTTTAATTATGTTAAGTTAAAAAGCATTTACACAAACAAAACCCATGCAACCAAGATTAGAAGGTAAGGAAGTTGGTTCATTGAAGACCTACTACTCTATTCCAATGAACATCAATTAATTTAATGTAATTATAAGTCCCTGTATATTTCGCCCCAGAGCTGTGAGCTGCAGATGGTAACATCACTTGCATAACCATGAGAAGCTGGCTGGGGACCTACCACCCTTGTTTTTCTTTGTCATGGTGACTAAGTCCAGTGTAGCAGAGGTGACTTAACCACATGGAACAACCCCCAAATTATTTCTGTATCTCCAGACCATTCCCTCTTGTTCAATATGAGCAAGTAACCATCTTGTGAACATCTCATGACCACTTTAAGACCTAGTCACTGGAAATATTCCTTGCTCTGCCCAACTTGTGACTCTGCTGATATATGTTTTTGCTTATTTTAGCTTACATAACATACGTCAACCAATGGAGTTATTCTCTATCTGGTATAGCTGCTTTTGAATATTTACATATTAGATCTGGGGCGGGGGGGGGGGGAGGAGCCAAGATGGCAGCTGGAAAGCAGAGACTTGCGTGAGCTCCCCACCAAGGTCCCTCCAAACACCTATTAAAAAATGGCTCTGGCCAAATTCTAGAACTGCAGAACCCACAAAATAGTGGAGGGAAGCAGGGCTCCAGCCCAGGACTGCCTGGATGGTCACAGGGTAAGGTCTATTGCACGGAATTGGGGGCGGAGCAGAGCAGAGCCCAGCATGAGCTGCACGTGGACCAACCAGACTGGGAGCCGGACGAAACAGGACCTACCACGCTGAATCAGTGAGCTGTGGCAGTTACCAGACTTCTCAACCCACAAACACCAAAGACAACGGAAAAGGTTAGTAGGAAAAGCTGCTGGGACAGAGTGAAAGGAGTTCATAATTCTGCCACTACCCCAGAGGCAGCAGAGGTAATGCAGCTCTGAGACTGCTTACAGAGCTACAGCTGCAGTTGTTTCTGGCCTCAGGCTCACCTGGTGGGAGGAAATAAGTGGAGGATCTGAGCGGAAGTGCAGAGCCAGCTTAGATCTGAGTCTAGTCTGGGTTGATGGTTCTTGGGAAAGGAGTAGTGCTGGTGTGGCAGAGCTGGCTGTGTAGAAATAGCTCTGAAGACAACAGCACAGCCCCTCAAGCTTGGAACAAAGTACTCTTTACTCTACAAGCAGTCATACCTTGCTGAAAAACTCAAGGGTCAAGTGAGTTGGTTTGGAACATGGATAGGCAGCAAAAAATGCACCCAGATTCAGTCTCAGACTCTGGAATCCTTCTTTGGTAACAAAGAAGACCAAAACATACAGCCAGAAGAAGGCAACAAAGTCAAAGAGCCTACAACGAAAGCCTCCAAGAAAAACATGAACTGGTCTCAGGCCATGGAAGGGCTCAAAAACGATTTGGAAAAGAAAGTTAGAGAAGTAGAGGAAAAAATGGGAAGAGAAATGAGAGTGATGTGAGAAAACCATGAAAAACAAGTCAATGACTAGCTAAAGGAGACCCAAAAAATACTGAAGAAAGTAACACCTTAAAAAATAGACTAAGTCAAATGGCAAAAGAGCTCCAAAAAGCCAATGAGGAGAAGAATGCCTTGAAAGGCAGAATTAGACAAATGGAAAAGGAGGTCCAAAAGACCACTGAAGAAAATACTAGCTTAAAA
>CM053622.1:80370098-80391080 GCA_028646595.1 Phalanger gymnotis | reverse complement strand
GAAGACAATGTGAAATATCTCATTGGAAAAACCACTGACCTGGAAAATAGATCCAAAAGTGATAACTTAAAAATTACTGGACTACCTGAAAGCCATGATCAAAAAAAGAGCCTAGATATCGTCTTTCAAGAAATTATCAAGGAGAACTGCCCTGATATTCTAGAGCCAGAGGGTAAAATAGAAGTTTAAAGAATCCACTGATTGCCTCTTAAAAAAGATCCCAAAAAGAAAACTCCTAGGAATATTGTTGCCAAACTCCAGAGCTCGCAGATCAAGGAGAAAATACTGCAAGCAGCCAGAAAGAAACAATTTGAGTATCGTAGAAACACAATCAGAATAACACAAGATCTAGCAGCTTCTACATTAAGGGATCGAAGGGCTTGCAATATGATATTCCAGAGGTCAATGGAGCTAGGATTAAAACCAAGAATCACCTACCCAGCAAAACTGAGTATCATGCTCCAACTATACATGGAGGAGGCACAAGATTTACAACTAGAAGACAGAATCAGAAGGAAAAGGGAGAAGGTACAAAAAGACAAATTTAGTTATGATGTCAAGAAAAACTTCTTAACAAGTAGAACTGTCCCAATAGAGAAATCACTGCCTCAAGGGGTGTATTCCTCTTCCTTGAAAGTGACCAAGGAGTACATGTTAAAGCACTTCATCTATGTCCATATTTGTAAAGTGTTTATAGAACACCTCAGTTAGAATCATGATGTGACAGTGACTAGCTATATGACCTAAAAAAGCGATTGCAGTTTCTTCAACTTTAAAATGAAATCTTTAATACCTGAATTATCTTCCTCATAACATTGTTGTGAGGAATATATTTTGTAAACCTTAAAGTTCGATATGAATGTGATATTGTAATCATAAATTTAATTCTCACAACTACCCTGGATGGCAACTGATACAGTGCTTCTTATTTTGCATATAAAGAAACTGAGGCTAAGAAACATTACATGACTTTTCCATAGCTATTAAGTGTTGGAGGTAGGATTTGAACCTAAGACTTCATTATTCCAAGTCCAGCACTCTCTCTCTCCTACACTATTTAGCTGCCTAATATGCCCTTGAGAATTAACTTGACCTCTATTGGTCTCAATTTATTCAACTATAAAATTAATAGGGTTGGATTAAATAACCTTTAAGTTCCTTTCCAGAATGAAATCTATGATCTCGCAAAATGAAAATCTATGATAAGACTGCAGCATCTGCAACAGTTAGGTGGAAGTCAACAGTTAGGTGGGAAAGTCACTAACCTCTCTGAGCCTCAATTTTCTCATCTGTCAGGAGAGAATGGGACATTACTCCTAGTAATTATAAATTCCTGTTGCACTTTTAATCTCCCAGAGCCTTGCTTTTTCTCCTCTACTCAATAAGATAGTTAGACTACACAATCGCTAAGTTATCTTCCAACTTAAAATTTTAGGATGTCCTAGGCATCTGAAGCTGCCTCAGTTGTGAAAGAACCCATCTTGAAAATGCAAGGAGCTCAGCATTAGTTTCTTGGCTTGTCCAAAGACAAGCTTGACCTCTACACCCCAACCCCCAAATAGTAACAAACACTAATTTATTACTCTAATGTTCGAGCACCATTATGTCTTGGAGTGTTTCATGTAAGTCCAAAGATCCGCTGTGCCTCTGATATCCATTCAACAGTACTAGTACTCCCCACATTTTTCTCCCTGGGCAGCTGTTAAGAACAACAAGCTGTAATTATCTGACTTGAGTGCTGATTTAAGGCTGAGATCATACAAGGCATAGTCTAATCACTTTCCAAATTTCAAACAGTAGAACATATTTGCTTTTTAAAAATTGTATAAAAAGGATTAGTGGATTAAAATAGAAAATAAAATATCATCTTATGGATCCCAGCTCACTCCTCAATAAATATAAAAGGGATAGAATATTAATAAAAATAATAACTGAGAAGATAACAATATATTATTGCCTAAGGAACAAAAAAAATTTAAAAACTTCTCCTCTCTTTGAAGATGGTGTCAGCATTATTTGAAACTATCCCTGGAGGGAAGGAGAAAAAGGATTGATGCCTCTCTCCTCACCAAAAGCAAAATGGTGAACTGTTGTAATGGCAAGCAAAGTGGCACTTTTTTGTTGTCTTTTGTTTTGGAGTGCTTCTCAGCACCAAGGCAATCAAGTGCCATTGAGTCTTCCCTTTGTTTCAATCAAGAGTCTTTGATTGAATAAGGAGTCCAGCTTTAGGTCACATGGGTTTGAGTCACATGGTTGTGATGCCCTCTGACCCTGAAGAAGATGTATATATACTCTGAAGTTAGCATATATTTTAGAATTACTGTTTTATTACATACACTAAAGAAAGAAATACAAGAGGTACCTAGAGGCCCCAAACTTCAGAGTCAGATTCACCTATGCCTGAACAGCCTCTTCAGCTATTATGTGGTCACAGTTGTAACAACAATGCTACTTGCTACTACTGTGGCTATATAAGGCCAAAAACAGCAGCACACAAGAGGGCTACTAGCACACGTTCTTTGATCTGCTTTTCTAAGGAAAGCAGCCTTAAAGGGTTTACAATCTCACTTTAATTAAACATACATATATTACTCACCTAGTTCAGGGAGAAAAGGCAGCGCCCTGAACTTCAGAGCAAATACATACAGAAATTACAAGCAGAAATTATATAAACAGAGCAAAATGACACAAATAAGCAGATAAGCTTCTAGCTGTCTGTCTAAGACATTATATACATAGTTACCAGAGAGAGAAGCACCAACATCTGGGTTTTTCAAAGTCAGCGGGCTCCTTAGGTGGGCCTTTCCTACTGTTTTAAAATGATTAATTAAGTGTCTTTGATTGAGCCTTACTAGGTGCAAAGCCCCAGGCCCAAACCCCTATCTACTAGGTGCTTAAGCCTATGTGGGCATGAAGCCCCCAGGGTCCTAAGAGGAGTTGCTAAGACCGGAGCTAATAGTAGGAGCCTGAGTTCTGGTAGCTCAGATGACATTTGATGATAGCTAAAGAGTGTATAAAAAGCAAGAACAGAGCTATTTGCAAGAGGCTCTCACTCCTGGAGGCGCAGGACCTGGCTGAACTCAGATGTTGATAGTTTCTTGGTGACTGTGAATTGTATCTGGTTTGTCTGTTGATGTTTGTAATTTGTTTGTATTTGCTCTGAAGTTCAGAGTGCTGGCTTTTTCCCCTGAATTAAGTGAATATTTGTATGTTGGATTGAAATAAGATTGTTAACCCCTTAACATTACTTTCCTTAGTAAAGCAGATCAAAAGACTTTGTGCTTGAAGTGTTCTTGTTGTTGGGCTTATGTTGGTTTTTCACCCCCACAGCAGCTGCTAACCGAATTGTTGCAACACCAGAGTCTTGCCTGGTCAAATCATATAACACTCTTCCAGACAAGTACAGCATTACATTGTCACATTCCCTCGTGGGTTCCCATTCCCCACTTACTATCCAGTGCTCATGTGATATATAGAGAAGCACACACAGAAGGTATCTTGCCAATGACAGCTTCACAAGTTTACATTAACTTTAGCAATGTCATGGTGATTCAGCATAGCGCATGTGCAGTAGGTATTTACCAGCTTAATTCAAATGATTACATTATCTTAAGACTATACTGTGATGCACAAGCATGGTAGAGATTTTTACAAGCCATGAGCCTAGGAACCAGTAGATTGTTATGGCCATGGATCCTGAGAACTAGTATTTATGATCCTAGTAACTATTATTTTAAAAAGAATAACAAAAATCCACCTTACATACAACAACTATGCCTATCTCCCAAGGTTATTGTGAGGATCAAATGAGATAATAATTGTAAAGTGCTTAGCACAATGCTTGGCACATAGTAAGCGCTATATAAATGGTAGCTATTGTTGTTACACACACACACACACACACACACACACATATGTATTATATATGATATATATTTAAAGGTATTAATCTATCTTTTAAAAGCTACATTAATGTTAGCTATTGCTATCACAAAGTCCTGACTCAATTCAGTACCCATAACTTAATTAAATACTGTAAACACATGAAATAGAACCAAATAAAGTAAGAACACAAGGGTATTTAATGTATATGTGGAATATTTATTTTAAAAACGCCACCAACACAAGTATGTCTGGAGCAAGTGATTTAATATTTAGCATTTTTCAAGAAGATACTTTAAACCTGTATGGTTCCCCTCAGTTTTATAAATATTTTCATTTCTCTAAATAAGAAGTAAATATGGCTCCCAAGATGAAGGAGGAGTCAAACTAAACATCTAATTAACTACTTGATATAAATGGGAGATAGTAAGCTAAATATCTTCATATAGATATACATGCACACCATCTAAACAGTCCTTTCATCTTGTGGAATCTTTCACAAATGATATCCAATTGTAATTTGATTTTAATGTTATAAAACTGTTGACATGTCAAGGAAAGACAGAGACTGAAGGCTTTGAGCTTGAATATGGAGATTGTGAACCAAGAGAAAAGTGATGCTGACCAATATACCCTGAACTTCTCCAGACACGGCCAATGTAAAATGTAAAGGAACAAGCTGTGCCTGAATTCATTTAGAGACTTATTGACACCTGTAATTAAAATTCAATGGGAACAACATTTTTAAAACAATTAACAACAATGAAAGATTAGTTTGAATGTATAATTTTAAATAGGGCCATGATGGATTTGGGAAGTGTCCTAATAAAAATCTATATAATACTGATGAAACACAGGGTTCGTCACCCTAAGGTAACTACAGAAAGATTAATACTCCCTTACCAAAAAGGAGGAAGAGAATTGATAACATTCTCAGAGCACCTGATAACCAGGTCAAAAACTTACAGAAACACTTTTGGAACAAGGAGGTATCACTTCATCCAACAACAGTAAAGTTTAACAATAAATACAAGCCAATGGATTTGTCTAATATACCTGAAAAAAGAATGGCCAAGATCCAATGGTACAATCAAAAGCTCCTACATTGATGTCATCAACAAATAATGTTTCCAAAGAAGCATCAAACAAATAGCTTGAGTCCTGTGGTTTTTTCTATAGACATGGAGATTTGAAAGGCAATTCAAGACCAGGTCATTATCATCAGAAATTATAACTGGATTTTCCTTAAGGAACCTAGACCCAGTGATCAATCCTGATTATATAAGGACATAGTAGAAACTTTGCAGCACACTTCCCAAATTTAGCATATACAGATTAACCTGCAAAATACAACTTGCTGGATAGAATTATACAGCAGAAACTCACGATATTTGATAAAGTGAAAAATAAGTCACTGTGCTACAAAAAGAGACCTCAAAATATCTTGAGAATTAAAAAAATAAACTGTACTCAGACTGGAACATTATCACAGAAAGAACTGTTGCCAAAAAAAAATTGCCTAGGCAGAACACTGATCCATAACAATTTAAGAATGATGGTTTTTAATAGATATCACCATACTAAATATTCATAACATCTAAGCTATGTGAAACAAAAAGACTTCAAAAATAGAAGAGGTAGTATTTCAATGGAAAAATAATCTTAATATAATGTTGGTCTGGCCTCCTATAGTATCTCCCTACACAGATAGGCAAAGGAACCTTCTTCTCTGAATGGAAATGCCTTAGGGAAACTGCAGAGTAAAAGTATACCTTTTGTACATGGTTCTAGTTTGCTAAAACCATACAGTTAGGACAAGCCTTTGCTGACTGGCTACATAACTGGAAGTGGAAGTGTCTTCAAAAAAGACCTAAGTCAGCCTTGCGCTAGTCTCAAAGGCTATTTTCTCCTTGGCTACAATTTCAGCAGATCTTTTGGACTCCTTAATAGATGGCATCTGGTGAGAGACAATGCTGAGAGAACGGAGGCCTCCCCACCAAAGGCACCAGGTAGCATTATGAATGTTGGCCTGACTTGAGTGCTTGTTGTTAAGTTTTAGGTGAAGAGAAAGTGTTGTCCTGATATCCCAGTGCCCAGGTTTTTGTAGCCAGCTTAGCAATGATGCTATAAGGAACAAGAAATGACCTTGGGAGTGATCTTCAGGACCCATCACAGGGTAGCTGTGTGACAAGGATTGCCTCATCAGTCATGCCACATTATGACTTCAGCTTGGAGGGGTCAACATTATGTAGGAATTCTGCTAAGACTAAGGCCACTCTTTTCAGATACAGGGAATGGTGTGCCACCAAGATATTACAGGAAAAGGTTTGTACATTTTGTTCTTGCTATAACTTCACAGTAAATATCCCTTTATAAAGTGTAAATGATGTTAAGTGGTTAAATGGAACTAGGGTGGTCAAGTCACTGGCAACTAGCAATGGGGGCAATATAGCCAGTGGGAGACTTGAGCTGACAATATTAAAGGAGAGAAATTCAAACCCCCGATGGTACCTTGCCCTCAAACCTGAGAACAGATACAGCAGCCTGGTTCTGGGAGAGCAAGCCAGAGCATACTTGCTGAAAGTAGTTTGGTGTAACAGAAAATACACTGTGTATAAGGGGGGAAAGCTTACTAAGCATTGGGGTAGGTTCTCCATCAAAGGAGGTCTTCAAGTAGAGAGAGGATGATCACTAGGAAGGGATGATGTAGAAAGGACTCTTATTCAGATACAATTTGGATTTTTTTCTTTTAAGGTTATTTCCAAATCTAAACTCCTTTGGTTCTGTAAAGCAAGATATCCAGACTCAAGTATAAGCTGAGACTCTTAAAAATTATAATTCTATTTAGAATAGGAAGGGACCTTAGCAGCCATCTAATGCAGCCCCCAGATTTTACTGAAAAGGAAACTGAGGCCCAAAGAGCTTAATTAGCAAACATCACCCTAAGGATAAGGAGAAGGACTGGGATTTGAAGCCAGGTTCTTTGACTTGAAATACAGTGCTATTTACACCACACCACACTGCCTTGCTTCCTTTACTCTGCCATAATTTCCTCATATGTAAAATGAAGAAGGTAGATTGAATCATGGATTCTTAATTTTCTTGTGTGTCACAGACCCCTTTGGCATCTTGTGAAGTCCATAGGCAACTTCTCAGAACAACACTTTTAAATGAACAAATTAAAATGCATAGGATTATGAAGGAAATCAATCATATTCAAATATACTGACCAAAATCTTTTTTTAAACAAGTTTATTAAGGTTAAGAACTTTTGGATTGAATGATCTCTATGGGTCATTTCCACATCTAACATTCTGTGATTCCATATACTGGATTTGGAGTCAAGAGACCTGAGTTCAAATCCCAGATACAATACTTACTATCTATGCAATTGACCTTGAGAACTCTAAATGACATAATCTCCAGGGAGTAACACTCTTATTATCTTTCTGAAAGGATTTTTGATGTACTCAAAGTCAAATTGAAACAGATTGCTGGGATCTGCATATTGACTTACATTATGTTTTTATTTATTTTGTTAGAAATTTCCCAGCTACATTTCAATCTGGTTCAGCTCAGTGCTCTAAGGCAGGGTTGTCCAACCTTAGGTTATCTTAGGGCCTCATTAAAATAAAATAATTATTCGAGGGCCGCACCCAGAATAAAAAATACAGTACACTAATAGAAAGTGGGGGAACACACGCCATCAATACAACAGGTGAAGGCGCGAAGAGTGAAAGCAAACACAAAACAACAAAGCGACAACACAACAGTAAAAAGGTAGGTGTATACTGATTAGTCTGCATCGCACAGACTGAACGCACCCCACAGATGGATTGAAAATTCCGTTGAGATATGTTCCATCCGTAATACTGCTTAAAAACACCAAAGAAAATTAACATCAATGAGATTATTTATTAGTGATGGAATTAAAAAAATCTAACACACATTCCATGCAAATTATTACTTTATTTTTTCACTCATGAAAATTAAAACCCACAGGTGAGCTGCATAAAATCGCACTGTGGGCCACGGGCCGTATTTTGGACAGCCCTGCTCTAAGGTATGCTTCCAGAAATATTGTTCTAAAATTCTCCTTCCTTCTCTGACTCAGTGATACCACCACCATCCCAGTCACAGAGACTCAGAATGTAGCAATCATCTTTAATGCCTTACCTTCTTCCTTACCTCTCCCACATCTGATCGATTGTTAAATGCAGTCAATTTTAATTGAGAAATAGAATTTAAATTAATTCAATTTATTATATGAGTAACTACTTCTGTAAGATGTTGTGCTATTTCATGTGCCTACTATGTGTGAGGCAATTTACATGTCTTATCTCTTTCATTCTTCTTAATAAGCCTTTAAGTGAAGTACTAGAAGTACTTTTATCCCCATTTAAGAAATGAATTAGAAGCTTAGGGAGATTAAGTGACCTATGGAGTCATAAATTCAGAGTTGGAAGGTACCTCAGAAGGCAAATAATCTGCATACTTCATTCGGCAGATAAGGAAACTGAGGTACACAGAGGTTAAGAGATTTGGCTATAGTCAGAGCTAGTGTTTATCAAAGTCAGGATTTAAACTCAGGTCTCTCCTAACTCTGAATTCAAAGAAAGTGTTAAATAGAATATCTGTGCAGTGGTACCCTCAACAGGCCACCACAATCAAACTGATAGAGGAAAGAAGGGAGCAGGAGGAGTCAAAGATGATTTTAAGACTTGAGAAGGCAGCTAGCTCTAGCCTATCAGATTTCTTTTCAAGGAATCATCATTTGTCCCACTTGCCTGAGAGCTTTCCATAATTCATCTGGATGCACCAGCAAGATGAATGACAGGGCTGATATATTCAGATCATCATATAAATAAATCTTTCTACTGATGACAATGTTTGGAATCCTTCAATGCCAGACATGTTGTGTGCAGAATGTTAATGCAGAATCACTAACGGATAAGTTGAAGTGAACTGGAAATTTCAAGGCACGTAATGGGATACTATCTATTACTATATATTACAAAATTGTTTATTCATATAACAATTGGGAAATTCAATTTTTATAGTTTGATAATCATAGAAGAAACAATAATTACCATATCTAAGTTTTTCAATAAATTAAAGGAAATACTATTGGCATTACATTGTATTTTTTTGAGATAGTTCATACAACTTCTTTCAGAAACTCCTGCTGCTGTACTTTGCCATCTTTAAAAACTGTAAATTAAATGTCTAATTAAAACCATAGGATCATAAAATATTAGTGCTAGAAGGAATTTTTGAATAGAGGATATAAGAATTAAAGCATCTCATGGAGATCAATCTAATATATAACTCCCTCATTTTACATACAGATGAGGAAACTGAGGTCTAGATAAGGGAAATTATTTACTTGCCTAGAATCATAAATATGCCCAACATGGTATATGAGCCAGGATCTGGACCTGGGGTTTTCCAACTACTAATCTAGCACTGTTTCAATCATACAAAGCCACCTCATGTAATTACTCAGACATACAGATTGAGCAGCTATTGACAGTTACTGTACTATCTCCTTTCATTGATACAATATTTATTAATGACTACCAAAGAGTCTCTCAACTCTATAGAATGATAACATTCCACTTCAGACTGGAAGGAAAAAAGGAAAATATTTCTGAAATGATTCCATGATATCTGTACATACTCATATCTTAGTGTATGACAAGAGGAGGAAGGGGGAGAGAGATCACTCATGAAGTATCACTTATGAAATATAATTTAAATGAAAAATCTCGTTTGAAAAGAGATAACAAGTATAGAGAGCACTCAGCTTTCTTGACATTTCATCCCACTACTAGGACATCAGCAACAACACAAAAGAAAGAGCTATGATGACAAAAAAGAGGCTCTGTGATTGACACATTCAACAAGCATTCCTAGTATCTACTGTGCTTGGTTATAGAGATCCAAAGATACATGACACAAGTCCTGTTCTCAAGGATCTTAAAATCTAATAATGGAGAAAACCGCATATATGAATAACTGTGTTACAGCAGAAAAATGAAATAAATACAAAGGAGAGATGCAAGAAAGTGCTATCGGATACTTTTAGAGGGAGACCTCACCTTCATCTTCAGTCCTTTTATTTCTCCTCAATTGATTGACTAGCTCACTCTCAACACATGCTACTCCAAAATGTCTCTTCCATCTTCTAGCCTCCCCCACATCCTCCTTCCCTCTTTACTCATCTCCCCTAAGAAGACTTGCCTCCTTATTGAAATCATTCAGGTCATTCAACATGAGTTTCTCCAGTTCTCTTCATCTCAGAATCCCAATGAGATCATCTCCACTCTTTCCTCCTTTTCCCCAATCTCTGATAAAGAGGTGGTGCTTCTCCTTGCTAAGATCAATCCCCCTCCATGTTCACTTGATATCCTCCCTCCCTTCTTCTGCAACTGACTGCATCCTCAATCATCTCCTCTCTCTCAAATATTCATACCCTCCCTATCAGCTGATTCTTTCTCTACTGCAAGCAGGTCCATCTCCCCATCCTTAAAAAAAACTTGACAAGACCCTAGCATCTCCTGCTACCACTCTACGTCTCTCCTCCCTTTCTCAGCCAAACTCCTTGAAAAAGCTAGCTCTGTGGCCTAGCCGTACCAGATCTGAAACTATTATAAAGCATCAGTCATCAGAACTATTTGGTACTGGCTAAGAAATAGAGTGGTGGAACAGTGGAATAGGTTAGGCACACAAGACATAATAGTCAATGATTATAGTAATCTACTATTTGATAAACTCAAAGATGCCAGTTTCTGGGATAAGAACCCACTATTTGATAAAAACTCATGGGAAAACTTGAAAATAGTATGGCAGAAACTAAGCATAGACCAGCATTGAACACTGTATAACAATATAAAGTCAAAATGGGTACACAATTTAGACATAAAGGGTGACACTATAAGCAAATTAGGAGAGCACAGAATAGTTTACCTGTCAGATCTATGGAGAAGGGAGGAATTTATGACCAAACAAGAGATAGAGAACACTATAAAATGCAAAACAGACAATTTTGATTACATTAAATTAAAAAGTTTTTGCAGAAACAAAGCCAATGCAACTAAGATTAGAAGGGAAGCAGAAAGCTGGGAAATAATTTTTACACCCAGTGCTTCTGATAAAGGCCTCATTTCTAAAATATTTGGGAATTGAGTCAAATTTATAAGTATACAAGTCATTCCCCAATTGATAAATGATCAAAGGATATGAACAGGCACTTCTCAGAGGAAGAAATTAAAGCTATCTATAATCAAATGAAAAAAAAATGTTCTCAATCACTATTGATTAGAGAAATGCAAATCAAAACAACTCTTAGTTACCACATCACACCTATGAGATTGGCTAACATGACACAACAGGAAAATGATAAATGTTGGAGATGTGGGAAAATTGGAGCACTAATATACTGCTGGTGTGGTCATGAAGTGATCCAACCATTCTGTAGAACAATTTGAAACTATGCCAAAAGGCCTATAAAGCTCTGCATACTCTTTGATCCAGTAGTACCACTACTAGGTCTGTATCTCAAAGAGATCATAAAAAAGGGGAAATAACTCACATGTAACAAAAATATTTATAGTAGCTCTTTTTTGTGGTGGTAAAGAATTGGAAATTGAAGGGAACTGGGGAATGTCGGAACAAGTTGTGTTATATAAATGTAATGGAATACTATTGTTCCACAAGAAATGATGAACAGGTAGAATTCAGAAAACCCTGGAAAGACTTATATGAACGGATGCTGAGTGAAGTGAGCAGAATCAGGAGAACATTGTACACAGTAACAACCACATTGTGCTATGACTGACTTTGATAGACTTAGCTCTTCTTAGCAAAGCAAGGATCTAAGACAACTCCAAAAGAATCAAGACAGAAAATGCTATCCAAATCCAGAGAAAGAACTTAGGAGTCTGAATGCAGATGGAAGCATACTATTTGCTCTCCTTTTGTTGTTTTGTTTTGTTTCTTCTTTCTTATGGCTCCTCCCATTAGTTCTAATTATTTACATCACAACTAATGTGAAAATGTTTAATACGATTGTACATGTATAGGCTAAATCCGATTGCATGCCATCTTGGGGAGAAGGGAAGGGAGGGGAGGAAAGAAGAAAACTTAGAACTCAAAATCATATAAAAGTAAATGTTGAATGCTATAAATTAGTTTTTTTTTAAAAAAAAAAAAGAAAAATCTATCTATGATCACTACCTCCCCTTCCTCTCTTTTACTCAATTCTCAATGCTTCGCATTTTTGCTCCTAACCTCAAATGAAATTTAGATGAAATTGCTCTCTCCAAAGGCATCAAAGATCTAGTTGTTTTTTTCTTTCGCAGTTATAGTCCGTCTTGATCTATCTGCTTCATTTGACACTTCTGACCACTTGTTCCTATAGGATACTCTGACCTCTCTGAATTTTTGTGACATTATTATCTCCTGGTGCACTGCCTACATGTCTGACTGATCTTTCTCAGTCTTCTTTTTGGACCATAGTCCATATTAAGTCCCCCTACCAGTGGGTTTTCTGCAACGTTCTATCCTAGGCCTTCTTTTCTTCTCCATCTACACTCTTTCTCTCTCTTGGTAATCTCATAAACTACCATGAGTTTAACTATTATTTCCATGCAGATGACTCCCAGATACATGTATCCAATCTCAGTCTCCCCCAGGGCTCTGTAGAGTATTACCAATTGCCTCTCAGACTTTTCAAACTGGATGACCTGAAGACATCTCAAACTTAGCGTGTTCCAAACTGAATTCACTTTTCCCACTAAACATTCCCTTCTTTCAAACTTCCCTATTTCTGTTGAGAATGTAACCATTTTTCCAGGTTCATAAGGTGGACATTATCCTGGACTCCTCATTCTTTCTCATCCAACACATCTAATCAGTTGCCAAATGTTGCTATTTTGAATTTAACATCTTTTGTATTCAACTCTTCTTCATTTTTACAGCTACTCCCTTAATTTAGATCCTCATTACCTATTACCTTGATTATTACAACATTTTCCTATGACTGACCTTGACTCAACACCCTCTCTATCACAGAACGTGCTACATACACACTACATACATAGTTTACAAAGTTATTTTCCTCAAAAATAAAAAGGTCTAACCATGTGACCACCTATTCAATCAAATTCAGGGTCTTCCTGATGTATCCATGATAAACTATATACTGTTCTGCTTAGCCTTTATACCCTATATAGCCTTGCCCAAACTCATCTTTCCATCCTCATTATACATGAGGCTCCTACACTTGGTGATCCAGCCAAACTGGCCTTGTTTCTATTCCTCACACACAATACTCCACCTCCCATCTCCGGCCTTTGCATTGGCCATCCCACATATGTCTTTAGACCTCTGCCTGCCAGAGAAGAATCCTCTCTTTCTTTAAGAAGCAGTTCAGGTGGTATCTTCCATATGAAGCCTTCCGATGATTTCCCCAAACATTAGTGCCCTCTCTCCCAAACTTCCTTGTCTTTAACTATACTGTACATATTTATATTCAGCAACTTTACATTTATGCTGTACGTATTTTTATATGTACCTGTTATTTCCTCAATTAGAATATTCTTGATACCTGTATCTCAGGACCTAGAATGGTGTCTTGGCACACAGCTTAATAAGTACTTGCCCACTGAGTTATTTATCTATTAACATAAAACAACAGCTGTATTCAGATAGTGATTTTTTTGGCTTGCCGAATTTTCCTCAGAACTCTCCTATGAGGTAGATAGGACAGGTATATGTTCCCCATAGGGGAAAAAAAAATGAAGAGCAACACGAATGAAGCGGGTTATTCTCCACGGTTACACAGCTAGTAATTGTTAGAGCTGGGAGTTAAATCCAGATCATCTGAATTGTAAATCTGGTGCTCTCCCCCTTAAAAAGCCACTGCCCTACTAGCTCCTTAACTTGGGTAAAAAAATGAATTTGATGAGAAGAAATGCTTAACCTCAAGATAGAAAGGGCAGGAAGAACTTTATTTTTAGCTTTGTGGACAGTAGGTAGTATAGGTAAATTGAAATGCTCTAGGCCTTGTTTCATTCATTAGATTTGCCAGAAATGAAATAAAGTGATGGTCCTTGATCAAAGAACCGAAGCAACAATTGTCTAACAAGATCTTACAGAAAGTCACAGGCTGAGAGATGAGTCACTGTTTTGCAAAGGACCTTTAAAGAAAAATCAGTGAAGGTAAAAGTTACTTTTTATGACATACTGTTTCAATGTTATTTAAAAAAAAAAAACAAACCTCATTAACATCAAACACCTTCACCTAGGAATTATGTTTGCAACAATGAGTCAGGGAGGTTGGAGGAAAAAAAAAACCTGAATAATGGCTCCCATTTCATTAACTTTAAACTTGCAAAACACTTTACTCCCAGCAACCCTTCAGGACAGTAGTGTACATATTATTGTCCTCATTGAAAAGTGAAGCTGTGCTCTCCTGGGGTCACAGATGACACAGTTCTTTCCCCGGTTGGAAGCAATAGTTACATTTCCTATCAGTTTAAAGTTGCTCCTTGAGGTCTTCAGCTAACTTACATGTAAGCACTTTAAAGGTTAAAAAAAGTTTTACCTACATTATCTTATTTGATAATCACAATAAATGTTTGAGGTTGGTATCACGAGTATTTTTATCTTGAAGTATTTGGGCAACATAGAGGCAGGAGAACCAAACTTGAAGTCAGAAAGATCTGAATTCAAATGATGCCTCAATTATTAGCTGTGAGACCCTGAGCAAGTCACTTGGCTTCTCTCACATTTATTTTCTTTCTTTGTAAAATGGAAATCATAATGGCACCAGGGTTGTTGTGGAGAATCAAATGAAATAATATATGTAGGAAACACTTTGTAAATTTTATTGTTATTCTTATTGATTCAATTCATTTATCGAAACTGAGAATTAGAGAGATGAAGTAAAATGCCATGGTCTTAATCTTCAAATGTAAAACTCTTTCCATTATGACATGCATTTTTTTTTCATTTTATAAAGCATATGGTCTTCTCTACAACTCCATATGAATGGCTGTTCCTAATAATGGATGGCCAGGTTATTTGAAATCTGCAGCTAATTTCCAGGCGTCATTTGAGGATCCTCTCCATACCAAACTCTACTCGAGTCATTGTAGATAGGCAGATGGTGCTTATTTCCTCTCCTCCATCAGCTCTGCCTCAGCTATAGTAGAGTTCTTAATTTGCATAGAATAGCCAAAGCATATCTATTCATTTGAATTTTTTGTTCAGTCTTGTCCAACTCTTTGTGACCCTACCCCATTAGGAGTTTTCTTGGCAAAGATACTGGAGTGGTTTATTATTTCCTTCTCCAGTTTATTTTATAGATAAGTTAACTTAAGCAAACGGAGTTAAATGGATTGCCCAGAGACACAAAGCTAGCACTGAGGCCAGATTTGAATGGAGGAAGATGAGTCTTCCTGGATCTAGGCCTGGCACTCAATCAATTGTGCTACCTTATGGTGCTGAGCATATGGCATGGAATGACACTATAATGGGACTTATTTATCTAGCCAAAAGGTATCCTTTTTATATGAACTATGGTTCATCTCCAATTTTTTTCTGTAAGGCTATTCCCACAGTCAATGATTATCGGGGTGACACGGAGCTTTCCAAAATATACTCTGTAAGAAGACAATATAAGAATAGAGAGGAAAGAGTAACCATCTTCACGTTTTCAAGGAACCTTAGGCATAAATGATGCTTTCATGACCTGTAGACCAGCAAATCTTTTTAAAGAGTGGCAAATCCTTTCCATTAAGTCAATGATGAGCTCATAGCCTACCAAAGATGATTGCTACTCTACCTATGTAACCATTTTGTATTCTATCCATCCTTGTGTCAGAATCACCTTGACCCTAAACAATAATCAAAGAATCCTTCCCCAAATCTGGCAATTAGAGACACAGAAGAGAAAAGCAATCCAGGAAATCCTAGACATATGCAGAAAACCTGGCCCCTCCAATGTCAGGTAGAATGTCAGGCCTCAAATTGAAAGACTGTGTGAGAACAGACTGTGCTATCACTGTCACCTACACTTTCCCCTTTGTAGTGCTTTCATTCAAACAGACAGTGAACAGACTTTTCAAATTTATCAACCAATGCTGTAAACTTGATTTGGTACTCTAGACACTTTTAGGTTCAACCAACACAGGATTTTAAAAAAGATTTTTTTTTAACTCTTCACACTTCTGCATTTCTTGGTGAAAATGGCAGCTGGCAGGTGCTACCAGTGATGTCTATACAGATTTGAAGAAACAGTTGGCATGGAGACTCACAGTAGCTGTATCACCAAGGGAAAGCTGCTTAGGATACAAGAGTGCCCAGGTACAAGATAACCTGCCACTTGAGGAAACAAACCCCTTTCCCTGGCACAGAGGAGCCATGGTTTCTGGAAATTCTTCTAGACCCTAAAGACTAAGATGGATACCACCACCAGTGTCTTGTCAAGTTTACGAGGCTATTAAACCCCTGAATCCTTGGCATTGCTATGATACCAAAGAAAGTAATAAGTTCATTAATATGTACAAACGCTTACCTTTGACATTCCCCAGCATGTAGAATAAGCTCTTCATTGTTCTTAGCACTAATAGTTAGCTCATGCTCTGTGGAGTTGAATACATCCAGAAGCAGGTGGCATTGACGGGTACTGGGTGGAAAAAATACAGACACACTATTAAAAAAAATCATATTCACCTATCACGCTCAAAGAAGAAACTGAAAAGTTCTTAACTTTTTAAGTCATTTTTCTTCCCTCGTCCTCTAATTCTTGCCTGCCTCCTCTTCCCCCAAGAAGACTTGCTTCTATTCAGGGACATTTGCAGACCATAAATTTAATTTTTAAATGTTGGATATAAAGTGAATTCTACCAAGCTAATACCAAGCTAAACCATTAAGCAGAATCACAGAACTTCAGAAAATCCTGGAAAGGTTTATACAAACTGATGCTGAGTGAAGTGAGCAGAACCAGGAGAACACTGTACACAGTAATAGCCACATTGTGCAATGACTGACTTTGATAGACGCAACTCTTCTCAGCAATGCAAGGACCTAAAACGATTCCAAAAGACTCATGACAGAAAATGCCATCCACATCCAGAGAAAGAAATATGGAGTCTGAATGCATATCAAAGCATACTATTTGCCCTCTTTTTTTGTTTTGTTTTTTTTTTCCTTTCTCATGGTTACTCCCATTTGTTCTAATTCTTCTATACAACATGACTAATGTGAAAATATGTTTAATAAGAATGCATATGTAGAGCCTATGTCGAATTGCACACTGTCTTGGGGAGGAGAGAGAGGTGGAGAAAAATTAAAACTTACAGAAGTAAAAGTTGAAAACGAAAAATAAATTTATTTTTTTTTAAAAAAAAGAATTTTTTTAAAAAGCTGACAAGGAAAGTAGGGAAAAGTACCCAAAGCAGAGGCATAGTGAAGAAGTCAGACAAAGTCCCAGCATGGTGCAGCCAGGTGAGAATATCTACATAAACAAGAGTTCCTAATACAATATCCCAAGCTCTACTTAGAATACTTCCAATGACTAAGAAAGCACCATATCTTGGAGTAGTTCTAATTGGTAGAGGCACCTCTTCATGTGATCAAGCCAGAATTGATTTCTATATAAATTACACCCATTATTTCTGATTCTGTTCTTTGAGACCAAACAAAGCCAAGCTAATCACTTTTCCAAATGATAACTCTCAAAGTGCTTAAGAAAATTATCCAGTCTCTCCTAATTCTTTTGTTTTCTAGACTCGACCTCCCAAATTCCATTAGTTGATCCTTGTGGCTTATTGACCACTTCTAGTGAGGTTGGGAAGAGATCACTTCATAGCTAAGAGATAAACTAGATGGCCTTTGAGGTTCTGATTTTGTGATTCTACGAATGGCAGTTTCCAGTCCTCTTACAATCTTGGTCACCTTTAGACAAACTCTAGCCTAAAAAGTATAAATAGACTTGAGAATACCAATGTCCAAAAGAACTAGGTGAAAAAAGATCTGTGAATAGATAAACATCCTCACTGATGATGTAGGAGAGACAATATACCTTGTCATTTCAGCAAAATATAGCAGTCAAAGATTAGAAACAGAAACTTAAGCCATTTTCAGATTCCCACAGTTATTAAGTCAAGGTGAGAAGTCAATTGTTCTGAATAGAGGAAGAAGCATTTTATTTCCACTGAGAACAGCTTTCTAGGAGGTAGCATAACTGCAAAAAATGCAAGACTTTAAGTCAAAAGAGTTAGGGTCAATTCCTCACTTTCTTCCACTTAGCAGGCACGTGACTTTTGGCAAGACACTTTCCTTCTATGGAGTTTAGTCAATCAGTCAGGAAACAAGCATTTATTAAGCATGTGCTATTTGCCAGGCATTGTGTTAAGCACTGGAGAGATAAAGAAAGACAAAAAACAGTCCTTCCTCTCAAGGAGTTCACAGTTTAATGTGGGGGGGGGGGGGGCAGGATTCACAAACAATTATGATATAGACGTGCTATAGACAGGATAAACTGAGATCATCTCAGACGAAAGAGATTAGACCAAGGAGAATCAGGAAAGGAAGTCTTGCAGAAGGTGGGACTTTAGCTGAGAAGTGGAGAACTGCATTTGAGGAACAGCAAAAGAGATGAGTGTCACGGTACCAGATGTAAGAAGATTGGAAATACACAAAGAAACTAGGTTATTAAGCACTCTCAAAGCCAAACAATTTTATTTTTCATTGATCCTACAGGAAATAGGGATTCATAGACCTGCATCTTAAGAAGATCAATTTAAGTAATCTGAGTGGTGGACAGACTAGAGTGGGAAGAGACTAGAGGTAGGAAGATTAACTAGCAAACAGTTCAGGATGAGGTGACAAAGGTCTGAACAGTGTCAGAGGAAAGAAAGGGGTATATTTAAGAAACGTTACTAAGGTAGAAAGCATAGAACATGATGACTGAATATGTTGTATGAGAGTGGGGAGCTGAGGATGATACCTAGGGTGAGAACTTGAGTGACTCATAAATTGAGATTACCCTTGATGGTAATATGAAAGTTGGAAAGAGGGGGAAAGTATAAAGGAGGGAAGAAAATTAATTCAGTTTTGGAAATATTGAGTTTAAGATATCTATAAGACATACAATTCAAAATTTTAATAAGCAGAGATGCACAACAAGAGGCTGGTAGAAACATTAGGACTATATAGGAATGATAAATGAAACTGTGGAAGATGATGAGCTTATGATGGGGGGGGTAGAGAAAAGAGAAGAAAAGAGGGTCTAGGATAGAACCTTGAGGAAACCCACAATTAGCACAGTCAATTATGGTGGTACAGTGAATAGAGCCCTGGGCTTGGAATCAGGAAGACTCATCTTCATGAATTCAAATCTGGCCTCAGATGCTTACCAGCAGTGTGACCCTGAGCAAGGCACTTAACCCTGTTTGCCTCAGTTCCTCATCTGTAAAAATGAGCTGGAAAAGGAAATGGCAAACCACTTCAGTATCTTTGCCAAGAAAACTGCAAAATGGGGTCACCAAGAGTAAGACCCAACTGAAATGACTGAAGAACAACAAAATGTGCCAAGAATTGTGTTAAGTACTGGGGAAAGGGAAAGGTAAAAAACAATCCCCACCCTTGAGTAACTCAAAATCTAATGGGGGAGATAACATGCAAACAACTACCTATGAACAAGCTAAATATATACTATAAATATATATTATAAATATATAATATTGGAAATAATCGACAGAGGGAAGGCACTAAAATTAAGAGGGATCAGGAAAGATTTCTTGTAGAAGATAGGATTTTCGCTTGGACATGAAGGAAGTCATACAAGGCAGAGATGAGGAGAGAGTGTTTCATGCATGGGAAGTGGGGGTGGTGGGTGGGGAAGCAGTCAGAAAAAATGCCCAGAGCCAGACAATGGAATATCATTGTCACATCAATGGAAGTCAGTGTCACTAGACCATAGAGTGCATGGAAAGGAGTAAAGTGAACAAAGTTTGGAAATACACAAAGGTGCCAGGTGGGTAAGAGCTTTGAATCAAACAGGATTGAATATTGGTTTCTGGAGATGATAGGGAATCAGTGAAGTTTACTGACTAGGGAAGTGACATGGTCAGATTTGTGCTTTAGATAGATCAGCTGAGTGGCTGAGACTGCAGTGGGGAGAGACTTGTGGCAGGCAGACCAACCAGCAGGCTATTGCTATGCAGAGATGTAAAATGATGAGGACCTTAACAAAGGTGGCCATAGTGTCAGAGGACAGAAAAGACATGTATCTAAGAGATATTGCAAAGGTGAAATCAATGGGTCTTGGTAACAGATTGGATATTGGAGGTAGAAGGGTGACAGATAATGAGGCATTGAGGATGACACCTAGGTTATAAGCCTGGGAAAATGGGAGGATAGTGGTGCTCTCAACAGTAATATAGAAGTTGGCAATTTGAACATTGTTGACTTTTTGATGTCTATAGAACATCCAGTTGAAGATGTCAAGTAAGCAACTAGAGATCTGAGACTGGAAGTAAATAGAGAGCTTAGAGTTAGATAAGTAGATTTGAAGATCTCAATTTAGAGATGATAGTCAAATCCATAAAAACTGATTAAATCACCAAGTGAAACAGGATTGAAGGAAAAGAGAACCCAGTAGAGAGTCCTGTAGGATACCCATTGGCCGCAGGTATGATCTGGATAAAGTTACAGCAAAAGAGAATAAGGAATGATCAGATAGGAATGAGGAACAAGGAGAGAGTAGTGTCCTGAAAGCCTGTAGAGAAGAGAATGACTAATGATGACAAAGGTGTGTTGTTAAGCAAAATTGTCTCATTAGCATGGCTTTTGTTTCTTTTGAGTGGAAGTACTTTCAGCTGTTAAGTGCTAAGCCCCAGGCCCAGGGCCCTGTCAGGTGTGAAACCTGTGTGGGTGTGGACTGGTGATTTAGGAGGGGCCAGCTCAGGAACCAATGGTCTCTGGTCATTGAGGCGGGGCTTGAGAACGCCGGAAGCTTGGCTGCGAGGAGGGGTGAGCCGGGAGACAACTTCAGGGGCAGCGGAGGGGTGGAAGGTGTGGAAGCCA
>CM053622.1:80350205-80369998 GCA_028646595.1 Phalanger gymnotis | reverse complement strand
TTTTTGCTGCGGTGGGGCCTAAATAAATTTCTTGTTGTTTTCTCCTTAGAGAATCTCTCATACCTTGCAATTTCGGACCATTCAAACATATACATGATTATATTTGAGATCATAAATTCGGCCTTCCTACTACAAAAGGCTATGTGAGAGGTCAGTAAGGATGAAGACTGAGAAAAGCCTATTTTATTTGGCAATTAAGAGAGTAACTTTGGATAGAAGTTTCAGTTGAATGAAACCAGAAGCCAAGCTGTGGAGAGCCAAAAAAGTAGGACCACAATATCTAACTATCCATCTTGACCAGACAGGACCACAATAGCTAGCCAAACAGAAAGCAGCATGACCAGACTGTTTGACCGCTGAAACATAGAAGGGACCCCATTACCTAATCCCTTAACAAACCCCTCCTACTTTTTTAATATTCATAATTTCTGCTGTGTAATCAGCATCATTACACTATAAATTTGCCTGTATTGTCTTGCTAAGTTGCTGGTTCCTCTTGGAACCTAGCTAGCTTCTGAGGGGTTTCAATCCTCAATAAATGCCTGTACTTGGATTAGAGGTGGTCTCACTGAATTCTTTGAGACAGCGCTGCCACAACACACCATGAAACTGCAACAGTATTAGAAAACAAGGTCAAAAAAGTTAGTATGTATCAGAATTGAGACCTCAATCCACAGCCCCTGACCTTAAGTCTAGCACTCTACTCTCTTTTCCTATTTCTGTAATACTCCATTTTCTTCCATACTTTGCCAATTGATTTACTAAAGAAGAGGTTCTTGTCCAAAAATACTGAGCATGCAGTTGGAGCCACTTTGTAGGCAGCACATCATTAACATGCCACAAGGTATTCTTGGAAAATCCATTTTACAAATCTATTACAAATATGAGCTCTTTTCCAGGGAAGCAGGTGAGTACCCTATTATGCTGACTGCATGTCCTTAAAATGCTCTCCCTTTTCCTATGGCTGTTTATTTGAGTTTAACTCTAGAAGGGCGGGGTGGCCTACTCTAATGGAGTTACAGTGAATGTGAGACAGTCATTCATTCTGACAGCCATCAACGCCCAGCCTACTCAGTCAGCTCAAGGCAAGCAGAGCCTTGAAGAATGAAGATCTATTACACCCTTGTCATAACTTCATGAAATCTTTAATCACAGCAAAATCTTTCATCAGGAAAATGAACTTGTAAAACATTTATCGGGGGAAAGGAATCCAAGTTAAGCTGAAGGAAATGAAAGTGCAAATTATTACATATAGAGCAAGATGTGTACAAACTAATATATTTTATAAATTTTTAAAATGTGTAATATGCACACATATATATGAATATGTACACAAATACAAATTACACATATACACATACATGATATGTCCATATGTAAGTATATGTGAACATGCATACACATACTTGCATAGATATGACCACAGCAATTTATGAAGACCACATGCTAAGGCATGGAAGGAATGCAGTCTATGTTGATAAGAAAAAGGTTTGTACTGATTAAACAAAAGATTCTTTTAAAATTTTGTTAATTTCTTCTTTTCACATTTCAATTTATTTCTTTTAGTTTTCAATATTCGCTTCCACAAGATTTTAAGTTCTAAATTTTCTACCCATCTCTCCCCTCCCCCGCCCCAAGACAGCTTGCATTCTGATTACCCCTTCCCCCAATCTGCCCTCCCTTCTATCACACCGCCCCGCTTTTCTCATCCTCTTCCCCTTCCATTTTCCTGTAGAGTAAGCTAGATTTCTATATGTCATTGCCTGGGCACGTAAGAAAAATTTTTAACATTCTTTTTTTTAAAAAACGTTGAGTTCCAAATTCTCTCTCTCCCTCCCTCCCCACCTACCCTCATTGGGAGGGAAAGCAATTCAATATAGGTTATACAGATGTAGTCATGTAAAACACTTCCACAATAGTCATGTTGTGAAAGACTAACTATATTTCCCTCCATCCTATCCCACCCCCTTCCACTTATTCTATTCTCTACTTTGACCCAGTCCCTCCTCAAAAGTGTTTGCTTCTGATTACCCCCTCCCCCAATCTGCCCTCCTTTCTATTACCCCCCTCTCTCTTATCCCCTTCCTCCCTACTTTCCTGTAGGGTAAGATAGATTTCCATACCCAATTAAATGCATATATTATTGTAATGACAATTTAGATTTGAAGATCTTTCCCACCCATTAATAGGCCATGTGACCTGCTTACATCACAGGAAGCCTAAGTCACATGTGGTGGAAGGCGCTTGCTGAGAGGAAAAGGAAAGTGTGTCATAGGAAATGCAGAGAGAGCAGTTAAAGAGAGCAGAACTGAGAGAAAGAGCAGATGTGTGCTGTGATGTGAGTTTGTTGGTGGCAAGGGCCAGCAGGGGGTGGGAAGGTTATGGGATGGCTTGGCTCTCTGCTGGGATGTCATACTTTTTTAGATTCTTTGCTGTTATTACAGACTTACTGGTTATGGAATTTGTTTGCTGCTTGGATGGGTCAGACTTATTTGTTTTGGGACCTGGTTCTCTGGTGTCTGAATAAATACTTCTACCTTCAATATGGAGAGTCTCTTATATTTTGCAATAGAGAATCACATAGGCATATTGACAATGATCATCTACATTGTGATTATTGCCTTGCTAATACAGTTACTCCCTCTTTAAGCCAAATGTGATGACAGTAAAAGTTCACTCATTCCTTCTCACCTCTCCTCTCCTCCACTCTAAAAGCTTTTTCTTGCCTCTTTTATGTGGTATAATTTACTCCAGTCTACCTTGCCTTTTCTCCTTTTCCAAGTACATTCTTCTCTTACCCCTTAATTTTATTTTTTGGATATCATCCCTTCATATTCAACTCACCTTGTGCCCTCTGTCTCTATGTCTATGTCTATTCCCTCCAACTATCCTAATTCTGAGAAAGGTCTCATGAGTTACAAGTATCATCTTTCCATGTAGGAATGTAAACAGTTCAACTGTAATAAGTCCCTTGTGATTTCTCTTTCCTGTTTATCTTTTCATGCTTCTCTTGAGTCTTATATCTGAAAGTAAATTTTTCTATTTAGCACTGGCTTCTCAAGAATATATTAAATTCCTCTATGTTACTGAATGCCAATTTTTCCCTCTCATTGATTATACTCAGTTTTACTAAGTAAGTGATTCTTGGTTTTAATCCTAGTTTCTCTGACCTCTGGAATAATATATTCTAAGCCCTCCAATCACTCAATATAGAAGCTGCCGAATCTTGTGTTATCCTAATTGTATTTCCACAACACTTGAATTGTTTCTTTCTGGCTGCCTGCAATATTTTCTCTTTGACCTGGGAACTCTGGAATTTGGTTACAATATTCCTAGGAGTTTTCCTTTTGGGATCTCTTTCAGGAGGTGATCACTGGATTCATTCAATATCTATTTTCCCCTCTGGTTCTAGAACATCAGGGCAATTTTCCTTGACAATTTATTTTGTATATGAATATTTTAATTGAGCCCTTACGATTTATTTATTTTTGTATGATCATACAGCATTCAAACATGTCTCAATGGAAATGGTTTAGTTTGTTAAAGATCATATGTCCTCTAGGTCTGCAGTGTTTTCATTATCATTTGCTACAAGAGCCTCTCTGTTCTCATAAGTCCAGAAGCTATTCAGATCAATTAGAATGGTAATGACTGTGTCTCCGTGATTACCGTTAATTAAATCCTGAAGTGATATTTTCAAAGAATCCTTAGATTTCACTATATCAAAAATTTTATCTTTGACATCTTGAAATGAGACAGGATCTTGTGCATGGATTTTCATTAATTCCTGAATAGCCCTGACATTCAGGTATCCTCTACTCTCTAAAGCAAACAATCTGAAAACATATTGCAGTGCTGCAGGTTCTTTTTGATTTTCTAATGCAAGCACAAAGTCAAGATAGGTATTATAATCAATTTGTCCATCATAAGTAAGGCACTCCTGGAACATACAATCCAAGAAGACATTGGTCATAGTTGCTGTTTGGTATTGGGAGAATTCTTCCAATCTGACCATTCCATTGTGGTCCTTATCAAGATTCAAATACTGGTCGTAAACCCGCAAAGCAGAAGGAGCAGAAACCCAATTTGGTTTTTTGACTTTCCTTGGAAAGTTCTTCTTCCCTAAGTCCAAAGAATCATCTAAGAAGCTGCATGCTAAAATATCTTGTATTTTTATCTTTCCCCTTCTCAAAGGCCTTCTAACTGCAGTGAAGACATAGAAGAGCTTTCTAACTGCAGTGAAGACATAGAAGGATTTTTCTAGTCTGTCTAACTGTGTCAGAATAGGGATAAGTTCTAATATGTAGTTTTCTAAATCTGATTCCTGAAGGTAACCTTGACCAGCCACATCACATAAACTAAGCCCTACTCTTGTTTGGTGGAGCCATACTTTTCTCATAACATAATTAAAGAACTACAGAATAGAGATTTTTCCATAGGGATCTGAATGAATAAATTTAGCAAAGACTTTTGCCATAAAGAACTGCTTGCACTTTGGTCCAGCTTTTTCTCCAACTTTCGAAAAGTTTTCATAATTGATCATTGCTTCCTCCCCAATCATAAGTGGCGTATAGTGTTTGTCCAGTAAAAACCATAAATTCTATAATTCTTCACTGTCTAACAGTTCTCTACTTTTCCTTTGCAGAAAAACAGCTCTAGATTCTTCTCTTAACTTCCATAATAAGACTTTATCTTCAATTGGTAGCCTATAATAAAACCACGTAATAGATTTGAAGAATGCATTTGCATTTTTTTCTACCTCCTTTCCATTTTGTGTAGTATTTTGTAAACAGATCTATTTCTTCATTTTTAAGTTGTTTTTTACTTTTTTTTTTTTAACTTCGGCTGCTAACCATCTGTGAAGTACCTCTCTCCAGTCCATAGATGAATCTGAGTGGTGCCTCAGACCATGGCTCTTCACCAACAGTTGCCCAGTTGCTCCATCTCTAGAGCTCCCAAAGCAAGCCACCATAGTCATTTGGGAGGGGAGAAGGGCAGAGAAAGGAGGGAGGCCTCGAGAAGGAAACTGATGCTCATAGTCCATCTTAGGTCCTGGAGGAGGTCTGAATGGTGAGGGACATAGAGGTTAATGATCGAACACTCAGGAGAAAGTCTATTATTCGCCAGGTTCTAAGGCAGAAAGTATAGAAGGCAGGTGGATTTTTTTTCCTAATCCCACACAATGAGCATCAGCTAACCTCTTCCTGAATTCCTCCTAAAGAGCATTCCTGCATTCCTTGGGAATTTTTTGAAAGATGATGTCTAGGCTCTTTTTTTGATAATGGCTTTCAGGTAGTCCAATAATTTTTAAATTTGTTTCTCCTGGTCCAGGTTCGTTGATTTTCCAATGAGCTATTTCACATTGTCTTCCATTTTTTCATTCTTTTGGTTTTGTTTTAGAGTTTTATTTTTCATAGAGTCATGAGCTTCCATTTGCTCCATTCTAATTTTTAAAGAATTATTTTCTTCGGTGAGCTTTTGGACTTCCTTTTCCATTTGGCCAATTCTACTTTTTAAGGAGTTCTTCTCCTCATTGGCTTTTTGGACCTCTTTTGCCATTTGGATTAATCTATTTTTTAAGGCATTATTTTCTTCAGTATTGTTTGGGGTCTCTTTTAGTGAGTTGTTGATTTGTTATTCATGATTGTCTTGCATAACTCTCATTTTTCTTCCCAATTTTTCCTCTATTTCTCTTACTTGATTTTCAAAATCCTTTTTGAGCTCTTTCATGGCCTAAGACCAATTCATATTTTTTGGGAGCATTTGGATGTAGGAGCTTTGACTTTGTTGTCTTCTTCTAAGCAGATGTTTTGATGCTCCTTGTCACCAAAGTAAGATTCTATAGTCTGAGGTTTTTTCCACTGATTGCTCATTTTCCCAGGCAATAACTTGAGTTTTTAACTCTTTGTTAAGGTGAGGCTCTGCTTCCAGTGTGGAGGGCACACTGTCACAAGCTTTAGAGGTTTTGTGCAGCTATTTTCAGAGATATTTCTAGGGACCTGTAAGTTTTCAGTTCTTCTAAGATGGTATGATCTAAGAAGAGGTGTTTACTCCTCCCTTGGCCTGTGTTCTGGCTAATGAGTGATCACAAGCACTCTTTTCTGCCCTGAAACTCCACTGCTGCCACAAGTTCTGCTGTGCCAGTGCTCCTCTTTGCCCCAGGACTACCACCCAGATCCAATTACGGACAAAGCAACAGAATCCTGCCTTAGTGCCAGCAAAGAAATCCCTGCAATCTCCTTCTGATCAGTTGTTCAATTTCTTACCATCTGTAAGCTGAGACCTCTGGAAGCAGCAGCTGCTGCTGCTACCACCACCCTGGTGCTGCATTGGGGCTGGTCTGTGCTCCTCTTTCACTCAAGTCTGAGAGACCTTTCCCAGTGACCTTCTAAGTTGTCTTTGGCATTTGTGGTTTAAAAAGTCTGGAAACCACCTCAGCTACCAGTGATTCAGTCCCCTGAGGCCTGCTCTAGGTTTGCTGGGGGGCCCAGGCTGTGCTGGCATGGTCCAAGCTGGACTGTACTCATCTCTCAGTCCAGTGCAACAGACCTTTCCTGTCAACCATCCAGGTTGTTTTGGGCTGGAAATTTGTTTCACTCTTTTTGTGAGCTCTGCTGTTCTAGAATTTGTTTAGAGTCATTTTTTACAGGTATTTGGAAGAGTTTGGCAGAGAGCTCAGGTGAGTCTCTGCTTTTACTCAACCATCTTGGCTCCACCACTGAAACAACAGATTCTCAAAGTATTAAGGAATGCACTTCTATAAATATCTATATACATATATCTATACATATGTGTATATATACATACATATACACATTCATGTATATACACACATAAATTATGTTTCTCCTTGAAACTACCAATTATAAAATTACATGGGAGTTAATAGATCTAATACAACTATTAGATGTGTCTTTCCTTTTCCTTCTTCTCTTAAGTATAAACTTAAGGGCTTCCTCTATGTAAAGTTTCCATTCATTCCCAAAAGTGACAATTCCATTTCACTGTAGCTCCTCACTTCCTAACACATGCTCAAATATTAACCTCTGTCCTATCTCTGCCAAAGTCCTGGTTGTTTAAGAATCAAAATCACAGAATTACAGAATTCCAAGTCAAAAGAAGGCCATCAGAGGCCATCCAGTTCAAACCAAACCAAACGAAAAATCTTCTCTACAAAAGTCAAAAATTAACAAAGGAGAAGTACAAAGACAACAACTGAATCATTCATAAGAGATACCAGTATATTTGTGGCATCCACTGTAAATTAAATGACAAATAGGAATATATGCACTTAACAACAAAACAATGCCAACTAATTATTCAATATTAATAGAAGTACAAGGAATTTATAATTTGGCACTGTGAGAAAAATATCTTTAAAATAATCATAGCATCAAAGAAATATGCTTCCTTTCTCTTTTCCCCTGGATCTGCTCCACTGTTGGCACCCTACCTTTTGATCCTTTTCTCATATTGGACTATTCTCTGTCCACAAACATGCTCTATCCTCTCTTCCTGTTTGCTCATGCTATTCCCTATGCTTGAAATGGCTGTCCTTCCTTTCTTGGTTGCAGAATTTCTACTGATTCTTGAAGCAAAACTCAAATACCAGCTGGCTCTATATCATCAGTCACCACCACGCTTCCTACATACCAAAGTATGATAATATCTAATGCAGAAAGTCTATAAACTGTTGGGATTTCTCAAATGAACCCTTCCACAAAGACCTGGAATTACCAAACAAGTGATTATCATGCACCTATGTCTAGACCACTATGTATGCCCCTGTAGGGAATATAAAGATGAAATTACCATCATGATTATCTTCAAAGATCTCAAAGTCTAATAATAAGTAATGTGACCCATTTTAAAGAAATATATCCTAACATGCATACCCAAATAAGGCTTGTCCTTCAAAACAGTCCCCACAGGAGTCAATAATAAAATCATTGCTATTATTTGGCCTGTGTTCTAGAAAATGTCATCAGAACCAAACCAAAAAACATGTGAAAAAAAATCTAATCCTTCTTCTAGCAGTTCCTTTGTGACTTGATTATTTCTTTCTGTAGCATCACTACGGACTCAGTCAGCCATATATGATACCTCTTTTGTTTTTTATTCTTCTCTTTTCCCTCACCTCTCACATTCAAGTCCTATCAATACCATTTCCACAGCGTTATTTCCACCTGCCTCTCCTCTCTATTTCTGCTACCACTACCACATTCCAAGCCTTCCTTACTGTCACCTAGAAGAGTATCAAAAATTCCAAATGGGTCTTCTCTCTCCTACAATCTATCCTTCACACTACTGCTAGAATAATATTTTTTGCACATAACTATATTACAATATAATTCCTCTGCACATTTCCTATTTCTTCAAGTAAATTTCAAACTTCTTTGTTTGGCATTCAAGGTTCTACACAAACTGTTTCTACCCTACCTTTTAATCCTTTGATACACTGGATTATAATCTGTACTCAAAACAAGCCCTATTCTCTTGGCTGCAGAATTTCTATTCATTATTTGAAATAAAACTCAAATGCCAACTCTATAAAGTTTTTTCCCAATATTCCTCAGATTTTACAGGACAATTTATTTTGTCCCAAGTTAATGGATTTATTCAGTTCACTTCAATTTAATTACAGTATATTATAATTATCAGTGTTTATGACTTAATTAACTGTAAGTTCTGTGACTAAAATTGTTCTTTCCAAGGTGATCCATGATCTTAAATTGTTTCTCATTTCTCAAAATTTTGATAATTTACTCATTATTTCTCATTCACCATAAGCTTCTTGAGGCGAGACAACCTGTCTTGCTGAGGTTTCTATCTCCTTCAGTATCCTTCTATATAATGGGCAACAATGAATGACTGAAATGTGAAAGACAAATGGAGTAGAAATGGTACTAGCTTTGGCATAAGGAAGACTTGATATAATAATCAATTACTCTCTGACTATAATTAAGTTATGTATGCTCTCTAAGCCCCAGTTTCCTAAACTATAAAGTGAGAATAAAAATATCAACTTAAAGGGCTACTGTAGGAATTAAAGAAGAGAATGCATAGAAAGCATTTCGCAAATCTTAAAGTGTCACATAAATTTTAGCATTATCATTATCAGAGTTTGACATCCCAGAAAGAAATAATAATGAAAACAAATGTTATTAAGAATAATAATAACTGATATTTATGTGGCACTTTATAGTTTGCTTTCTATAAACTGTTTCAATAAGTTAATGTAATTTAGCATCTTGTTCCCAGGCAAACAGCTCATTTGCCATGGTTTATTTTTTGGCATATTCTAAGTTGTAGAACTCATGAAACGTCTATTTGCAGTTTTGTGTGGACAAGTAGGTTTCCTTGCTATTGAGTATTTGTGATGGTCTCTTGTCACTAGCACATAGTAGGAAGGGGCTGACCTGCAAGTGCAAGGTAAAGGCTACCCTTTCTCCTCAAGAGTGAACTTAGAAGCATCTTTTCTTCTGAATCCAAATTCGTAACCCTCATCCACAAATATTTGAGGGGGATGATAAATATAATTCCAGTCTGACATCCCTCTCTGAAACTGAAGAAGGGAGTGCCCAACCTCACCAGTACTCCTGAGGCCTACTTGCCCTTTCTCCCTAGCCAGAATGCTGATGAAGTTGTTGGCTCCACTTCTTTCTCCAGACGTGGGCCTGGTCTCAGGCTGTATCTACTATGACACCTACTGTCTATAATCCATACATTAAGATAACCCAAATGGACAGATAAATCTTATACAGGCAAATTAGTTTGAACTTTACTTGGTAAACATGACATATACAATAACTTTTATATCATTTAAATGATAGATAACTAGATAGACATAGATAGATAGATACAGATATACATACACACACTATATATATATATATATATATATATATATATATATATATATATATATATATATATATATGTATGGGGTCCACTAAGGAGGGAAGGCTCACTTCTAGTACAAATCTTTTGGCCTTTTCCAAACCTATTATGCTAGATATTTTTCAGGATGCCATGTTTCCAGAAAGGACTATTACTAAATATTAAGATCGATAGATTTTTTTTTTTGCAAGTCATCATAAAATCAGAGAATTGAATCCAAGTCAGTCAGTCTTCATTTAAAAAAATAAAAACAAACACAAACATACCACATAAATCTATCTTCATTCTTGACAGTTCTTTTTTTGGTAATGAATAGACTAATATTCACCTTTGCAGCAGCTCTTTAGTTACTGTTTTTTTCTGTTTGAATGGGTAAGTCATTGCATCCCCCTCAATGACAGATTTAGACCCCCAAAGAGATAAAAAACAAAAAGGACATGGACCTACATGTACAAAAATTTTCAGTGTTTCATGATTACCTACAGAATAAAATACAGATTGCAGATGTTATTGCTAGCCCTTTGGGCAAAGTTCCAAATTGTTCTGCAGAATGGTTGAATCAGTTCACAACTCCACCAACAATGCATTAACATCTCGTTTTCCCTACATCCCTTCTAATATTTCTCATTTTACTTTTCTGTCCTATTAGGCAATCTAACAGGTAGGAGGCAGTACCTCAGAATTGTTTATATTTGCATTTCACCAATCAATAGTGATTTAGAGCATTTTTCATGCTACAGATAGCTTTAATTTCTTCATCTAAAAACTGTTCATATCTTTTGTCATTTATCAATTGGGGAATGGCTCTTATTTTTAGAAATTTGACTCAGTTCTTTCTATGTTTGAGAAATGAGGCCTTTATCACAGAAACTTTTTTAAAAAATTCATTTAGTATTTTATTTCTCACCCTGCTTTTTAACTTCCATTTGGGCACAGTCTTCTCTCATTAAATTGCAAGCTTCTCGAGGGCAAGTACTGTCTTGAGCTTAACACAGAGCTTAACATAGTGAGCATTTAATACATATTTATTAACTATTGATTGACATCTCAAACTAAATGCCCCACAGGCATGTTAAACTTAACAAATCCAAAACAAACTCTTGATTTCTCCTCTACTCTCCAGCAAACACTCCCAATTTTCCCCACTTTCCTTTAACTGTAAAGGGCATTTTGTTTTTCTTGATTTTTCAGTGGGAGAGGAGAGGGTAAAGTAGATTTTTGTTCACTGAAAAAAAAGGAAATTAAATTTTTAAAAATACTATCAAGGGTACCACCATTCTACCAGTTACCCAGGGCTCACAACCTCAGTGTACTCTTCTACTCCTCATTGTCGCTCATACCAGATATCCAATCCGCAGCCAAATCTTGTCACTTCCACCTTCACAATGTTTCTCCTATGTCCCTTCTCTCTACATACATAGACATAAGAATGGTCAGACTGCCTGAAAATTATGACAAGAAATTATCAAATAAAATTGCCCTGAAGTTCTAGAACAAGAAGGCAAAGAAGAAATAGAAAATAGAAACAATCTACCAATCACCACCTGAAAGAAATCCCAGGAATATTTAAAAAAAGTTTAAAAGCTCCCAGGTTAAGGAGAAAATATTGGAAGCAACAAGAAAAAAAAAACAATTTAAATATTGTGGTGCTACACATGAGGTTTGCATAAGACCTAGCAGCAACTACATTGAAGGACCATAGGTCTTGGAAAATTATATTTCAAAGCGTTATGTTATGGTTTCATAAAGTTAGGTTATGACCAAGGGTAACATCCAGCAAAGTTAGGTATAATCCTGAATGAGAAAAAAAATGAACATTTAACCAACTGAAAGGCTTTCAGGTCTTTGTGGCAAACACAGCAGCATTTAGGGGGAAATCTGACATATAACATCCAGGAGAAATATAAAGTAAACTTTAAGGGACTCAATAAGGTCAAATTATTTACTTCTTACATGTAAAAATATCATCAGTTCTATTATGACTGTCATTTTTTATTTGGGTAGTTTGAAAGAAAGGCTGAGGCTGAGATGAATATGATGGGGTGAGTCTAAAAAAATAAAACTGTGTAGGGAGAGATAAAAAGGAACAATTATCTCATACAAATGAGGCAAAAATAAAATAAAAGACCTCCAATGAGTGAGGAACAAGTTACCTTCCAAGACAATGCATTCTATTTGTGAATAGCTCTAACTGCCTCTTGGCATCTTCCATCTTATAGTTCTTCCTCCAGGGCAATGCAGAACCAATCAGCCAAAGAATCATAGATTTAAAACTGAAAGGGGCCTCAAAGATCATTTAGTCCAACCCTCTCACTTTATATGAAAGGAAGTCACATCATCATTCTACAAGGTTTTTCATATGTGAAAAAAAAAGTGATCATATTCCCTTTGAGTATTCTATTCCCCAGTTCTAGGACTGAGATCAGCTCAAGGCCCTTTGCCATTCTGGTTGCTCTCTTCTAGATATTTTTTCTACCTTATCAATGTATTTCCTAAATCATGATTCCCAAAATTACACACAATAGTTTAGGTAAGGTCTAGGAAAATCAGAGTTTATCAGGACTAATACTTCTTCTATTGCTGGAAGCTATGTCTCTCAACATAGACTCAAAACCTATTAGCTTTAGTGACTGCCACATCACATTGCTAACTCATAATGAGCTAGGAAAGCAAGATCAAGCTTACTTATCTAATGTTTGCATATTCCATTCTCTTTCAATTTTGTAAAACAGGAAAACATTTGATCTTCTCCAGATTCACAGTAGCTCTTCTTCTTTTCATAATCTTTCAAACATGACTAACAAAGGCTCAGTAAGCATGCCTCCCAGGACTTTTGGAACCTGAGATTATAGTTCATGTGAACAGACAGCTTAAACAAATTAAGAGGAGAGAGGTTCTCTCTTGTCTCCTTACTTATCATTGAGACCAGTTCCCTATTAGTCATGTTTGTTCTGTGTCTCCAGTGCATTCTCCTCAACAGGGAAAACAGAAGCAAGAAAAATTGAGCCGTTGTAGCTTCTCTCTGGCATCAGTCATCATCATACCATCCACCCTAAGCCATGGATACTTTTCCTTCTTTGACCCTCAGTTTCTTTCTGAGATAGCTAAAACAGCCTTTTCTATTTTCCTCAATTCTCTTTGCAGGCAGCAGCTGATTCTAGGGGGTAAAGTGGAAAGAGTGACAGCCTTGAAGGTGGGAAGACCTGAGTTCAAATCTAGCCTCGGGCACTTACTAATTGTGGTGGCCTTAGGCAAGGCACTTGACATCTCTAGGCTTCAGTTTCCTCGTCCATAAAAGGGGAACAAAAATAGCACCTACCTCCCAGGATTGCTGTGAACATAAATAGGATAACGAGCCCCTCCCAAACCTTAAAATATTATATAAATGCTATTACTGTTCTGTGATTTAGCACTTCTGATTGTCTTCTTACAGCACTGTGCCAACAATTTGGTAGTCATCCTTCTGTAAGAATGAGAGCAGGAAAGAGACCTTTGAGGTAAGAAGTGACAAAGCCAGGCTTGCAACAAAAGGCAAATGAACCACACCCTCTTTCTGAAGAACCATGTTTCCCCCTGTTACCTGACCTTGCTTCTCGCATCCAACTATTTCATTTAAAAACCTGGAATGAACTCCAGGCACCTTCCGGCTCTAAGTAGATGAACCTAGCTATGATTCTAAGGGGAGTTCAAACCCAAGATTTGTAGATCTAAGCCCAGGACTCCTTCCATGATGCTATGCTGTCATAAAGATGTTAAAATATATAGTGGTGTCTAAACTGTCTTAAAATATTTTAATGGCTGTATGAGATTAGCATTAATTTGTACAGTTCTAGTAGGCAAAACTAAAGAGCTTTTCCCACAAAATGTGCTTGATAAATATTTATTGAACTAAAGTGAATAAATAGGGATTAGAAGAAGACAAATTGCCACTCAAAGGAAAACCTTCCTCGGAGTTAACACGGTCCTAAAATGAAACTTATATTACTTATTAAAGGAGTAATTTCCTCATTGCTAAAAGTGTTTAAGCAATATTCAAAACAGAATACATGGAAAATGGTAAACAATGTGAGAGACTGTTTCCTTCTATTAGGTAAAGTCTATCTAGAATAAACCATATCCCTCCTTTTACTTATTAAATATATATGTCCATGTGGTTGCACACCAAGTGAAGCAGATTCTGTCCTACTTTTGAGGAAAGGGAAGTTGGGGGGTGCGACAGAATGGAATTAATTCAAGTGGTTGCTTCTAAGTAACTGTCGTTGCAAGTGGCATTATTATTAATATCAATAATAACTATTACCACCTCCACACTGCCCTATGACTATGTTGTGAAAATGGATTTGCCATCCTAATATAGAAAGGTTGATAACTGATTTTAAGGGGCTCAAAAGAAATCGTTCTTTCTATATGCTCATTGGAAAGAAACTTGGACAAATCTATTAAAATGTATTTCCTAACAATATTACTATTTTGATGTTGTGTAAAGATCTAATAGCAAAACAATATAAGACTTTCATTTTCAAGTCAGGTGATGTCTGTTTGTATTTCTGCAAGGGAAAGTTCATAAACTCAAAATAGTAATAAAAATACACTGTTAACTCTTCTGTATTCATTTTCATGAATGTCCTACCATATGATATCTTAGTCTCCTTGATATCTTACCCATCTGTCAAGTCCAAACTCACAGAATCAAAATATCCCAGAAGCTTAGATTTGAAAGCTACCTAGGAGCATTAGCCCCCAAAAGACCAAACAGCAACATTCTCCACAATATCCCTGAGCAGTGATCATCCAACCTTTACTTAAACCTTCAGGAGAAATGCACTAACTCTGCTTTTAGATTTCTAAGATTCCTAGGAAGTTTTTCCTTATAATGAATCTAACTTCAGCTCTCTTCCAATTTCTACCCACTGCTCCTAGTTCTCTTTCAGTGGCCAAGCAGAACATGTCTAATCCCTTTCCTATATGACAGCCCTTCACATATTTGACAAAAGCTATAATTCTAACCCATTCACCCCCACCTTCCTCTGTACAAAACCTCTTCTTCAGTCTAAATATCCTTAACTTATTCCACAGATCTTCATTTGGCTTGGTACAAGCATAATCCCAATTATCCTTTTCTGGAATGTCAATGTCCTTCAAAAAATATGGCACCTTAACAGGAATATAATATTTGGCATTTTTTCTCCACGTGAATCTGGTTAGTCATACCTATCTTATCCTATACCTCTGCAGTTGGTTTTGAACCCATATGTATAACTTTATATTTATTCCTAGTAAATTTAGTCCTAACACACAGTGTGGCCTAAGAGATAAAGAGGTGGCCTCAGAGTAAGGGAGAACCAGGTTAAAGATCAGCGTCTCACACGTTGGCCATGAGACTTAACTTCTCAAAGTCCTGGGTAACTGCCTAATACAGGATTTTTTCAACAATACCACATGATCTCTTCAGTAAGGATGTATCTGCCATACTATGGCTAAGTGGCACAATGATAGAAGGAATAAAGGATAATTCACAGTGAGAGAACAAACAAAAGGATGACATAAAGTAGATTGAAGAATTATAAAAGCACAATAGTCTAGGGTCACTGATGTTCAGAACAAATAGTCCTTTACTCCACAGTACTTGACAGCATAACCACATTAAAAGCTAATAAATTAACTGAATTTCTTACTGGTGATTCTGGGTCATTAATAAAAGGTTAAATTATATTCAATGTACTCTGATTAAGTAGTATATTATACATTTTATAAGCTTCCATCAAAGAAGGCAAAATGAAATAATTTTAGATATTTAAAGGATTCATTTCAGTTATCTGGAAAATTCAAATGGTCTAACATTTCTTTCCAAAGTGATGTTAAATAATGGTTAAACTGAGCCTCAAAGAATGAGAAATTAGAGACCTTTTGAGTTCCTTTAGACTTTAAAAGTTCTATGAAATACTCCAAAAGGTAACATGATATGATAGAAAGACTACTGGTCTGAGAATAAGAATAATGGAGCTGTAGTTCTTCCTATGTCATTAACTCTCTAGACCTTTGGCTAAGTAATCACCTCTCTGGGTCTCAGAAGGGCCTTCATTTATTTTCTGATAACTGAAGGAGTTGAACTAGATGGTTTCTAAAATCTCTTCTATTTCTCATCCTATATATTCCAAGTCTCTTCCTTCATGTTCTAAATTTCTGTGTTATGTGATCTAAAGTCCCTCCCAGCTCTATTACTCTATGGCCCATGAACCTCTAACACTCTATAAGTGTATGAATGCTAAAATTATAATGAAAACCTAAGTATTAAATTTAAAACTAGAAAACTTTAACATGGCCCAGTCTGACAGGGACAACTAATTAAATCTATACTAGAATAAACATAGCAGAAAACATTCTATGCACCTAACAATATACTACACAGTCAACAGATGAATGTTAAAGAAAATATCTGGCTTTGTAATAAAGTTATCAGCTACGCAGACATACTAGTTTTCCATCGTCTTATTTAGTCACCTGCTACCTCTGATGTACAAAATGAAAGATCCATATGGCTGTGTCTAAAACATTGAACTTTAAACAAGAGACTAATATTAGAAAAATAGCAACAAAGAGGTGAAAATTTATTTTTTAATTTAAATTTTATAAATTACACATCCATAAATTTCTGTGATTAGAAAGTACCCTTATAACAATCCTTTGACAAGTACTATTGTGGCAAGTGTGACAACTTGTGTAAAGTATTATCATTATTGCTATTTTAAAGGTAAGGAGATTGAGGTCCATATTGCAGAGGTAACTAACCAAAAGTTTCATAGAAAATAAGTGGTATATCAAACCTAAAGCTTTTTCTTCAAGGTTAGTGCCCTTTCTACATCACCAGATGCCTCTAAACACTTTAAGGATCACATACTAATGATAGGAAACTGATAGGAAAAGCTTTGCATTCACTTGTCATTCTGAATACTGCTTAACTTTACTTAGGCAAACATGGAGAGACACAGTGGTTCTCAAAAGACTGTTCTTTATATCAGAAGAATTACTCTTTTCTCCAAAGATTCTTATTAGTGCTCAACTTTAAGGTACTTTTTACCACTGAGATACTATACTAGATCAAAGGAAAGTTAAATTATTTCCCTGGAATGGATGTATTCCTGGTTATTGACCAAGTCACAATATGGATTCCTAGTATTCAGTGGGTGTGATTTAGTACTAGGTGAATGGGTAGAGTTAAAAAGGTCTTAATGGTTCAATGTTACATGGCAGGAGGTATCCAGTGGACTATCTTAGAGATTAGTGCCTGACCCAGCATTATTTAACCTTTTTATCAGTGACTTGGATGAAAATATAGATACACTTATCAAATTTTCAGATCACACAAAACTGATGAAACAATGGAATATAATGGATGACAGAGTCAGAATACAAAAAGATCTTAGTTTACATCTTTGGGTTAAATCTAATAACATGAAATTCAATAGGAATAATAAATATCAGATCTTGTGGTTAGGTACCAAAAAGTAACTTCACAAGTATAAGCTGGGGAAGCATGGATAGACAGCAGGTATGTTAAAAAAAAGTTTGGGGGTTCTACTGAATGACAAGCTCAATATGAATATATTTATATGTGATAAAGGAACCCCAAAATCTAATGTGAATTTGGACTCCGTTAAGACAGGCCTAGCTTCTAGGAATAGGAATATGGTGTTTCCTCTAAGTTCTACTCTTTTTTTATTTTTGTAATTTTTAAAATTTCAAATACAAAATAAGAAAAAAGAAACAAACTTAAATACTAAAACTAAAATAATACAAAATGAGAAAAAAAATATTGCCATATGCACAGCAGAACATGAGAGGATTCAAAATATATGGCAATAAATTTCCATTTCAAGAAAGCCTATATAATACTCTACATTATGTTGAGAGCTGTCCATCTTTGCTTCCTTGTAAGTTTTCTTTTGTTCTCAGCTATATACTTTTGTAACAACAATGTTGCTAGAAGTTGCTGCGGAGGTGAAAGCCCAACACCAAGACCAACAAGAGCACACAGGAGGGCTGCTAACACAGGTCCTTTGATCTGCTTTTCTAAGGAAAGCAATTTTAAGGGGTTAACAATCTCAGTTTAACTAAACATACATACATCATTCACTTAGTTCTGGGGAAGAAGTCAGCACCCTGAACTTCAGAGCAAATACAAACAGAAATTACAAGCATACATTATATCAACAGAGCAAATAACACACAAAGATCAACACACAGGTCTCTATCTATCTGACCAAAGAATTACATAGTTACCAGACAGAGAGAAACCAACATTTGGGTTTTCAAAGCTGGGGGCTGCTTCAATGGCTACCCAGAGTCTTGTCACCAACACCCTTTCAATGAGTGTGCCCCCAAAGGCAAAACACTAACCTCTGAGTTTATATATACTTCTTCAGGGTCAAAGGACATCACAACCATGTGACTCAAACCCATTGGAACTAGGCCTTCCCTTGATGTAAGCAGGTCATCGAAGACTCCTATTCAATCAAAGATTTCTTAGTGCTGAGAAGCACTCCAAAACAAAGACAACAAAAAGTTCACTTCGCTTGCCATTACATTTGAAAAACAAAACTCATCAAAGGTACCTGATTACCTCAGCATTCCAAAAGAGAAAACAGTAAAAAAAAAAAAAAAAGTCTCATCTTAATTACCATAACAACCTTTTCCCCCTTCCTCCCACTACCCTCAGAAGGCCACACTTAAGCATGGGTACATACCTACATATACACACACATGTATATGTATACATATATAGACATATACACATATGCATATATACATATATACTTTCACATATGCAGACATATAGACATATACATAGACACATATATACAAATACTTGGACATAGATACACTTATACTTATCTATACTTAGATATGGATAATCATAATCATATATGGACATGTACATTCATATGCATCTATATAAGACTGTACTATACTTATTTATCCTTTGTTTCTCTGAGAGCAGATAATCTCTTCTTCCATAGGTCCAAATCTTTTCATATTTTCCTAAGTTCACCAACTCATCATTTCCTACACTACAGCAATATTACCACCTTATATTGTCTAGTTGTTTTAAATAATTCAAAACAACGTAGATAAATACACTTGACACATAATATAGTTTCCCTATTTTTCTTTTTTAAAATTTTTTTTATTATTTAATATATTTAGTTTTCAGCATTGATTTTCAGAGGAGTTTGAATTACAAATTTTCTCCCCATTTCTACCCTCCCCCTCACTCCAAGATGGCATATATTCTGGTTGTCCTGTTCCCCAGTCAGCCCTCCCTTCTGTCACCCCACTCCCCTCCGATCCCCTTTTCCATTTCTTTCTTGTAGGGCAAGATAAATTCCTATGCCCCATTGCCTGTGTATCTTTTTTTCTAGTTGCATGCAAAAACTTTTTTGTTTTTGTTTTTGAACATCTATTTTTTAAAACTTTGAGTTCCAAATTCTCTCTCCTCTTCCCTTCCCACCCACCCTTCCTAAGAAGTCCAGCAATTCAACATGGGCTACATGCGTATCATTATGTAAAACCCTTCCACAACACTCATGTTGTGAAAGACTAACTATATTTTGCTTCTTCCTAACCTATCCCCCTTGAATTTTAGTCCTTGACCCAGTCCCTTTTCCAAAGTGTTTGTTTTTGATTACCTCCACCCCCATCTGCCCTCCCTTCTATCATCCCCCACTTTTTTTTTTTATCTTCTTCCTCCTTCTTTCCTGTGGGGTAAGATACCCAATTGAGTATGTATGGTATTCCCTCTTCAGGTCAAATCTGATGAGGGCAAGATTCACTCATTCCCCCTCCCCTGCCTTCTTTTCTCTTCCTACAGAACTGCTTTTTCTTGCCACTTTTAT
>CM053622.1:80278942-80349705 GCA_028646595.1 Phalanger gymnotis | reverse complement strand
TTCTCCTCATTGGCTTTTTGGAGCTCTTTTGCCATTTGACTTAGTCTATTTTTTAAAGTACTGTTTTCTTCAGTATATTTTTCAGTATTTTTTGGGGTCTCCTCTAGCAAGTCATTGACTTGTTTTTCATGGTTTTCTCTCATCCTTCTCATTTCTCTTCCCAATTTTTCCTCTACTTCTCTAACTTGCTTTTCCAAATCCTGTTTGAGCTCTTCCATGGCCTGAGACCAATTCATGTTTTTCTTGGAGGCTTTTGTTGTAGGCTCTTTGACTTTGTTGACTTCTTCTGGCTGTATGTTTTGGTCTTCTTTGTTACCAAAGAAGGATTCCAGAGTCTGAGACTGAATCTGGGTGCATTTTTTGCTGCCTATCCATGTTCCAAACCAACTCACTTGACCCTTGAGTTTTTCAGCAAGGTATGACTGCTTATAGACTAAAGAGTTCTATGTTCCAAACCGGGGGGGATGCGCCAGCTCTGCAACACCAGCACTCCTCCTTCCCCAAGAACCCCCAACCAGGACTGGGCTTAGATCTTCAGCAGGCTCTTCACTCCTGCTCTGATCCACCACTTAATTCCTCCCACCAGGTGGGCCTGGGGCCAGAAGCAACTGAAGCTGTAGTTCTGTAGCTGCCCCACCTCCGCTGCCCCCTTGGTGGTAGCTGAAGGGCAAACTCTATCCCAGTCCCCAGCAGCTTCTCCCACTAACCTACTCTGTTGTCCTTGGTCTCCTGGTCTGGTCGGTCTGCGCCGCCCACGCTGGGCTCCGCTCTGCTCCCCTCCGCTCCCAGCTCTGTGCAGGATAGACCTTACCCAGAGACCATCCAGGCTGTCCTATTTTGTGGGTTTTGCAGTTCTAGAATTGGTTCAGAGCCACTTTTATAGGTTTTTGGAGGGACTTGGTGGGGAGCTCACGCTAGTCCCTGCTGTCCAGCTGTCATCTTGGTTACACCCCCTATTTTTCTCTTTTGATTAAATCTATTTTAGCCTTAACTTTGTCCAAGATCATGATTACTACCCCTGCTCCTTTTTCCCTAACAAATTTTACTCCTGGTTTTGCTTTATGTTTGTGCATATCTCTTATTTCCTAACCCTCCTGCCTCCTCTACTCCTACCTACTACCTTGCCCTGCCATTACTAAATCTACTCTCCCCATTGGATCCTTCCCTTATCCTCTCATTTCTATTAATCTAAACACCTTTCTATACCCTCTTTAACCAATTCCCTCACCCTCTCCTCTAAAGGTCCCTCCCTTATCTTCCCCCTCACTATTACCTTAGTGTTTTGTTTCTTTCTGAATTTAGAAGACTTTTATACTCTTCTAGATATATATGTATTGTTCCCTTTCAAACCCATTCCCAATGAAAATAGGTTTCCAGAACTACCAGTCCTTCTCCCCCATCTAATTTCTCTGTGTCAGTTCTTCCTCTCACACCTCATTTGTATAAGACAATTACTCTTTTTAGCTATTCCTAAAGTTATACTTTTAAAAATCATATCGTAGTCAGGTCTTCCCCAATCTTTCTTATGAGCTACTCAATCACTAAAAACAACCTTAGACATAGGTTTTACATTTTATATACATAAAAAATAAACAGTCTGTCCTTATTCAGTCCCTTGTAATTAGTCTTTGGTATGTACCTTATATTTCTCTTGGCTCTTGTAAATCAAATCTTCTATTAAGTTCAGGACTGTTGGGTTGTTTGTTTTTTTTTTTAAACAAAATCCTTAAAGTCTCATAATTAATCAAATGTCCATTATTTTTTTTCATTCAGGATTATGCTTAGCTTTTCTGGTAATGATACTTTCGGCCATAATGCCAGTTTTTTTGCTTGTCAAGGTGTAGTATTCCAAGACTGTCAGTCTTTTAAGGTCACCACTGCTAGGTCTTGCATGATTCTAACTGTGATACCACCATATTTAAATTGTTTTTTTTTTTTCTTGTTGCTTGTAAAAATTTATCCTTGAGCTGGGAGTTTCAGAATTTGACTATGATATTCCTGTAGGCTTTTCTCATAGAATCTCTTTCAGGTGGTGATCAATTGGATTTTTTTCTAGTTCTACTCTGCCCTCTTGTTCTAATAGTTCAGGACAATTTTCTTTAATTATTTCTTGTATTACTGTATCAAGATTATTTTTGTGATCATAGCTTTCAGGTAGTCCAATTATTCTTATGTTCTCTCTTCTTCATCAGTTCTTTTTCTTATGAGATGTTTCATATTCTCCTCTATTATTTCATTCTTTGTATTTTGTTTTATTATTTCTTGATCTCTTACAACTTCCCTGACTTTCTTGCCCAATTCTGATTTTCAAGGAGTCGTTTTCTTCCTTAACATTCTTGATCCCCTTTTCTAATTGGTTGACTTTGTTTTCATAATATTCTTGTTTTTCATGGATTGTTCCTATTTTTTTTTTTAGTTTTTCCTCTCTCTCTCTCATTTAATTTTTAAAGTCTCTTTAAATTCTTCTATGAATTCTTTTTGGGTAGGTGGCCATTTGACACTACTCTTTTGTTTAGAAGAGGGGCTCTTTGCTTCAGTATCCTCCTCTGAAGATGAATCCCACTCTTCTCTATTCCCTTAGTAACTCTTTATAGTTGGAATCTTTCTCTTTTGTCTGTTCATTTTTTTTTTAATTTGTAGTAGCTTAGTTTTTCTAATCATCTCTAATCCTGGGTTATGCAGGATGGTGCCTCTAGTCTCAGATCCTCCTTCCATTCTCCCCTCTGGGCTGGAACTGAAACCAAGATCTCTGGTCTCTTAAAATTGCCAGAGGCATCCCCATCCCAAAGATTATCTACTCACAGGGTGTGTTCCTGGTTCCTTCTTGCCCTGAGATGTGTCTCTGCAGGACAACTGGTTCTGGTGTTCCTTATCAGGAGAAGTTCCCTTGATCTTTCTGGACTCAGATACCAAACTCAGCTCACTGTCCCAGGAGTAAAAACTCCTGTAGTTCGGGGCCCAGGCAGCCTCCCAACCCAGCTAACACCAGGGCTTAATACTTATTGTTTAAGCAGACCTACCCTGGAGGTGTTTACTCTTCACAGGGACCAAACCTCCTCCTAGGATTTGTCTCCAGCTCTTCTCCCATTTTCCCGAAGGACCACTGTTCTGCCTCAAGCCTTTTTTATTTTTATTGCTCTATGTTTGCCTTCAAGTGCTATTTTATCTCATTTGTGGGGAAAATCTGGAGAGCTGGGAATTTTCAAACCTACTCTTCCATCTTCCCAAAATCTTCCCCTATACTTCCCCCTGACTCTTGTCAGACTATTAGGCTTAGTTCTGGTACCATGCTTTAAGAAGGAAACTGGAGAATTAGGATACATTTCGAAGACAAACTGGAGTGTAAAGAATCTTAAGTCCATGTTACTTTACAATTAGCTGAAAAACTGGATGTATTTAGCTTAGAAAAGAGAAGATACAAGGGGACATAACAAATACTTCTAAGTATCTGAAGTATCTCCTTCATGTGGAGGAGCACTAGAGGACAGAATCAGGAACAATGGGTAGAAGTTGAAAAGAGATAAATTTAAGTTCAATGTCAGGAAACATTTCCAAGAATTACAGCTGCTCAAAAATAAATTAAAAGCCTAGACAGGTAGTGCATCCCCATGTTGGTGGTCTAGCAGAGGATAAACTACCAATTGGTTGGGTATGCCTATAACATACCACATAGTGATGCCTTCTATGGATTGGTTAGACTAGATGGCTGAAGAGGCACTTCTAAATCTCAAATCCTGTGATTCTAGGTATTCTCTCCAGTGATGAAGGCCAAATACCCACCATGACTTTATTGCATGGGGGATCATGAGTTGCTGTGGTCAGAAACAAAATGTGCCACATGTTGGCGAGCCTCCTAATCATGAACCTCTTCATATTTAGGTAGTTTGGTCTTCCAATGTTGCAAAGTTATTCATTCTCATGGATTTTAATTAAAGAGTGTGGGATACTGTGTACAGAACTGGTTTTGGATACAAGAATACCCCTCTAACATATTGGTTGTGTTATCCAATATAAATCACTCTCTCAGTGTTCAAGGCAACTTGCTAAAATTATGAATGGCAAAGCAGTTGCTGATCTACACTGGTTAGAGGGAAGTTCCATGAAATTCCCTAAGCCAGTGAAATCACATATCAAAAAATAATAAAATACAATAAATATTATATATATAATATACAATAAATAATAAATATATAAATAAATAAAATAATAAAAACACAAAAACAAATACATTATTAATGTTATTTTAAATTTGCATAATGATAAACTGCTTGGGAATTATCTCTAAGCCATCTTCTGGCTCTATAAATATAAGTCTTTTACCTTCAGCCCACTCCTTTACCAAGGCAGGAGATCTACAGAAGTAGAACAATGTGATGTATTGATCGATTTTGTTGTGCTTTTTTCTTTTCTTTAAAAAATATAATTTGCTATAGGGGATAATTCTTTTAAAGGAGGAGGAACACTGAAAAAATCCTATTGATAAAAATATAAAGATATCAATAAAAATTTATTTTAAAATATTTCTTTTATTAATAATGCAGATCTCAGAGAGTGTGTTATAATAAGATTCCAGAGTAATAATAATCACTAACATTCAAGTTACGCATTTAAAGGTTTACAAAGTATCTTACTACACATCTCATTTAACACTTAAAGCAACCCTGTGAGATAGTACAGATATCATTATTCCCAGATTAGAAAATTGAGGCTCAGAGCAAGTAAATGATTTGCTTATCATCACACAGCTGATCGATTTAATGGAGATGAAATTTAAACCTGGATCTCTTTAACTCCAAACCCAAGTGCTTTTTCAACTAGATTATGCTATGTTATGTTTTTTAGTCCTTTGACTGGCCTTCAAAACCACTCGAAATGAAAGGCAAAATACTTTAATGCCAAACTCAGTGGTCACCTACCAATGACACCTTCCAAATCACCCCTCTCAACTTCACACAAGCTATACCTAATCTCTCTCTCCTTAAATTTCTTATAGAGCATTTATGGACCTCTCGTTTGTCCCTGTCAAATATTATTTCCTTTTATTCTTGATGATGTATCTGAAGCTTCTCATGACCAACTGTATACTGCAGAAGGACTGGCACTGGAGGGTTTTACATCTTTGTATTTCCAATGCCTAGAACAGTTCTGGACACACAGCAGGCACTTAATAAGTATTTATCAAATTGGAACAAATAGAAGATGGGTATTTAACAGATGACTAAACATGACTAAGTTAATAAGAAAACAGAGTTTTGAAGGTTAAGTTTACCTTGTTGCAGGCAGTGTACTGACTCGAGTGAAAAACACGGATGGCTCAGCTTCCACATGAATCCCCAGGGAGAGATTCCTGTAATATCCATCAACATGGCCTGGGCCCCCTGAGTACTTAAAATTCAGGACGGCTTCTAGTGTCTAGAAGGGAAAAGAAAGAAACCAAAAAAAAATTTAGAATTAAAATAAAATTTAGTAGTTAAACAGTTGATTACTATTGTCCCTTCAGGATGCTAAAACCTTATAGACAAGATGTAATTTGAAAAACTTTCCTCATTGCACCAGAATTCCCCAGTTGGTAAACCTGAGCTAAGCACTGCCATGATTCTCCACCACAAACCCCTTTACAAGTCACATTCTTAACTCTATATCTGTGACCAGAGGTAGGGATCACTGACTAACTGAAGAGAAGTCACTGCCTCCTTTGGTAAACCTTTTCATACTTAAATCATCACTGTCATAAAGGTGTTACATAAAGGGCACCTAAAACTCTGACACTATAGTCTATATTTGGATATAATCTGTGGGTTTTATTTAATGAGGTACTTCATTTACCCACAAAATTGAGAGCTGTGTTTTTTGAAGAATATTCAGGAATTTTCGGGATTTGCTAGTGCCTTATCCCAAAGAAATTATTAGGAATTTACTTTGTATTCACCCAGAAGACTGTAAGCTTCTCCAGAGAAGGGATCATTTCATTTTTGCTCTGTATTCCCAGTGCCTAGCATGTAGCAGGATCTTGGTGGCTGTTTGCTGTCATTCTTGCTCGAAAAGGACAAAAATGATGTCACTATGTCTGGGTCAATGTACAGTGCATCCAACTATGGCTAATGCCATCTATGGCAATATGAGCTCAGAAGATTCTACCACAGGTTGGGCACAAAGGGTCCATAAATGGCATGGTGATGTCTTTTAACTCATGCATAAATTTAAGTAAGGCAGAACCGTGTGAAGTAGTCAACCTCACTCTCTCTTCCAGAGTCATCAAAGTCCAGCGGTCAGATGAAAGTCAATACAACTGGCAATGGCTTGGGATACAAAAGTTTGATGAAACTCTAAAGTGCTCTACAATGCTTGCTTCTACCAGCATCATGGCTCATTCGAACAAATTGTTCACAACTGCCTATTACTTTGGGGGAAGTTTTCATATGGTAGGGGTAGACATCCTCCCCACCCAAACTCACTGAAGGATTTGAGGCCCTTCAGTTACCTTCAACCTGGTTTAGCTATCTGCTGAAATACCAGGTGTGGCCGCTACAGCTTGATGGAGCCACAGGTGGGAGTTGGGTGGTAGACAGACAGGAAAGGTGGAAAGCAGCCTGGAAAAAAGGGCTCAGCAGTCCTCACACCAGAGGTACTAGTCTTCCCTGAACGCCCATATGTCCCAATAGGATCTTAATAAATGTCAATTAAATGAATGAATAAACTAACAAAGTGTTGTGTGAAGGCAAAGGTGGGCAAGTCATAATTAAAGGAGAACTGCAAAAAAAGTTTCATGGAGGGGCGGGTAGGTGGTGCAGTGGATAGAGCACTGGCCCAGAGTCAGGAGAACCTGATTTAAAATCCAGCCTCAGACACTTGACACTTACTAGCTGTGTAACCCTGGGCAAATCACTTAACCCTGATTGCCTTGCCAAAAATAAAAAAAAAAAAGTTTCATGAAACAGGTGGCAGTTGATTTTTTTGAACCTAAGTTCCAAATTTTACATTGATTCCAAGTCGCAACCTTAGCTAGATTTATGCCTAAGTGGGTCATCTGCTGGGAATCATAGGCTTGCAGAATTTATTGCTGGAAAATAGTTTAGAAAAGACCTATTTCAAGTCCTTCATACATATGAGAATATAAAACCCAGAAAGGTTAAGTGATTTTTTCAACATCACACAGGTAGTAATTAGTCTGGCCAGGACTGAATCCCAGACCCTCTGACTTCAAATACGGTACAATTTGCATTATGCAATACAACCTCCAACACAGTAAAATGTTCGTAGAGATTCTAAGAGGAATCACAGCTCCTCAGGATAAAAATATTCATCTTTCCTGTTAATGCCTACAAAACCTCTAACAAGGAACAGGGTCTCATTTCCAATTAAAGATAAAGTTTCCAAAGCTAATAACCCAAGCGTAATTCCCACTGTCTTTCCATTTACTACTAGTATGTAAGGGGCTCACATGACTCTTTTCCATGAGGAAGGTTTGACTGAAGGATGGACAGAGGAGAAGAGACAAGGGGAGTGTGGAAGTATCGCTGAAGAAGGGAAAAGATGGGAAGGGGAAAACTGTAGGTCTTGAAGAAAAAAATTTTATAAACAGCCTTGGCATTTTATTTTTGTTCTTAAGTATTTTTATACTCATTCTTCTGTCAGCTCTGTGTATATATGTCCTGTTTCTCCAACTCAGAAATAAATTCTTCAAGGGAAAGAGTCATACATTCTCTATCTTTTAGAACAGCAATATTAACAACTAGCATTCATAGAGCACTTTAAATCTCAAACCATTTTCAAATTATTTTTTTTTTATTTGCCAGTGTCAGCAAACACATCAGATAAGAAAAGAGAACTAGGTCTGGAGTCAGAGAATTTTGGTTCAGATCCTAGTTCTACTCTTTTCTGTGATGTCAAGCAACTCATTTGACCATTCTGGGCCTAAATGTTCTCATTTGTAAAATGAAGGAAGTGAATTAGATTATCTTTCAGGGTAGGGAAGAAAGGCAAGGATTCTTTTTACCATTTTACAGAGAAAGAAATTCAAACTCTAACAGGTGAAATGACTGGACTAAGGTCACAGAGAAATGACATAGCTTGAAGTCAAATCTACACTTTCAGACTTCAGATCCATACTACATCACTGCACCTCCTACCTCCCAGGAAGGTTCAATAACCTCAGCTCACATTTCATAATGATCTAGAGGTTCACAGAGTGTTTTCCTATAAAGATAGTGTGAGGAAGGTAACATAAATATTACTGTTCCCATTTTATTAATGAGAGGAATATAAACTCAAGTTGTGTCTCAGAACAACCTAACTAGGATCTGATCTCCAAATTCTGATTCTGGGAAAATACAGAAACACTGCACTCAGAGGTCAATGTAGTTATGGCAACACAGCTGAATACCACCAGTGCATTTCTCATTCCTCATAACCAAATGCTAGAATCACAGAACCATGAGCAAGACCTGCACAAATTTAGACAGCTGACACTGCCTTCAACAAATGTGTCACTTTAGCCAGAACATCCGCATCTGATTGAAAATGTGATGATGCACCTCTGCCCCAATGTGTCCAGGGTTTAAAATTCAGTCAAACTTTTCAAGCAAGAGGGTGTGAGTTTATTTTGTACTTAATGTTTTCAATGATTTCCTTCTTCCTAATTTGTAATAATGCAGGCAGGGCAAGGAGTTTCAAAAAGGGGTGTGTGTGTGTGTGTGTGTGTGTGTGTGTGTGTGTGTGTGTGTGTGTGTGTGTGTGTGTGTGTGTGTGTGTGTGTGTGTGTGTGTGTGTGTGTGTGTGTGTGTGTGTGTGTGTTGGGGGAGGAGGGGGAAGGAGAAGAACCAGTCAATGAATGAAGAAGGAGAAGAGAGATTACTATCCTTCATTTCTGATTTCTTAAGACCATAGAATATTAGCAATAGAAGGGATCCTAGAACACAGAATGTCAGAAATGAAAGGTTCCTTAGAACTGAGAATATTTGAAATGGGAGAAACATAAAACAAAGAATGTTTAGAACTGGAAAGGACCTTAAAGATTCTCTTTTATAATATCAGCATTATAAAAAGTAGGTTGAGATGTGACACAAAGCTACTTAGTCATTATTCAAGGAAATCTAAATAAAATATATAAATGTACTACAAGCAACTCTCTTTGTCTTCCTAGTACCTATTAATTAAATATGTGTGCATACCTACATGAAAGGAAGGAAGCGCCTACTATGTGCCAGGCACTGCTCTAAGTGATTTCTAATTTCATTTGGCCCTCACAATAATTCTGGAAGATAGGCGCTATTATTATCTCCATTTAAGGCAGACTATATCCAAATGTCTACTAGGCTTCCCACTTTAGAAAGCATTAACATAAAGAAGACCTCTTTAGCATGATAACACACATACATGTTGAAACTCAACTTCTATTTATCAGAAAAATCTAAACTGAATTGGCCAGTTAACCTGTAGATACTATGCAGTATCAGGTATTTTTTCACAAGAAGACACTGCAGGATTTGCATGAGGCCTCCCAGTAAATGGTTACTGAGCAAAAGTGGCGGCATTTTGTTGAACACACTAAAAAGAAATTGAATTAATGAAATTAATTAATGAAAACATTTCCTAACTGAGAATCCCAGAGTATTACACTTTGGAAATTCAATGGGTTAAACTTTAAGAGGTAGGTGGGATAGCTGTAATTTTGAAATAAAGCAATATTGGATCCATACATGTCCCAAAGCCTTAAGATATCTGTTACCTTAGGGAAGACTGGACAATGAATTAGGCTAGCTGAAAATGCCTTTCATAATGACTTAGGTAAAAGCATAAGTAGCTTAGTACAGTGCCTGACACAGAGTACGAGCTTAATAAATACTCGTTGATGGTAACATGCTCATCAAATTTGCCAGTGACATGAAGTTTGCCAGAATTGCTAACATATCTGATGACAGTATCATGTTCCAAAAGACCCTGGCAGGCTAGCCAGAATTGTAACTAATAAAATGAAAATTAATAGAAATAAAAGTAAAAGTCTTGCATCAAAAATACAAGTACAAGATGGTTAACAGAGAATCGATATAAGATAAGTGAGGACAGGGTATGAAAGCAATTAGATGCCATCAAGGAGATCAAGATCCCAAGCCTAGGAAAACTATAGAGTTGGAATCTCCATGTCAGAAGAGGCCTCAAAGGCCATCTAGAGTCCAACACAGATGTGATTGAGAACCTGGCCTACAATATTCCTGACAAGGAATACTGCAGAAGTTGTAATTGTTAGGAAGGTTTTACTTATATCAGACCTAAATCTGCCTGTCTGTAATTGCCACACATTGGTCCTGATTCTGCCCTCTGGAGACAAACAAAAAAAGTTTAATCTATCTTTCACAAAGAAATTCTTCAAATACTTGTTGCCCCTCTCTCCATGTTAAACATGTCAGCTCCTTGAATCAACACTTTAATAGCATGATCTTCAATCCCTCCACAATTCCCTGAATGGAATAAGAAATACAATATTGTGTTTATCCCCCCTCAGAATTCTCTCTAGCTTTTCAAAGTCTTTCCTAAAATATATATTATCACTCCTCCTCCATTCCATTTCTGCCCAGGAAAACAAATAATAAATTCTCTTTAGAGAAGTGAAATGTGCATTTAGTTCCAATTGTAATCTCTAATCTTTGGAACCAAATTTACTGTTTCTATAGAGTTTATTTTATAGTAAATTAGGATTACATATTAATCAATTACATAACTCAATCTATATATAAGGGTTCATGAATATATATATATTTTTTTAAGGTTTATAAGGCATTTTCCTAACAGTCCCTTGTAAGGGAGTGCAAATAATAAGACCTTAATAAAAAACATGAGCAAATGGGTTCAGAAAGTGACTTATACATGCTTACAAAGTTAGTATCACAGCCAGGATTCAAACTCAGCTCTCCTAGCTCCACAAGAAGGACTCTTTCCAAGATGCTACATATGCCTTGGTTTCTAATCAAGATTCTGTAAACTTATTTATGAGAAAAAATAAATTTATTCTCCCTCAAAATCTTATAATCATGTTGAGAAGTACAAAGAGAACAGCATGAAAAAAATTGCACTAAGACTTGCAGAAGGGTTCTGGTTGCACCTGCCAAGAAAGAGATGAGATATGGGTTTTTGTTGTTGTTGTTGTTTATTGTTTGTTTTTCCCAAAATGTAGAGGCCAACTTGGATCAATCTGTGAAGAAGGCCTAGTCTAACACAAGCATATCTATGAGAAATGCAGATTTTTCTGTCACTCAGGTCTACCCCAAACCAGTAACCCTGTTGTTAGTGATCCAAGTGAAAGTTTAACTGAATTAGAAGAATAGTACCACATAGAAAATAGTCACATTCACAAAGATTTATTTAAACCATCATGAAAACGAAAATAGAGAAGTTATTTTTTCTTTTCTTTTTTGTTTTTTTAAATCTGATTTTTTATTTTTAGTTTGCAACACTTATTTTTACATGTTCTTGAGTTTCAAATTTTCTTCCCTTCCCTCCCCTTCCCCTGTCCCCCCGCCCCAAGATGGCATTCAGTCCGATATAGATTCTACATAGACCTTAACATTAAACTTATTTACACAGCAGTCAACTTGCAAAGTAGAATCATGACCAATGGAATGAATCATGAGAGAAGAAACAAAACCAGAAAAAAGAGGAAAAAAAAGAGAGAGAGAGCAAATAGTTTGCCTCAATCTTCACTCAGACTCCACAGTTCTTTCTCTGGATGTAGCTCGCTTTTTCCATCACAAGTCCTTTGGAGCTGTCTTTGAGCCTTGTATTGCTGAGGAGAGCCAAGTCTATCAAAGCTAGTGATCACAGAATCAATACGTCTGAAGTTGTGTATAATGTTCTCCTACTTCTGCTCCTCTCACTCAGCATCAGATCATGTAGGTCTTTCCAAGTTATTATTAAGTCTGTATCTTCCCCATTTCTTATAGCACAATAGTATTCCATTACATTCATATATCACAACTTGTTCAGCCATTCCCCAATTGAGGGGCATCCCCTTAATTTTCAATGTTTTGCCACCACAAAAAGAGCAGCTCTAAATATTTTTGTACATACAGGTCCCTTTCCCGCCTGTGTATCCCAATGAGAAGTTATTTTTTCAAAGCCAATCACTGGAAGGCAGTATGATACAATGGAAAGAATTCTGCGTTTTTGTTTGTTTAGTTTTGTATATTAGCTCTTTTGAATAGTTGCTTCAGAAGAAGTAATTTCCCCTCTCTGAGCCAGTTTCTTCATTTGTAAAATAAGGGGACTGAACTAGTTGATCTCTAAGGTCTCCCCTAATGTGATCCTAAGATGTTGTTTAGGGAGAAAGAATGTAATGGCAATCAATTGTCAGATGACTGTAAAACATTTTGACAACAGGAGGTAAGGCCTAAGTATCATGGAAGAGCACAACCAAAGAGAATGACTCTGTGTTTTCATTCTTTCTGAGTTAGTTGTTTTTAGACACTCAAGAGAATGAAGAACAGAAGATGTAATTACCAAGAAACGTATCAGTCTAATTTATAAAAATCACATAGGGAAGAAAAAGGTTTTGTGAAGTTATTGAGTCTATTCTTCGCTTTTCCTCCTTTCCAAAATAATGAAATAAAAAGGCTGCCTAGCTTCAATAAATTTGAATATTTTAATAAAGCCACAGGAAGGGCTTGAAGGCAGAAGGTTGTTTTGCTTTTATTTTTTCCTTCATAAAATAATGAGTATCTGTGCACTAATCTGTCACAAGCCTTCTATTTCCATGTACACATCGAATTTCTTATTTTAAGGAAAAAGAATTAGAAAACCAGCAACTGACTGGGACTTAAAGGCTTAAATAAAAACTCTGGGTTATAATGGAGATTATTTATATTTTTTCACAAATCATCTTACACTGAAGACCACCTTTCAGGGATGAAATTAGTAATCTTAAATTTTCCAAAGTTATGCCATTAGAATGCCAGCTCCTCCAAATCCTACTAGTTCAAGATACATATATGCCTATGTTGTACAAAGGCCTGGACCCCACACTACATATACAAAAATGAAAAGTGACATGGTCCTTGACTCTCAGGAGTTTACAATCATACAGAGAATACACAAATAGGCATAATAGAAAATAGCGTGCTAGATAGGTCCCGCTAGGATGGGTAATTAGGTAACACAGTGGCTAGACAGCCAGGCCTACCCTCAGGAAGACTCATCTTCCTGAGTTCAATCTGGCCCCAGATACTTATGATGTGACCCTGGACCAGTCCCTTAACCCTGTTTGCTTGAATTTCCTCATCTATAAAATGAGCTGGAGAAGGAAATGGCAAACCACTCCAGTATCTTTGCCAAGAAAACCCCAAATGTGGTCGTGAAGAGTCAGACATGACTAAAATGACTGAACAATAGACAGGTCCAGAGAACACGCTCTATGAAAATTTTAGGTGAGAGAAATCATTCGTAGCTACAGCTATCAGGGAAGATTTCATAAAGTGGCTCCTCAACTGTGGCATGAAAGAAAAGAAAGGTTTCGGTGGTCAGTGAAAAGAAGTATATTTTAGGTATGGAGCACAACCTAAGAGAATGTATGAAGATCAAGGCAAAATAAAAAAAAAAATAGTCGTCAACTATTGGAAGCAAAATATAAGGCCTAAATGTGAAAAACAAGAAGGCATAAAAGACTGGATTCCAGACACAAGGAGCAACGGGGGTAATGTGCTACCCTTAATGGTTTTAGCCCTCCTTCAGAAGAACATCCTGCCTTGCAGAAAGGAACAAGATACTGATGAGGTAATAACAGGTAGGATGTAAGTCAAAGTTATGACTTAGGAGAAATTAGGATATACCTTGTAAAGCAATACAAATTACCTTGAAAAGGAACACAGTAAAGTAATATACTAGACTCTGAAGATATAAGTTTGAGATGTAGTAGATTCTTTCTAGGTGTCTGACAATAAAAGAGAGGATATGAGAAATGAGAAAAAAGCTATTAGGGATACCAGGGTCAAATGAAGGTGTTTTGTATCTGTTTTTATTTTTTTTTTTATAAGGACGTGGTAGAACTGGGCATGTTTGTAAGCAGTAGGGAAAGGGCAAATAGATAGGGAGGGAGAGAAGGTGAATAAAAGAAGGAATGATTGATGAGGCAAGCTCTTGTAAGAAACTTGGGTGTTACGAGATTAAGAATGCATGTAGAGGGGGTCTACACTCTCTCTGTTGGGAGGAAAATTGCAAGACATGGCCTTGATTTTCTGAGTAACTTGAGGGAAAGCCATTTGTTGGGAGAAACGAGAACATTTTAGGGGCATGAGAGAAGGAAGGTTTAGAATAGGCAGCGAAAGGAGTAAGACGACCAATCAATGAAGAATCAGTTTTTCTATGCAGCAATGCGGGCCCAATAGAGAGGAGACAAGAGGAACTTGAAATGTACTCAAGTCAGCACAGTTATGTAACTTCCTCTAAGGATATTTAATAGCTCAAGAAGATAATAAGGCAGATTTTGGAAGATCTAGGGTGAGAATTAATAGGACATTAATACTGGAAGGATAAAAATGAAAAGGAGTCAAGGGTAAAGGACAATGAATAACCAATAAATTGGCTCAACAGATGGAGTGTGGAATTTGGATTGAGGAAGATCTGAGTCCCAATTCTGTCCCAATACTTCCTAGCTTTGTGGCCATAAGCAAATCACTTAACCTCTCTCATCTTCAGTTTCCTAATCTATAAAATAGGGAAAGAAGAGAATACACATTTATTAAGTGTCTATTACATGCCAGCAACAGGTAATGGGGCTAGATTTACATATATATATGAGTCATATGAGCAGAGATGATAATTAAATACAAAAATATCCTGAAAATCTTCCCTTGTTATTTAGTAAAGTAAGGCTTTAAATGTGGCAAGAACAATAACTTCAATTTGATCCACTTAGTAACTTTGAATTTAAGAGACAAAAGTTCAGCCATTGGTTGGTAGCCACAGGATTTGGTGTGGCGCCAATTTCCAGTGAATTCTAACAGTTTGTATTTAAGGTCAGTAAAACATTAAAATGAAAATAATGCCATTATTTTCCACTTAATTAGCACTTTAGGAAAAAAAAGAGAACACTTTCTCAGTGCTAATTGAGCCTTATAAATGTCAGATAACTACAAATTAAAATGTTCCAACTAGAATGCCATACCTACAATAATACAAAAGAATGATCAATAGCAGTCTTCACCTGAATTCTTGCTAAAGAAATAGCCGCATCATTAGATTTTCTATTTAGGTTAAAGACAATGCAAGAGAGTTCATTCACATGAAGTGAGTCCAATGCAGCTGTGAGAATCAATCCTTAAGATGGTGATTTCTAACCCTTAATACTGAAGATTAAGGAAAATACTAGCACCAAAAATGAATGTTAGAGGTTGAAAGGACCTTAGAATATAGAATGATATTACAAAGAAATTTGGAGCTAGAAGGGAATCACCAAACTCAAAATTGCAAGGGATCTCAGAGGTCATCTAGTCCAAGTGTCGTACTTGGACAGAAATTTCCTCTACTAAATTTTTTAACAAGTGGTCACCAGCATACACTAGACCTCCATTGAAAGGGAACTCATTAGCTCTTGAAACAATTGAAACAATCCAGTCACCCATATGTAGTTCTCTTTGTTAGGAAGTTTTTCCCTATATCAAGCCTAAAACAATGTTAGCACATAAAATGTAAAGGGTGGAAGGAACATTAAAATATAGGATATCAGAGCTAGAAGTATCTGTAGAACACAGGACAAAGAATGGCAAAATTGGAGGGATTTAGAACATAAAACAATGTTAGAAATGGAAGGTACTTTAGATAACAGGATGTTAAAGGCAGAAGGCACCTAGAACATATAACAATATTTCTGAAATGAAAAGGATCTTATGGAAAGGGATGGTAAAGTTGAAAGAAGTCACATTCAGGCTCTCAGACCAGAGCCTTTAAGCTTAGAATTGTCTGTATATTAAAAAGAGGTGGGGGGAGGCAGGAAGGATTCTATCTAGTTTTCCTAAGCAATCCTTAGTTCTTCCTAGATTATAGGTGACAAGAGCAAGGGTTGGGTGGGAATGAAATCCTTCCAGAAACAGATGAATGTACAGCAGCCAGAAGTCATACAGCCATAAATCATTATGGAAGGAAGACACATGAGATATTTAGTTCAATATCATTTTACAGACCAAGCTGCCAACAAAGAAGGGAACAGAACCACTAATAACAAAAGCAAAGCAGTCTGGCAATATTAAACAGTGACAAAAAGTCCCCTCTAGATATTTAAGTAACATCACTAAGTATCATTGAAAAACTGTAAATTACAAAAATTGTTAACTGTTAAGAAGAGGTTAAATTATGTACAGTCTTATATAGTACATTTTAGAAAAAAATTCAAACAAAATAGTTGAAATAATGTTTTGGCACAAACTAGTGTGTTGATAAATTAAATTATGTGCTCATTTTTGCTAATGGCAGGCAATCATCCAATTTATTGCCAAGTCCTGTAAGAGCTTACTTTTGAAACACGTCTTCCATATAACCCACCTCTGCTTCCCTTTTGACAGTACCACCTTGTTGCAGGTTCTCATTACTACAGTCTAACTATTACAGTAGACTGATGCTTGGTCTTCCAGTCTCAAGATTCTCGCCATTCCAATCTATTCTCCACTCATTTGTTAAAATGATCTTCCTAAAATGTAGGTCTGACCATGTCATCCACTCCACCCATTCACAAAAGTCCAATAGTTCCCTACTACCTGTAGGAAAAAATATAAAATCCTTCTATTTTGTATTCAAAGGCTTTTATAACCCTCCCACTCAGCTTTCCAGCTTTCTTTATACCTTAGTTCCTGCCACACACACCATTCAATAAGAGAAACCTCTTTGCTATTCCTAAAACAAAACACTTATCTTCAAGCTTTGGGCATTTTCGCTAGCTATCCCCTTTACCTAGAATTCTCTCCCTCCTCATCTCCATTTCTAGGCTTCCTTTAAGTCCCAGATAAAATCCTACCTTCTACATAAAGCCTTTCCCAATCTCTCTTAATGCTACTGCCTTTCCTCCAGTCATTATCTCCAATTCATCCTAAATCTATCTTCTTTGTATATAGTTGATTGCCTGTTGTCTAGCCATGTAGACTCAGGTCCTTTCAGAGTAGGAACTGGTTTCTGCCTTTCTTTGTATCTATCTCCATTGACTGGAACATAGTGTTTAATAAACACTTATTTACTGACAGATTGATGATGACAACGACGACGATGACGATGATGATGATGATGATGAACTCACATTTAAATGATATTGTAGAGTTTACAAAGTGCTTTACGAATACCAACTCTATGAAATAGTAAGAATATTAGATTCATTTTATATTTAAAGAAATTAAGGCTGAGAGAAGTTGAGGTTACCGTAGCTAGAAATTACTTCTCTGTGACAAAACTAGAATATGAAAACGATTGATCATTGTCTTGGATCTTCACACTCAATCTCGAAGAAAGAAAATCACAGACTTAGAGAAAGTCAGGGTTGGTAGGGGTCATGGAAATAATTTAGTTCAAACTCTTCATTTCACCCATACAGGTGAAGAGCTGTGTCCAAGGTCACATAACAAGATAATTGCTGAGAAAGAACTTAAAGCCAAGGCCTCCTGCTTTCTAGTCCCATTGCATTGTTCTCCACACTTTGCATTGTTATCTACACTTTGATGATCTCTCTCCAAATGAATGCCTTTCTGGTGACACTGCTCTCTCCCTCCAGGCTCTTCATACTCCACCCCAGATTCTCAGAATGTAAGAGACTTTAAAAGATCAAATCCAACCATGTTATATTTTAAATGAGGAAACAGACTCTGTGAAATAAAATAACTGATTGTCTCAAGCTCACACAGCTACGAGCAGTAGAAGCCAAATCTGCACTCGGATGTTTACTCCTTAGTCCAACATTCTCTTAGACCATGCTAAATTGTAATCAGAGAGGCAAAAAAAAAAAAGTGAATTTAAGTGGAAACTCAAATACCACACCCAAGACCAGGTTTTTTTTGGTAAGACCTGAGATGCAGGACACACACAAAAAAGAAGGAATTTTGGTTCTCTTTGGAATTATCTAAGAGGTAGAACTATGGACTTTCAGGGAAATTCAATTAAATCATCATCTCATTTTTTCTTATATGTATGCCTAGAAGCCTGGGAGAGGAGAAGGTTATGTTCTTAACACGTTTAATAAAACACAAATAAATTCTAGATTAATTTATGTTGTACTGATTTATTAGTAATCAGCAGAGTAGTGCTTAAATTCATACATTGTTACAAGCAATGAGCAATTAGTAAATTTTCCATTCATACTCATTTAGTAATGAGAATCACTATCTGCCTACATTAAGTAGTTTTGCAGATGTTGCTTATGGAAAATGTCAAAGGAATAGACTTAAGTACCATCTTAAGCCTCAGATTGGGGCTTCCTGAAAGTATGTGCAGGCCCTCCAGGGAGGAATAAATACTAGCATGCCCTCGGTAAAGGAACACATTGGGAACAAGGCAGAAATGCAAAATGATCTCAAAATAATGGAAAGCTCCCATTAGCAAAAGCTAATACATGGTACTCAATAACTCAATAGCATGACTGATATGCCACTGCTGAAGTCACACAAACATATGATTACATGTTTCAAACATAAGAGATCTTCTTTCAAACACTAGGATCTACATTCAGTGCTCTGTCCAGTCTGTCCATGCCCAGTAAACCAAGGCATGGACTATTTATCAACTCTATTGGTTTAAATCAGTAGCAATACAGGAGACGGTATAGCATAAAGCAAAGATCAACAGGTTTGGAGACAGGAGAGATCTGGGTTCAAATCCTACCTCCAACACATACTAGCTGGGTGACCTTGGAAATGTAATTTATCCTTTCTGAGCCTGCATTTCTTTATATATAAAATGAAGTTAATACACTGCCGACCTCACAGATTTACTATGAGGAAAGGACATTTTTAAAAACATAAAAGGCCATATAAATGTGAGCAATTGTTAATGGAAAGAACAAATCCTTTTACCACTTTGGGCATCAGTGTATTCATCCATAAAACAACAGGGTTGTCCTAGATGAATGCAAAAGATCTGATATACAATATTCTGTTTTAACCTTCTTTGTTATAAAGCTCCTTCTAGCTTTAACATTCATGTTCTGAGATCCTTTCCTATCCAGCTATGGCAATGTATGATTCTTTACTAAATGCCCTTGAATAAGTCCTGATGCCCAGTCTCTCACACAGTCGCTGATGACTCATCCCCTTTGATGACTCTTATCCTCAGATGAGAAAGGACTTATCACCAGATCCCAGGAAATATGAACCATGTCCACAGGAAGTAAATAATTTGTGGGAATGAAATCCATCATCCATGGGCATAGCTCTGCACAGTAGCTCAAGTCTAAGATGACTACGGTTCAGGTTTGGGCCCTTCCATCTCCTCTTAACAACTATGACTTCAAATTGCTTATGGATCTAGCATTTTATTAGCCTCGATTATTAGGTCTCCATTTTCTCCAATACTTTTACTTTTCTCTCATCGGTTTCTATTTCTTGTTTGGCATTTGATTTGTCTGCCTCAATTTTTCTCATAAAATTCAGCATCAGAGTTCCAACTACCTGCCAGATAGCTCTACCTGCCTGGCCCTCTAGCACCTTAAACTCAACATGTCTAAAACTAAACTTGTCATCTTCACCACTAGTCTGCTACTTGCCTCCCAAATATAAAATTTCAAGTGATAGTACCATCATCTTCTCAATTCAATTCAACACACACCCAGGCTGAAACCTTGGACTTGTTCTTAATTCCCCCTCCTTCCTCAACACTCACACTACTCCCATTACTCCCAACTATCCAATGAATCTCCATAGAGGCAGTGTGGAGAACTGGACAAAGCATTCACTGAATGTAGATCCTAGAGGACCTGAGCTCACTACTGCCTCAGACACTTGGTAGCTGTATAAACCCACAAAAGTCATTCAACCTCTATCAGCTACAGTTTCTTCATCTATAAAATGAGGGAAAAATAGACTTAGCAAACCTTATTGCACTACATAAATGTTAGCTATTACAGAATCTACACAATAATATATTCATACCCTTTTCTCTTCTCTCCTTGCCATAACCCAGGTTCAAGACATCATCACCTCTCACCTAGATAGTTCTCTAGATATAGATCTATTTACTCAACTCAGATTTCTCTCTTCAAATATATTCTCTGTCATCCAATCTGGCATTTGCCATCCTCATCCTGGACATCTTCATTTGAATACCTTACTGCCACTTCATACTCAATATGCATAAAACTGAATTCATCATATTCTTGTCACCTCCTCCCACCCACTTAGGGGAGAAGAAACCTAATCATCCTCTAAACTATAGCCTTTCCAATGATGGCACTGAGATCCTCTTAAGTTATATCTTTGGCTCTCCCAACCAACTCACTTCTCCCTTTTCTATAATAACTCCTATTGAGTCTATCAGTTTTACATGGTCAATGCATGTATCTAAATCTGTTACTTGAATGCTAAAAAAAAATTAAATTACTCTCTATCCCAAATAATAGGAAAAAATGTAAACTCTAGCCTGGCTTTTAAGCCACATTTAAGTGAGAGCGGCATAAGGAAAACAGGTAAGATTTAAGAGGAGATAGCAGCTAACCTCAAACTTGAAGGAGATGAGAACGAAGTGAATTCCAGCTGCGGTGATTGACTGTATACATGCACAAAAGCAGGAGATAGTAAGACAAAATCAGGGAACACCTGATATTTTATTCTGATTAGAACACAGGTGGGAAACCTGTGGGGCATCAAGGAAATAAGCTCAAAAGACAAAGTGGAGACAAATTGTGGAGAATCTGAAAAGTTCAGCCAAGAAATTTGTATTTTATCCTAGAAGCAATGAGAGGGTCACAAAAGATTTTTGAACTGGGAAGTGAAGTAACTAGGTTTGTGCAATAGGATAATTAATGTGGTAGCTATGTGAAGAATACTTTGAAAAGGGAAGATCGGAAGCAGAGAAACCAAATAAGTTATCAGAATATTCAAAGCAAAATGGAAACAAGGCCTCGAACTAGGATGATTGCAGTAGGAATGGAGAAAAGGGGAAAAGATTACAGACAGAGGGCTAGAAATTTACATTTGGAAATTATCTTCACAGACATGTTCATTGAAGCCATAAAGTGGATAAAATCAGCAAGGGAAATTATGCAAGGAGAGACAGAGAAGAGAATTCAGTTTAGGGCAGACTCTCAGTTAGAAAACAAAGAAAGGTGAAACTGAGGAAGAAATTGAAAATGACCAGTCTCTAAGGTCAGTCTTAGTTCTAAACTCATGTTGTTAACATTCTATGTTCTCAAGCATCTTCCAGCTCTAACACTGTATGTTCTGAATTGTAAGGTCCCTTACAGTTCCATCATTCTATACTCTCAAGTCCATTTCATCTTTAATAGACTATATTCCGTAATTCCTACCTAAACCGTGTCATACCTTCATTAAATCTCTAGCCTCTCTATGACTTCTAAGTATTCAAATATAACATTGAGCAAAGCTATTCTTGGGCATGTCATTCTTAATAGGCTTTATGATGCTTTTATCTGATTGCAATAGGAGTAAAATATCATTTTCATTCATTTAAACTGAATTGGTTGAGATTCAATTATAGTTTAACCCTCTAGAGCTGCATAGAAACATGAAGTAACTTCACAAATACCCAATTCTGCTAGGGGAACCAGCCAGGGGCTTGGTTTCAGAGCTGGCACTACACCCAACAGGATAGAAAAGATCTCATTTTCCTGAGATGTTCACACTGCTGAAAGGGTCACCTGGGGCTTGGTTGGCTATAAATTAGCTCCCATCTCTATTCTTGTCAGTTTCAGCTTTCATCAACAGCAAAATAGAACCAGAAACATGACTTAGAGCAAGGAAAACATACTGAAGGGAAGCAAGTCTGAGAAAGAGGTTCATGTGAAATGAGCTAACAATAAAAACTCACTATGAGTATGGGAGACCTTTATGGTTCTGGTTAGAGGTAGTATAAAAGAATTCTCTCCATTTTACAAATGAAAGAAAGAGAGAATTCTGAGTGGTAAGGTGACTTAGCTATGTTCATCTGTGTTAGAGTCAGGATATGAACCTAGGACTTACAACTAGTGTTTCTCAACAAGAAATATGTGAGATACCACCAACTTGGGAAAGAAAACAAAAAGCAGCTACCCTTAAAAAATCCATCACATATTCAAACCTCTAACAGGCAAAGAGCCTGTCTGTGTGTTAGAGGTTTGAGGTCTATCCCTCAAAGGCTTTTTTCTCAGCACCAAATTTGGAAGAGTCTTAAAGCAGTGTCCCTTAGAAAAAGCCTCCAATTATATGAGGCTCTCTGTGCTCCTGACTCTTGAATAGCACTTGATTTAATTTGCTTTTGCTGATCTTTTTCAGTTATTCAATCCCTTTCCTCTCCCATGGCCTTTCACCTCAAGTCCCATCATTGGCAGGAATCCTCATTAGCTCAGCAGACAAAAACTTTCCAGCTTCCAACTCCAGTTAGGAAATTTTTAGTCTAATGGGAACAAAGACTTCATGGCCAAAGGCTATTTTGTATGTGTTGAGCTATGGTGTTCTAAGATGCCTTTTAGCTCTAGTATTCTAAATTCTGTGTCTATAATGTCCCTACCATCTCTAACATTCTGTGTACTTAAGGTCCTTTCCAACTGTAATAGCCAATGTTCTATTCTTCTCTGTTCTTTGATATTGAGAGTACCTGGTCCTCAGAAGTGCAGAGACTGCAATTCTAGAAGGTCTCTAGCTGCTCACCTGAAGGCAGTCTTTGTTATTACATTCAGAGTGGCCAGAACTAAACATGACAGATGATAGAGAGACAGACAGAGAGAGAGAGAGAGAGAGAGAGAGAGAGAGAGAGAGAGAGAGAGAGAGAGAGTGTGTGTGTGTGTGTGTGTGTGTGTGTGTGTGTGTGTGTGTGTGTGTGTATAAGAGCAACAGACAGATGGATAGCCAACTTCCCTTGCTGGCATATCTGTAGCTCTTGGAACATGGTAAGCACTTAATAAATGCTTGTTGGTTGATTGACTGATTAGAATTAATATGATAAAAGGTAGAATGTGATGGGGGAAGAGAGGCAAGCAGTGTCATGAAAAATATGAGGAAAGGGTAATCGTTTTTACGTTTCAGAGGTGCTGAGAAGAAGGATCCGAGATTTCACAGAAGAAGTAGCACATGCATTGGGCTAATAAGAAGATAAGGCTTCAATTTTATCCGTAGAAATCATATGCTGAGACTTAGGGGAGAGGAGGTAAAATTGGAGGCTTAAGGAGAGGAGTTCATGAAAGTACAAAGTTAGTGGAATGGAAAAAAAAGATGTCTAAAAATACATGGGTGACCCATAGGCTTGGACCTGCCATCATTCCACTATTAGAATGTGAGTTCCTTGAGCTTGTTGTTATTCAGTAGTTTCAGTTGTATTCAATTCTTTGTGACTCCATTTGGGGTTTTCTTAGCCAAGATACTGGAGTGGTTTGACATTTCTTTCTCCAGCTCATTTTACAGATGAGGAAACTGAGGGGAAAAGAGTTAACTGACTTGCCTCAGGTCACACAGCTAGTAAGTGACTGAGGCCAGATGTCTGACTCCAGGTATGGTGCTCTAACCACTGCACCACCAAGATGCCCTTAAGCTTAGAAACTTGTTTTTTGCCTTTGTATCCTTAGCTCCAAGTGAATAAGAATTTGATAGATGCTCATTGATTGACTAAATCTAGGTATGAGAGAGAATGTGATAGGGAAAAAGGATAGCTTAGGCAATGTGTCATGAGAAATTTGAGAATGGCAGTCTGAGAAGTTTTCATGAAAGAAGTAGCACTTGAGTTGGACATCAGGGAGATAAAGCTTCAATTTTGTCAGTAAACTAGAAGAAGTCAAATTCTGAGAGTGATGGGGAGGAGAAGACATGGAGCTGGACACTAACCCATGAAAGTACAGTGTCACAGAAAGAAGGTATCAAGAAAGGAGTGATCCACAGATCCATAGAGTGATTCATGACACAGAGAAATTTGGGACTTCACTCATTTATTCATTAGAAATATATTCATCACTTACACACACACACACACACACACACACACACACACACACACACAACCATACATGCATACATTTGAGCTGAGATAGATATTCTGTGAATATTTCTTTAGACATCAGAATCACTGAATTTCAAAGCAGGAAGAGACCTCAGACATGTATGGCATAAAGCCTCCCTGAAACACAAAGAACTTATCCATTGTCTCCTTAAATATTTCCAATAATAAAAATTAAATATATATAAAAACAGTCTGTTCCATTTTGGGGTATCAGTAATTGTTAGTATAGAGAAATGGAAAGGTTTTAAACTGGCTAAAATGAAATCCTAAATGTATGGGGTTTCAAAACTGAGATTTATACATGATAGTAGGCATATAGGCTAAGTAGGGAAAGAATAATGACTCTGACTCTCTGATTTCCCTTCAATTTTGATTCATGTTCTTCTACATGCCAGGTCAGGGAGGATGCTCAAAATCTCTAAGCCATGATCAGATAATTTTCAGGGACAAAGAAAGCATTGCCATCTTAGTCCCAGATGTGGAGGGTTAAGACAAACATTTAATATTGGCCTAAAGGTGCTCTGACTTCCAGCTTTTGTCAACTGAATATAGACTGCTATGACTATCAACCTGCCGTTATCAGGGAGAGGATTAATTGCCAATCTGCTCCCAAGGACTGTCTAATTCATCTTTGCAATATTTCTCCAATATGTTCCCTTCTCTCCTCTCTTACTGCCACCATTTTGGTGCAGGCTCCCATTATCTCATACTTAGGCTGCTTCAAGTCTCTCCCCACTTCACTAAGACACAGATCCAAACATGTTACTTTCCTACACAATAAACTCCAGTGGCTTTCTGTTGCCTCCAGTAACAAACACAAAATCTTCTGTTTGAAATTCAAAGCCCTTCCTAACCTACATGTAGGTTTCCAGCCTTTTTAGACATTACTCCCAAACACGTACCCTTCAATTCAATGGCACTGGTTCCCTTGCTGTTCCACAAACAAGACCCACCATCCCTCAGCTATGGCATTTTCTCTGGCTGTTTCCCATATCTGGAATGCTCTCCTTCAACTCTACCTATTGTCTTCCCCAGGTTTCTTTAAGTCTCATTTAAAATCCCATCTTTTACAAAAAGCCATTCCTAATCCCCCTCAATCCTACCTTCTTCCCTCTCTTAATTATTTAATATTTATTCTGTATATAGCTGTTTATATAAATGTTTGCATGCTGTCTCCTCCATTAAATAGTGAATGCAGGGGCTGTCTTTTGTCTCTTCTTTGTATTCCCAGAATTTAAGACAGTGCCTGGTCCATAGTAGGTGATTAATAAATGTGTATTATTGGAATGATTTCTAGGCACTACACAATAGCAAACTATGGAAGAAATGACTTGCAGACGTTACTGAATAGATGAAGAACAGACATTGGTAGTCAAGAGTATTCCCTAGCAGAAACCATAAGACCAAGGATAAATGAAAAACTGAGAAGCCCAGTACTGAGGAAGAGGCAGGAAATGCAGAGACATACTGCCTGAGTATGAGAGAGAGGGAAAGAAAAAGCAGTGAGATGATATCATCAGAAGCCATAGTATCAGAGCAATGAGTTGTTCACAAAATGTATGCCCTAATCACACAAATGCCGCCTCTTCCAAATGGTCCTTTAAATAGTTGAAAAAAGAAATCATGTTGTGATGGAATATTATTGTGCTATCAGAAATGACAATTAGGATGACCTCAGAAAAACTTGGAAAGACTTACATGAACTGATGCCAAGTGAACTGAGCAGAACCAGGAGAATATTGTACACAGTAAAAGCAATGTTGTACAATGAAGAACTGCGAATAACTTAGCTATTCTCAGCAATATAATGATCCAAGACAATCCCAAAGGATCAATGATTGAAGCATACTATCCACCTCTGGAGGAAGAACTGATATTATTGTCTGAATACAGACTGAAACATGCTATTTTTCACTTACTTTTTTTATATGAGTCTTTTTATACAAAATGACTAACATGGAAATGTTTTACATGATTGCACATGTATAACTTGCATCAGATTGCCATACATCTCAGGGAAAGGTGAAAGGGGAGAGAAAAAGGAAGAAACAGAATTTGGAACTAAAAACTTTTTTAATGTTAAAAATTATTTTAACACGTAATTAGGGGGGGGAGAAATAAAATATTTTTAAAAAAGAAAGAAAATTGTAATTATGACTCTCATCTCACCCTAGTCTCTCAAAATGTTTTTCTTCACTCAGGAAAAATGGGTGAAGTTTACTCAATTCTTTTGACCAATCATCTAGAGAGGTTAAAGGTCTTTCACAAGAATGTACAGCAAGTCAATATCACAACCATACAGTCCCCACCATCAGCAGCTTTGAATTTAACTGAGGAGACACAGAGGAACCCATGTGAAGAAGACACCAGAATAGTGATAGGGAAAGAAGTGAACATATAGTGTCATCAATGAAGGAAGGCACTGAAGTGACCAGGTCACAACTATTCCAATAAACTTGAGAGGTTCCCTATAACCTTCAGGATTAAATACAAAATCCTCTAATTGGCATTTAAAGACTTTTAAAGCCAGCACCTTCCTATCCTTCCAGTCTTCCTACATTACTCTCCTCACACAGTCTATGATCCAGCTAAATGGCTTTGTTGTTCCTCAAAAATGATACTCTTATCTCTGGACTCTATGTCTTTTCACTGACTTCCAGAATATTCTTGCTAGTTACCTCTTCAGGAGGCCTCTTCCCTCCACTCCCCACCCTGTGTCATTGATAGTGCCTTCTTTCTAATAATACCTTCCGTTTAGATGGTATCTTGTATATACAAAGATATTTGTATGTTGTCCCCTACACTGGTATGTGAGGTCTTTGTGGGAAGAGACAATTTTTTTAACCTATCTTCATCTCCCCCCGACTCCCCTCCCAGTGCTAACACAATGTCTGGTACATAATAAGCACTTAATAAATGCATGTTGGCTGAATTGGCTAACTGAGGACACATGAAAGACATCTTTGCATATATAATTGTCAAACATGTAAGCAAAAAAGAGGAGCATAAGACTTAATAAAGAGAAAGACACAATTCAAAAGCTAAAAATGCATCTCCAAAGGAAGAAGTAGCATGGACTTTAGAACACAGTATGTTAGAGCTGGAAGATATCTTAGAAGACAGAATATTCAATCTAGAAGAAAATTAGAGAATCATCTAGTCTAAACCTTACATTTATCAAGTGAAGAAAGTGAGATAAATAGAGGTTAAGTATCTTACCCAACATGGAATGTCTAGTCAGCATTAGCGCCCAAACTTAAACCCAGATTATATGAAGCAAGAGTCATCTAAGCTCTAATTGTCCCATAAACATTCAGCCCTAGCATCAGTTCTTGTATCTTTTTAAAACATAAAGACAAACACAAACAGGCCTGAAATATGGAGGAAAATGGGGAGCAATGGACAAAATTTACAGAAAGGCAGAATTTGGGCTCAATGTAAGGAAATACTTCCTAAGAATTAGGGCTGTGCAAAAAGCATAAGAGTCTGCCTTACGAAGTAATAAATTCCTCCCTGGAGTTCTTTAAGCAGAGGGCAAATTTCTAGAGGAGACTCATGATGAGATATAAGTCTGATTAAATAACTCCATATCTCCTCCAGCTCTCAGATTCTAGGATTCTGTGAAGTGAGTGCCTCTGGGACGGACACACGTGAACACTGAAACTTGGGAAGCAAATGAATGGTCAAAATAGGAAAAAACAATGAACTGGAAATCAAGAGACTAGGATGTAAGTCTGAGATCCAGTATTTACTAGAAATTTAAGTTTGGACAAATCATTTTACCTCCTTGTGCCTCAGTTTCCTCATCAGTCAAATGGGAATAAGACTACCTATCTCATGAGAATATATAAGAAAAGAATTTTGTAGGGTGCTATATAAACATGAGCTATTATTATTTCTGGCAACACTCACCTAAGATTATACTTGATCTAAAAACTAAGAATGAAATAATCTAATTTGCAGGCGAGTGATACTTCGTGTCAGCAGAAAAATATAAAGAAGGACAGGAGAGATTAGTGGTAAGTCAATAAAATAACTCAAGGAATCATTAAGGAATAAAAGCAGTAGAATAATGATGAAGTATAAAGGGAGTTGAGTAAAAAAGACCACCCTTTTAAAATGGCATGCTAATTCCTAATGGAATATTGACTCCTAGCAGAGTTGGGGACCTTTTGTCGGTCCTATATTGACCAATTTACACTTCTTCAAACCTAGTTACATAGGAATTTAATTCATTTCAATTTGATTCCAAAAACATTGAGCCTACAATGGGCAAGGCCTGGAGTTCAGTACTGAGGGAGATTAGAGCCCAAAGAATAAAACACAATCTCTGACTTTTTGGAAGTGATAGTGGTGGAGGGAGGGGGGTTGGGAATTAGTCACCCACAGACGAAAAATTACGTAAATTAGAATAGGAAGAAAAGGAGGAAAAAGAGATGAAGAAAGGCTCACATTTACATAGCATTTTACAAAATGCTTTATGTATATTAGCTATTTTAATTCCCACAAATAACTCTAAGAAGTAGGTAATTCAAGGAATAGAACATCTCAAAAAAAATGGAAAAACTAAAAGTATTTGTTACAGCAAGGCAAAAAGCCAAGCAGTCAAGATAGAGTGAATTCACCTTAAGAAAAGTAAATAATTAAGGAAGGAAATTATTACCTTGTTCTTAATAATCTCTCCATCTTCAAAGAATCTGAAGATTAGAAGAGACCTAAGAGATCAGATACCAATAAAGAGGAAACTGAGCAGGAATCCTCTCAATAATATCTACAAAAGGCCATCAAGCCACCACATAAATACCTGTCATAGCTCTTGAATTGTACATAATTAAAAGTGCACTGGCCAAGATGTCGGGAGACAGATGCAAATGCCAGTTCTGCCATTTACTAGTCATATGACCTGGCAGATGACATCTAACCTCTTCAGGCCCGTTTCCTCATCATTGAAATATTAATTGCAGTCACTACTTTTGTATGCCTTAAAATTTACAAAGGGCTTTCTGCAATGCAACTCTGTGAGGCAGGCAGTAGTAAAAATATTATCATCTGTACTTTTAAATAAGAAAAATGAATCTCAGAGAGGCGATCTGATCTGTATAGCACTGCACAGAAAATAAAAGACAGAACATTTCAAACCAAGTCTTTTGATTCCAAGTCCTATGTTTTTGTTTATTTTGTTTGTTTTGAGGTCTTTTTTTTCCCCACACTAAATCAGGCTATCTTTGACACTAGCCTATTAACACCATTATCTCTCCACCTTGAAACACCTAACAACAATCATTCTCTTTGATTAATTTCCCTTCCCAAAATGTAGCCCTCTATCAATATTATTCTATCTAAACAAATAAAATTAAATGCTAAATTAATGAGACCTGGATGTGAATTTTGCTAATATTCTGACAAAATGGTTCCCATAAATCTACTATATTATTCAAAATATCAGAATATAACAAATAATATTTCTACCAGGGATTTGCCATGGGAAAAGTATGAGAATGTCTAAGTTACCAGATGCATGGCCTTCAACTTAGTAGGCCAGCAAGGGGAGGGAAAGAAGAAAGGATACATTAGCAATCACTAGGACCTGGCACTTTTTCATGAGCCAGGTAGGGCAGCCCTACAAAGCCCCAAGATCCACTGCAGATGAAGCAAAAGCTTCTGACCCAGCTCCATGGAATTGTGACCCAGCTTGTGTCTGGGACTGACCTTCACACTAGAGATCACTACAGCATTGGTATAGAGGAACGAACTGAAACTTGGAAGAATTAAGGACTTCACCAAAGATCACAACAGAGCAATTTGTCTCAGACCAGCCCATGTCCACGTCTGAGCCTTGCAAAGGGGAGGGGGAAAAAAGGCGAGAAGAGAGAAGGAGCATTAGGACAGAAAGAAGAGGAGGAAGGATAGCACAGAGGAGGAGGAAAGTGAAGGAAGAGGGAAGGGAAGGAAGAGGAAAAGGACAGAGGGAGGGGAAGAAGATGGAAAAGGAAAGAGGGGAAAGGGGGAAGATGGAAGAAGAGGGGAAGGAGAAGAGGGGAAAGGGATAAGATAAGCTCTGTGTCTCCTAAGCACAATCAAGGAACACAAATTTGCATTTAAAAAATGAATTCCTGAGGCTGCATATTTGTCTCTTTCACAAGGTGGACAGCATTCTTCTTCAGCAGACCTCTGGAATCATGGTCGAGCATTTAACTGACTGCAGTTCTTAATTGTTCGTTTTATGATATTGGTATATAGATTGTTCTGTCTCTGCTCACTTCATTCTGTCAAGTTTATACAAGTCTTTTGTTGTCTCTGAAACTTCTTTCACATTTCTTACCTCAAAATAGCATTCTATTACATTCATATATCAAATTTGTTCGACAATTCCCCAAATGAGTATCCATTTAATTTTCAATATTTTTCACCACAAAAATACACACTATAAATATTTTTATGCATATAGGACTTTTTCCTCTTTCTCTGATCTCTTTGTGAAACAGGCCCAGGAGTGGCAGCTCTGGGTCAAAGAGGCCGAGTTTAATAACTTCCAGAGCATGATTTCAAATTGCCTTCCAGAATGATTAAACCAATTCACAGCTCCACCAACAGTGCATCAATGTGCCTGTTATCTGGAAGCTTCTAGAAACATTTGTCATTTTTTTTTTAAATCAACCTCAGAATTTTATCACCTCAGAATAGTTCCAATATGTGTTTGCCTAATAATTAGTTACGTAGAACATGGATACCCTCAGTTTCTTCCCTTAAGAACTGCCCATTCATAATTTTAGACAATTTATCAACTGGAGAATAGCTCTTGTTCTTATACATTTGAATCAGTTCCATATATATCTTGGAAATGATGATCTTTATCACAGAAACTTTCTGCAAAGATTTTTCTCCTAATTAACTGTTTCAAGCCTAATCTTAACTATATTGGATTTGTAATTTCAAAAAAATTTAATTTTATGTAAATCAAAATTGCCCATTTTATCTTCTTTGATTCTACTCCATTTTTGGTCATGAAATCTTCCCCATCAATACATCTGAAATGTAATTTCCTCCTCATCTTTCTAATTTGTTTATGTAATTTTGTTTATCTAGGTTATTTATCTTTTTAGAACTTATCTTGATAAGGCATGAAGAACAAGCATATAACTAATTTCTGCTGTGTTGCTCTCCAATTTTCCCAGCAGTTTTTAATCAAATAGTGAGGTTTTTACTTAAGGAGCTGAATTTACCTAGCACTAGGTTACGAGGTTTGTTTGCATCTATATGTTGTATATCTAATATATCCCAATTACTAAACTCTCTCTCTTTTTAATTAGTGGTGCTGAATTATTTTGAGAATTACTACTCTGTGGTATAATTTGAGATCTGATACTGCTGACATTCTTCTTTCCCAATTATCTTCATTCTTCACTGAAATTCTAGGCCATTTTTTTCTCTACATGAATTTCATTTTTTTCTTATAAAGTAATTCTTTAGTAGTTTGATTGGTATGACATTAAATAAGCAAATTAATTTAGGTAATATTGTAATTTTTATTATAATGATATATCTGATCCATAGGCAATTAATATTTCTCTAATTATTTAGGTCTGTCTCTGTAATTAGTGTTTTATAATTTAATTTATATAATTCTTGTTTAAATCTTGGAAGCTAGATACATATTCTATAGCTACTTAAGTACGATTTCTATCTTTTCCTTGCTAGGTTTTATTAATATTATATAGAAATTATGATGATTTATATAAATTTGTTTTATATCCTGCAACTTTGCTGAGGTTATTGTTTTAATTAATTTTCAGTCAATTATCTATGGTTCACTATCAGTATTACTTATAATGAAATTCTGTTTACCTCTGCTTTCTTGACCCCTTTGCCACACTTAAAACTGTTGCTATCTCCAACCAGTTACTCCCTGCCATCATCCCTTCTCAGTCTCCTTTACTGCCTCACCATCCATGTTCTCCCACAAGGCTCTGTCCTGGGACCACTTCTCATTTCTGTCTATATTACTTGACTTGGTGATCACATCAATTTTTCAAGGGTTTGATTAGAATCTCTATTAAGGTCATTTCTAGATTTATATATCTAACCCAACTCTGTCTCCTGAGCTGGAGCTCTGTATAACTACCTTTTGAACATCAAAGACTAGATAGCCTGGAAGTATCTCAAACTCACCATGTCCAAAGCAGAACTTTTACCCTTTCCCCCAACTCATTGGCCCCTGCCAAACTACCCTATTACTTTCTATGGTACAGTCATCTTTGCAAGTCACCCAGTCCACAACCTCAGTGTTATCCTCTAATCCTCCCTCTCACTGACCCCACATTTCCAAATCTTGTTGTTTCTATCTTCACAACATCTGTTATATATGCACTCTTCACTGATCCAGCCATCACCCTAATTCAGGCTCTCATCACCCCCTGCCCATTACAATAGCATTTTACTATTCTCCATACCTCATCTCTCTACTCTCTGGCCCATCTTCCACTCAGCTGCTAAAGAACCCTTACCCAACTTCCCTTTCCAGTTCTAGAATTTTAACCAACTGAATCTCACCACAGTTACTAGGAGAGATGGGTTAATCTACTCCTCTATGGCCCCATTCATCATACCAGTAACCTTCTGGAACAAAGTTCCTGTCCTTGACCATAACTCCCTTCGGTATATAATTTCCTTCTCTTTGAAGTAAGCTCCTTGAAAGCTTTTGTATATTTCCATAGCACTTAAGACTGTCTGGCAAGTGAAGAAATAGAATAGGCATAAATATAAAAGTCCTTCCATCAACTTCAAAATTCAACTACATATAGGTTCAGGAGAGGCCAGAGAGGACTACGAAATAGTTTAGGTGAAAAGAGCTGGGGCTTGTATTGTGCTGCAAGCCTAACCCATGTGACACGCTAATGAGCAAAAAAGCTAATGGGACTATTGGATACATTAACAGAATTCTAATGTCAAAATTTAATAGGTGATAGAGCAGACATCCTCTTAGTTGATCAGGTCACATCTGAAGTTTTATCTCCAGTTTTAGGCACCAAATTTTAAGAAGGACATTAAGAAAATAGAATATATTAAAGGAAAGTTACCATGATGGTGAAATTAGAAATAATGTCATGAAAAAATCAGTTGAGAGAAGAGGACATATTTACCCTACAAAGGTAGGAGAAAAACAGGGTCTATGTCTCCAAGTATTCAAAAATTCATCATGGGTAAATGCAATTAGCTATTAAATATATATGTATAAGCATATACACATGTGTATGTGTGTATATATGTATATATATGTATGTATGTAGGTATGTAGGTATGTATATTAGCACTATTTTGTGTGTCCCTGAAGGACAAAACTAGAAGCAAGTTACAAAAAGGCAAGCAGAGGCTCCACCAAAAAAAATTGTTGTGCTTGGCAGAAAGTGGCAGAGGTATTAATTATTATCATAATTTTAGAGATGAAGAAACAGTCTTAGGTGAAAACATTTATTCAGTCACACTTTTGTAAATGGCTAGACAGAGATTCAAAGCCTAGTGTTCTGATTCTCTTCCACTGGAACCCTAGGCTCTTTAATCTTGGACTTGGCCCTTGGGACGCTTTCACAATAGCTTGTTCCAAACCAGGCCTCCCCACATTTCCCTGCCATTTCCACACCAAGGTGCCTTGTACTTAGGCCATCATCTTCATTTGCTTGCCAATAGAAGCCTGGGGATCCTGGGCTCTGTTAGCCAAGCTTTCACCTGATCTTGCTACGAAATAGGCACAAAATAAATTTACTTTCTATCTATCTATTCCCCTGAATGTCTGTCTGTCTGTCTGCCTGTCTATCTATCCAAGCCCACTTGTTTCTACCATACCTTACTGGGAATGTTGATATTAATATCCTTGATTAAGTGACAGGAGAAAAAGATATCTCTACCAATTGCATTTCATCAGACTGTTGATAATTCCAGAAAATGTGATATAGAAGAAAATGGAAAAGGAGAGTCACACACACACACACACATACAGCCTAGTGTGTCCAGTCAATAACACTTGACTCTTGCTTCTCCTGAGGATTCTCTTAAATCTTTAGGCAAGAGCCCTATGAAGGCCCTGTTCACCACCAGTCCCAGAACTCTTTCTTACCATCCTGGTAACTCCTTGATCCTCTCCTCAGGGGGCCAATCTCTGGGCATTTAAAGGGGTTGGAAGGCAGGTGTTCCCAGTGGGGGATTTTTCTTCAACTATTCTTTGAATAATCTTCTGATGCTATTGCTCAATGAAATAAAGCCCCAGGGGGTTCTCTCACATTGTATATATAACAGCTACCTAAATATACAAAGCAAATTACTGGGTCAGGGAACAATTTTCTTCCATCTTGCTGAGCAGAGGGCAATGTGTAACCACCTCCACTAGCCCTGCCCCTTGCTCCTTTCACCCTCACAGCCCCCTCTCTTCATCTTTCCTGTTCAGAATGAAAATAAGCCATTTTTCTCACCTTTTTTTCACTGCTATAACATTTATCAGGAAATGAATATTTCATGTCTTCTCTCATTCAATTTCTTGAAAATGCCTCTCTATTCTGAGGAGCCTGAATAGAAATTTTCTATTAGCCTCTATCATTTACAAAGACAACTCTCTTAGGCAGCCCAAATTCATAAAACTGTACTTGTAATGCTTCAAACTGCAGAAGAAAACCTGGCCACCTTCAGAAAATCTTGAAAGCAAGGACTAATGTTTCAAAATGAAAAACAATGTGAAGCCCACTAACAGTAATGGCTCAGTGCAACTCACGCTATAAATAAAAGGAGAGATTCATTTTGCCATTCTTATTGAGGCAAAACAAGGTCGTTGGAAATCACACTGGAAAGGGAGAAGATTAAGATTTGAGACCTGCCTCTACAATAAACAGAATTCAAGGAATCAGTAATGATGGCAGGAATGTTTTTTGAGGTCTTTTACACCTCAAGGACTCTTGGATTCTATGTCTTACTAGCACTGTGATCTTTGACAAGCCACAAGGCAGAAAAGTGCTATGAGGGCACTGGATTTGGAGGTAAAAGACCTAGGTACAAGTCCTGGCTCTGCTACTTGCCACCTGTGTGTTTCAGAATAGTATTTCTATTCCTCCATTTCCTTTTCACTAAAATGAGAATAAACATGGCTACCTTGGCTCCCTTCCAGGGCTGTTGTCATTCATTGATTCACGAAGCATTTATTAAGTATCTAATATGTGCTAGACACTGTGATAGGAAGTCAGGCTACAAAGACAAAAGTAAAAATAGTCCTTAATGCACTTCTAACTTTCCAGACTTTGTCACTGTGATTCAGCTGTCTTCTCATCCTAAAACTTAGTGCCTGGAGAATTCTCATGCTGGTACATCCCTCTACCATTTCAGCCCCTTTAGTTTACTGATGAATTGTTGCTGGAGGCTTTCATTTTGGAGATGGGCCCAGGTCAGCCACGCTTCATTCTTGCCTTTAGCAGGAGAGAAAATGTTGAAGGGAAATGTGAACATAGGGAATAAGCATTTCCTCCACTGTCCACAGTGTAATACCCTCAACATAGGCCATTGTGGGAGGAAGAATTGACAGGTTTCCTACAGGGAAGAAAGCACACAGAGGGAGGAAGGCAGGGCTCAGTCACATCCAGAGACAGCTGCTCTCAATTACTCCCTAACATTGCTCATTAGGAACAGGGTTTTAAAGACAGCATCAGGGAAAGGGCTAATTCTGGTCATCATTGAGTCAACATAGTCCTGGATAAATCAGAACAATTATACTATAGCACAACAGATGATTTACAGCTCAGTGAATCAGGATGGACATATAGATAAAGGGAAACTTCTGTATTAATGGTGGGCTTGGAATATCTGTTCTGTCCTTAACTGTGAACTGTTCTAAGTCAATGAAACATAGAAACTTCTTTCTTTGGTATTGGGAGCCAAAAGTTAGATATATACATGTATGTGGGTCTATAGATATAGATATGTAGACATGCACATACACACACACACATATATATACATACATATGTACACACATATGCATAGACTATATATGTTACATATTCTGGGATGGGGAATAAGACTTTATTCAACAATTCATTTAAGCAAACATTACTAACTGGCAAGGCACTATGCTAGGTTCTGAGGACAGAGAGACAAGAAAAAAAGATGGAACTTCCTCTCAGAAAGATTAAATTTTATTGAGGGGCTACAGCATATACATTCATTTTGGATACATTACATACATTACATAGGTATGTAAATACACTCTTGTATTAACAATTTGGGGGGAGAGATGTGGAGGCAATCAAGGAAGAATTGAAGTAGAAGGTCAGAGCTGAGCCTTAAAAGAACGCCAGGATTCTGAAAGTCAATGAGGAAGAAGTACATACATGTGAGCCCTGGCAGATAGCTTGTGCCATTGCACAGAGACGGGGTATAGAATGCTGAATCTGATACTTTAGCTTGGCGAGGAGACTAAATGCATCAAGAGGAGTAATGTAAAATAAGGTTAGATTGTGGAGACCCTTAAATGCCCATGAAAGCTAGATCACTTATGTGCCAGCTCTGGCAGACAGAGCCAAGCTGAAAATAGATTGAATGTCACTGTATGAAGAGCAGTCTGGCAAAACCTGATCATTTTTACTGCTACAGCAACTCACAAAGATCATTTCCGAAGGCATGAGGGGATAGTGATCTTTTCTTCAGCCAATGAAGTACTCACATGTGTAACAAAATCACAGATCCTTGAAAGACTGAAAGGAATGTTATTGTAAGCACTACTACAGCTACTACTGCCATGGTCATAAACCTTGTAACTAGTGGTAGAGCAGAGGCTAGAACTCTGATTTCCTGATTCAGTGCTCTTTTTACTAAATGAAGACCTTTAAGATGTCTATGCCTTTCTTAATTAGATTCAAACTCATCTAGGATCTTGATTCACATAGTCTAGGAAACAGAGCCAGAAATAGCTCCCCAAAAAGGGGAAAGACACTTCCAAGATTTGCTGGGAGTTTGTTCTTGGTGTGGTTAAGTTACAGGAGAAGCACATTTAGTGCGCATTCAATGCACCACAAAATGTTTACCCAGCTCATCCATCTCCCAAGTCTGTCTTGCTGAGCCACTGAGCAAGGAAATTGCAGCATCCCTTGGTAAAATAACACAATGGCAGGGCCCAGGAGCTGTAGCTAAATATAGCTCTAGCAGTTAAATAATGCAGGGCTGCCTGTCAGAGGGTTGGGTTGTTCCCCTCCCCACCCCCTCAGATCAGACCACTCAGTAGAGAATTCCTTTCAGAAACACGTACAGCAGCTCAATAAATTCGCCTGGAGCTTAGGAGGCAGATTTTAAATTTGAACGTACTAAAAATAGCCTTGTTTATAATGAGAGTGAAAATGTGACCAGAATATAGGACCATGTAAAAAGCATTACCAGTGCCCTATAGCTGCCTGCACAGTAGCCAATGGGGTGAAATGAGGGTCACTACTCCACACAGATATATAGGCCCATGATGCAAATAGAATACCAAATGATGGCCTCCAGGATAAAACAGACTGAAGATTCTTCTCATACGAAGGGAGAAACAATAATTCCTGAAGATCACCTTCCATCACTTTTTATTTTGTAAATAGGCAGTTAAAAATGGACAAATGTAACTACTACTAAATTGTTGAAGGAAAACCAGGAACAATTTGGGGCGGGGGGGGGGGGGGGGCAGGAAGGTGATGAAGGGGCAGCAAATAGTCATAGACTCCTAGAACTTGAATGGACATTATAATACAATATAGATTATTATTAGCCTTTGGAACACCAAATGTTACAACTGGAAGGAACCATATAATATAGAAAGTAAAAACATTGAACACACTGCATTTTGTTGTATTGCCCTCAAGTAGAATATAAACATCATCAGAATTCCATTTTATATTAGCGTTGTAATTCTTCCAACACCAAGCATACAATGGTTGCTTAAAAAATATTGACTGACTCAGCATGACACCTAAACATGACACTAGCCTTCTCCCTGATACCACATTTCATCACTGAGCAGGTTCAAATAACACAGAAGCATATTTCATTGGATCCGTGGCTATAATTCAACACAGAGTCTTGGGAAAAGAGAAAACTGGGACTGAGGGGAAAACGCAAAGCTTTTTCTCCCCAAATAAATAGACATTTTTCAGTCTAGGTTTCAACCATCCCATTATTTCAACATAAATGTACTTCACAAACTTAGATCATTTAATATAACAGTCCTTATGTTTTAAGACCTAAGAAAAATGGGCTCTGCTCCTGCATCAGACCATTAGCTCAGTAAATGCTATATCCAGTATTGGCTAGTAGCTAGTGATACCACAAGATGACATAATCATACAATGTCAAATCTGGAAGGGATACTTCAGGTCATCCAGTTCAACACCAGCAACACATGTGATCTCCACCAGAATACTTCCAAGGATGTGGAGCTCTCTACCTTATAAGTAATTTCAATGTATAGTAGGACAATTCTAAATATTGTTTTTTAAATCCTTATATTAAGCAAAAAATCCCTTTCCTGCCTACAACTTCGCCCAATAGATTTAGATCTGTACTTTCAGGCTGGGTGGAACACATCTAATGCATCGTAGACATGACACATGATATACCCAAAGTTCTAATGAGGCAATTCATCAGAAAAAGATTACAGAAGACCCCTGTGCTAGGATTATATACAGGACTGGCAATTCCATTACCTATACCCACCTCTTGTTCATAGTTCAAGGGCAGAGAAGAACATTTTCTGTCAAGGAGGAGCAGAGCCCTGAGGAAAAATATCACTTTTGGTCACAAGGGATCAGGGACCCTGAGGAACGATATCACTAGCAATCCAAAGAGAGAAGAGGCTCTAAGGAACAGTATCACATCTGGTTCCAAGGGAGTGGGGATCTTGAATTGCATGAGGGTCCCTTCGTGAATAAGGACCAGAGTACAGACCAGGAGAGCAGTGACACCATCTCTCCCCAGATCACACCATTTTGGAAATACCAAAAACTTGCAACCCCTAGAGCTAGCTCTGAAAACAGCAATACAAAAAAAGCCTGATGGTTGAGACAGTTCCCCTCCACCCTACCCCATCCCACATACACATAGAGCCAAACTTTAACATAAAATTCAAAGTCAAGAAATAGTCTAGAAAAATAAACAAACAACAAAAAAGGAATCTGACCATAAAAAGCTACCATGATGACAGGGAAGATCAAGAACAAACTCAGAAGAAGACAATGATGTCAAAAGAGTTACAACCAAAGCCTCAAAAAAGAGTGTGAACTGGACACAAGCCTAACAAGAATTCCTGGAAGATCTTTAAAATTTTTTTTTTCAAAATCAGGAGTGGTAGAAAAAAAAAAACTAGTTAAAGAAATGAGAGACAAAGAAGAAAATGATGAAAAGACAATGAACAATTTGGTTAAAGAGGCACAAAACTGAAGAAAAGAACACGTTAAAAATCAGAATTGTCTAAAATGGAAAGAGAGGTTAAAAAAAACTTCGATGATCAAAATAACTCCTTAAAAAGAAGAATTAGTGAAATAGAAAAACAAGTACAAAAGTTCACAAAAGAAAATATTCCTTAAAAATTAGAATTGGGTTATTAGAAGCTGATGACATCATGAGATAGCAAAAAACAATAAAACAGAGTCAAAAGAAAAGCTACAATCAGAGCAAGAGCCTAGACAGCATACTTCAAGAAATTATAAAGGAAAACTGTTCCTATATCCTGGAACCAGAGGGAAAAATAGAATTTTAAAAAAAAAAAAGGATACACTGGTCACTACTTGAAAGAGATCCCAAAATGAAAATTCCCAGGAATATCAAAGCCAAATTCAAGAGCTCCCAGCTTAAAGAGAAAAATACTTCAAACAGACAGAAAGAAACCATTCAAAATCATGAAATCCCAGTCAGGATCACAAAAGACTTAGCAGTTTCTTTGTTAAAGGAGCAGAGGGCTTAGAATGCGATCATCTGGAAGGCAAAAGAACAAGAATTAAAACTAAGTATCACCTACCCAGAAAAACTGAGTATAATCCTTCAAGGGAAAAGATGGTTATTTATTGAAATAGAAGATTTTCAAGCATTCCTGATAAAAAGACCAGAGCAGAATAGAAAATTGAGCTTTCAAAAATAAGACTCAACAGAAGCATAAAAAGATAAATTTGAAAGAAAAATCATAAAGGACTCAATAAGGTTAAATTGTTTACATTCCTATATGGGAAGGTGATTGTTGGAACTTTTAAGGCTGCTTCAACAATACGGCTAGCAGCTGTTGTGGGGGTGAAAGACCAGCACAAGCCCAACAAGAATGCTGCCAAAGTCCAGGTTCTTTTGATCTGCTGTACTAAGGAAAGCAATGTTAAGGGGTTGACAAGTTTACTTTAATCCGGCATACAAATACCATTCACTTAGTTCAGGGGAAAAAGTCAGAACCTTGAACTTCAGAGCAAAATACAAACAAATCAGAAACATCCACAGACAGACCTTGTCTGATTCAAATCTCAATGCATAGTTACCGGAGTTTAACAAAGTCCCAACATCCAGGTTAGAAGCTAGAGGGCTGTTAGCTACAGCTGCCTGGAGTCTCCGCATCAGCACACAACCAAGAGCGAGAGCCCTGAGCAAATAGCTCTGTCTTCTCTTCTTACATCATTTCAGACATGTCATCTGAATGACCAGAACTTAGGCTCCTATGATTGGCTCTTGAGTTAGCACCTCCCCTTAGTACCCTGGGAGCTTCGCACCCACATAGGCTTAGCATCTAGTAGGTGTTTGGGCCTGGGGTTTAGCACTTAGTAAGACTCAATAAAATACACTGAATTAATCAAAGGAAACAAAAGCCAAACTCTTCAAGCCCACTTGGTTGAACTGAGTGCTAAGAGCCCATTTTGCTTACCAATGCAAAGGCCTTTATAATTATTAGGCCAGTTAGAAGGAAGACACACACACACACACACACACACACACACACACACACACACACACACACACACACAGGAAAAAAAAAACAGATGGGCAAGAAAGAGGAGTGCCTAGGGGAAGAGGGAAGAGAAGGGAAGAATGGGGGAAATTATCTTACATAAAAGAGGCACGCAAGGAAGAGCTTTTACAAAAGTGGAGGGGGAAAAGAGGAGGGTGGCAGGCAATGCTTGAACCTCAGTTTCATTTCAATTAACTCAGAGAGAAACTACATACACACACACACACACACACACACACACACAAATTAGATATACGAATTTATCTTACCTAACATGGAAGTAGGAGGGAATAGGACCAGAGAAGGGGAAGAAATTATGATAAAAGGGTGAGTGGATAAAGAAAGGCAGTGCTCAGAATTAAAACAGACATTAGACCATAAACTTATACTAGTGATGGACTTCAAATTTCCAAACTCAAAGCCAGATAATTCTAACCATAAAATAAGTAAGGAATAACTTAAGGAGAGTTAGATATGTTAGATATGATAGACCTCTAGAGACAAATGAATGAGAATAGAAAAGAGTATACCCTTTTCTCAGCATAAATAGCACCTTCACAAAAACTGCCTGTGAATTAGGGCATAAAAACTTCACAATGAAATGCAGGAAAGTAGAAATATTAAATGTACCCTTTTCAGACCACAATGCAATTAAAAATGATATCCAATAAAGGGCCACGGGAGCACAGATTACAAATTAATTGGAAACTAAACAATCTAATACATAAGAATGAGTGGGTCAAAGAAGGAATCATAGAAACAATCAATAATTCCACTAAAGAGAATAACAACAATGAGACAACTCACCAAAATTGGTGGGATGCAGTCAAGCAGTACTTAGGGGAAAATTTAAATCTCTAAATGTGTACATCAATCAGAAAAAGAGCAAATCAATGAATTGAGCATGCAGCTAAAAAATAATAATTAGAAAAACCTAGGAAAAGAACAAATTAAAAATCCCCTATTAAATACCAAAATGGAAATCCTGAATATCAATGGAGGGATTCATAAAATTAAAAGCTAAGAAATATATAAAACTAGGAGCTGGTTTTATGGGGGAAAACAATAAAATAAACGATTGGTTAATTAGATTTAAAAAAAAAGAAAGCTGAAAACCAAATTACTGGCATCAAAAATGAAATAAGTGAATTCACCACCAATGAAGATGAAATGAAAGCAAATATTAGGAGTTATTTTGCCTAATTATATGCAGGAAAACTGACGACCTAAATGAAATGGATGAATATTTTTAAAAAACAACAAATTGCCCAGTTTAACAAAAGAGGAAATAGAATACTTAACCTTCTCTTATAAAAAGAAATTGAACAAACCATATATGAGCTCTCTAAGAAAAAAAAAGTACCCAGGACCAGATGGATTTATAAGTGTATTCTACCAAATATTTAAGGAACAATTAATCTCAATATTATATAAACTATTTGGAAAAAACAGGTAAAGAAGGAGTTCCACCAACTTCCTTTTATGACACACATATGGATCAAAAAAGGGAGTGAAGGACTTATTTGTACAAAAATATTTATAGCAGTTCTTATAGTGGTGGCAAAGAATTGTAAACTGAGGGGATGCCCATACATTGGGGAATGACTGAACAAGTTGAGATATACAGTAGAACTTTGGTTTACAAGAAACCTGGTTTATGTATGCTTTGCTGGACAAGGAAAAATTTTTCACAAAATTTGTCTTGCAGGATGAACAAAAATTCACAGTACAAACACCATGTTTGAACTTGAACAGCTCACGAAGGGATGCAACTCAACTAGGGCAATTTTTTGGGGTTTTTTTTTTTTTTGCTTTCATATATCAAAGAAAGGAACCTCACAGGTTGGTACACCACCTAATCAGCCTTGTCTGAGGAAGAGGTTGAGAGGTCAGAGGAATCCATCAAGTCAAGTGAGATTAGGGAGGTTTATCAGATGTGAGAAAAAGTGCAAAATTTTGATGAAAAACATCATCCAAATATGGCTATAGCAATGAGAGCCATGAATATTTTTAACGATAATGCAATGTCACAATTTCTGTGACATTCTGAAAAAATGTCAAAAACAAGTGTCATTAGATAGATTCCTAGTCAGAAGCAAACGTAAAGAAAAAAAAATCAGTGAGTCAAAACACGAAAGTAATTCTAAAAAATGAAAAATAAGTGAAGGCAATAGTCTTAGTCTGACTTTTAGTGAAAGTAGCATAAGAGAGAACACTCCTGACATTGCAATCCCCAATTTTCTCATGGAAGGAGATTCTCCTTCCAAGCAATAAGCCTTCCTCTTCCTCCTCCCTCTCGTCTCCCTCATGCCAGCCACGACGTTTCTCGAAGGTAAAGTGCAGGTTAATTTGTTTTATTTTTGGTTCATATTGTGTACTAATCATTGCTATTGTATTTCAGGTGCATTAGGGACAAAAAAACTTACTTACAATTATAAATAATTATTCTTATATGAACATTTTGGGGGATGTGGCACCAATCATCTGACTTTACATTATTTCCTATGGGAAAATTCACTTTGCAATACGAACAAAATCTCGGGAATGAATTAAATTAATAAACCGAGGTTCTATTGTATGACTCTATATGTGATTGTGATGGAATACTATTGTGTTATAAGAAATGATGAGCAGGACGGTTTCAGAAAATCTGGGAAGACTTATATGAACTCATGCAAAAGGGAAGCGAACAGAACCAGGAAAACGCTGTACATAGGAACAGAAACATTATAATAATGATCAACTGCGAAAGACTTAGCTACTCTGATCAAGACAGTGATTCAAGACATTTCCAAAGGACCCATGATGAAAATGCTATCCACCTCCATAGAAATGGAGTGTGAATGCAGATTGAAGCATGCTTTTTTAAAACTATTTTTCATGTGTGCCTGTGGGGGGGAGGAGGTTGTTCTTTTGAAAAAGGGCTCATATGAAAATATGGTATTGCAACACAAAATTTTAAAAAATGAATGTTAAAAATTTTTTACAAGTAAATGTGAAATATTTAACAAAATAAACAAAAACATATTTGTTAAAAACAACAAAGAACATCATGCTGTGAAATTCTCTGATTCTCAGTGATGTTAGGGACCAAGCTTTCTATTTCCTTTGCATTCTACCAATATCTCCTATAGCCCCTAACATACAGTGTGTTAATGGGACTGATTTACTGGTAATAGGACAATAGCTCTGTCCAATGTCCTCTTTTGCATATGTCAAGGCTCACCTGTTATGCTACCACTTACCTGTTAAAAAGATGTTAATTCATGTCACTTATTTTTATACCATGCCTTTCTATACATGTCCTTTCCATAAGGAAATAAGCTAGCCAACATAGGAACCCAGTCTGACAGGATATGGAATGGTCCACAATCGCAGTCCCCCACCTATGCAAAGAATGGAGCCAGATGCATTTTCTTGTCTCTTCTTTGGGACCAAGATTTCTCATAATTACACAGAATTCTCTTTGCTTTGTTTGCTTTTTTGTTGTTGCTTCCATTTATATGGTTGTTGCAGTTCTCTATCTTTTGTGGCTCTGCTTACTGCATTTTGTCACTTCATATAAATCATCTGGCATGTCTTCATCCTCTTTATGTTTGTTTCTTATGATGGAGTCATATCCCATTACATTCACATAGCACAATTTGATTAACTATTCCCCAATTGATGGGTGTCTACTTTGTTTCCAGTTATTTGAGACTACAAAAAAAGTGCTGCTATTAAATTTCTAGTGTATATGGGGGCTTTTTTTCCCTCCTAACTTTAACCTCCTTAAGGTATATGCCAAGCAGTAAGATCTCATTGCTAAAGAGTATGAATATTTTTAGTCTCTTTCCTAGCATAATCTCAAACTTTTCCAGAATTGTTACAGCACTCCATATATCCATCAGCAGTCAATCAGATTAATTGATAAGTCAATAAACATTTATTAAGCACTTATTATATGCTGCACTGTGTTAAGTTCCAGGGACACATACAGACACATTTAAAAAAAAAACACCACAATTCCTGCCCTCAAGGCACATAAAATCTCATGTAGAGAACACATAAATAAGTATATTAAAGACAAGAGACCAGATAGCAGGTACTCCACAAGGAAAGGCATTGGCAAGTGGGGTGGAGTGAGCTTGAAAGGGGGCTGTGAGGTTGGAGATTGTTAAAGAATAGGAAAGACCTCCTTCAGAATGAGAGCTTTAAGCTGAGTCTTAGGAGGAATTCAGGGAAACCAAGAAGCATAAGGGAGAAGACAGAGCATTCCAGGTGCTGGGGACAGATAAAGTAAAGACAAGGACATGGAAGATGAAGGGTCTTACACAAGGAACCACAAGTAGGCCAGTTTTGCTGGATCACGAAGTGTGAAGGGAAGTATGAAAAGACTGGAAAGGTGAGAAGGGGCTAGCTAAGAAGAGCTTAAAATTCCAAACAGATGACTTTACATCTCATCATGACTAAGATGAGGAGCCACTGGCCCTCACTGAGGAAATGGGTGACATGTTCATATATACGCTTTAGAAAAATTATTTTGGCAACTGAGTGTAAGGTGGATTAGAGATGTTCGAAGTGGGCAGAGCAGCCATGTAACTATTACAGTAGTTCAAGGAAGAAGTGACATGAAGACCTGAACTGAGGCTTTAGTAGAGAAAATGAGGTAACTATAAGAGATCATGTGAAGGTAAAAATGATAAGATCTGGCAATCAATTTTATAGATGGGGTAAGTGAGAATGAGAAGTTTAGGATGACCTCGAGGTTCTGAGCATGAGTGACTGGTAGAATGGTGATACATCACTTGGACATAATAAAAAAATTAGGAATGGCAGGAATGGTGGGTCTAAACATCCAAAACGGAGTGGGAGATCCAAACTGAACCTCAAAAGTAAGACCAGGACTGAAAATATAGAACTAGGACTCATCTGAATAAATTTTTAACTAAAATTGTAAGACCTGAAGAAATCACCGAGCAAGACAGTATAGAAAGAAAAGAGAGCTCAAGAAGAGCCTTGGAGTATGACAATGGTTAACAGGTGTGAAATAGGAAAGTAGAATGAGAAGGAGCCCTTAGATTGGAGGAGAACCAAGATAAAATGGTGTCATAAAAACCTAGAGAGAATGAGAATATAGAGAAGGTGATCAACACCGTCAAATGTGACAGGAATGTAGACGCTCCAGGTGGAGGTGGCGTTCACAAGAAGCTTAGATAGAGCTTAGATAAGTGGAGGAGATATACAGGATGACAGCTGTTGGGGATGGTCAGATCAAGTGAGGTTTGGGGTTTTTATTTTAAAGAATAAGGGAGGGGGGCAGTTTGTGAGCAGCGGGAAAGAAGCCAATAGACAAAGAGACTGAAGATAAGAGAGAATAGCAATGACAGCAGGGGCAATTTGCTGAAGAAACTGGAAGGGGATGGGATTAAAGGCATACGCAGAAGAATTTGCCTTGGCAAAGAAACACGCCATAGGTGAGACCAGAGTAAAGTATTAATGATGAAAGATGCAGGAAAAGGGAGGAATGGGAGCTCTCAACAAATGATGTTAATTTTTTCAGTGAATTATGAGGTGAGGTTCCCAGTAAATAGGGCAGGGGAAGTAGATGCCATTAGGAGGCTTGAGGAGAGATGAGAAGATTTGGAATGATGGTAGAAAGTGGGACAGCAAATCAGTTCAGGAAAAAGATAATTTTTACCTGGCTAAGAGTCCAATTGATATTGCATAACCCAAATTTGTAATGACTCCAGGAAATGGCAAGGTTCTATGATTTTCTCCAGTTCTGTTCAGCAGCACATGAACAGGAGTGAAGGAAGCAAATGGCTGGAATAATACAAGGTTGGGATTTGGTAAGGCATGTTTGGCAAAAAGAAAAGAAGGCAAGAGAGTCTAAGGTAGAGTATAGGGTAGAATTAAGTAAGAGGCTAAGAGAGGAAAGGAGCTAGACTGTAACTAGCACAGGAGTGATAGTCTAGAAAAAAGAACAGGAAGATGAAGGTTTTGGAGGCCACAGTGAGAGCAAAGAACAGGGTTAAGGAGAGTAAAACACAAGAAAAAGTGGAATGATAAAAGATTATGATAAGATAAAGGAATTTCAGAGTTTATGATCAGGGTATGGAGCATTTATAAGTGATGGCAAGAATAAAGGTATGATCTTCTCTCTGTGGCTGAAGTGAAGCGGAGGAGGTAAGTCATGGGAATTGAGTACACTGAGGAACTGAGAAGTTAGGGTACTTGAGGGGTAACAATATGTATGCTGAAGACCCTTAAGGTGAGGGCAGGAGTTAGAGAGGAGAGAAAAAGGTGAGCCACCAAGGGAAGAAAAGAGAATATCCTGGAGGCGTTGATTGGCAACAGCAACCAGGATCTGTACTGGGCAATGAATGAATGAATGAATGCATGCATGCATGTTGTGAGTCTCAAAGGAGAAGAAGTTGCTTAGTGAAAGTGGTAGAGAGAAAGAATCTGGAAAAGGAAATGGGAAGCAAGGAATACCTATACCTGTGGAGACAGGACTTTAATTTAAAATGATGACTACAAACAATTTCCCTGCAATTTCGCTTCCACACGTGGTATAACTAACGGATGAATCATTCTCTTACTCTCAGGACAGGCTGTTACATTAATCTGCTACTACCACATGGTGGCCTGACTACAGAGGTAGTAAGGTCCATAGCACAGCTTGGACTTGCTATTGCTGCTATGGCTATCTCTCTCTCCACATGGAGGGCCACAGAATTCATCTCTTCCTCACTCAAAAGTTGACCATTAGAGAGTTTTTCTGTTAGTTCCAGTTTAGAAGCCAATTAAAAAGGCTTTTGGTAACACCAAAGTAAGTAGACAGGACAGTTACGATGCCTGCACATCCTTTAAATAAGGAAGGCAAAGCAAGGGCTTAGCCCCTCCAATGCACATTTTTAGAAGCAAGCTCACTAAGCCTGGTCCACATGGGTAAATACAAGGCTGAGCAAATTTTGCATGCTCTGAGGGTTGGGCTCTCATTTGTCAACTTTCCCCCATGGCAAGCTGGCCAGTGTAGTTCTAGATAAGAGTTGATGCCCTGAAAGGTGAGATGGCCTATTTGAGGCCCTATCAGGTCTCTCCCAGATACAATATTCAAAATCTTCTTACAACCTGTGGCCCCTTTGAACTGAATCTCTGTTATAAGGTCCTTTACAGGTATGGATTCTGAATTTATGAATAGCTCAGAGATGAAACCTAGTATGAGAAGTCAATTACTGCTTAAAAAAACACTTCAGAGTACAAACCTTTCAAAGAAGATGTTTTTATTAAATGTGTCACTAAGACAATCAAGCCAATGGTTAGGTCCATCTTTCAGTCAGATTAGGAGCTATCCGCTTTCATCGAAACAACAGGTCTGGTTTTTATAGTAGCTACTATTTGGAATGGGCCCCTTCTCCAATGCCAGCCTTTTGGGAAATTTACCTTCCTTCAAAGCTTAGTTCAGGTGCCACCTCCTCCCAGAAGCCTTTCCAATTATCTATATAAAAGTGTTTTCACACTCTCCTCAAGTATCTCTAATGCAGTCTCTTTCCTTTGTATTCACATCACTGGCATTATTGATTTCTATAACTTGTATGTAGAACATTAACAGGGACTATTTTAAAAACTATTGGCTTGTCCCCTCAATGCCTATGTAAAAATTGTTTAATAAATTTCTATTTAATTGAATTGATGGGAAATAAGCATATGTTAATGGCCTACAATAGGCCAGGTACTGTGCTAACCACTTTACAAACATGATCTCATTTGATCCTCACAACTCTTCAAGGTAGGTGTTATTACTATCTCCATTTTATAGTTGAAGAAACTGAGACAAACAGAAGTAAAGTGACTTGCCCAGGGTCACACAGGTAGTGACTGAAGCTGCATTTGAATTCTGGTCTTCTTGATTTCCAGGCCCCGTCTTTAAAGCACTTAGCTGCCTTGAAATTGATTCTGATGAAGTGCAACCCTTTTCTTATTAAAGAATTTAAACTTGCTTCTAACAGTTGTGCTTTCCTCCCCAAAATTTAAGTATTAATGACTTACAAAACAAATGGTTAGATTCGATGGCTCCTTAATTATGCCAATGACATAATTAACCAAAGAAAAAAAAAAGCTGTCATGGGCACCACTTCCACTCAATCAGCAAGAATGTCCTAGTCCTTCTTTAAAGTTCTAAAACACACACTGTTCCACACATTGCATTCAGCAGTTATCTATACATCCATACATACATAGGAGACAATGTGGATAGGAAGGAAGTAGTAAAGATGAGAGTACAGCAGACAAAGAATAGGACTTAGTATCAGGAGAGCCAAATTGGAGGCGCTCTTCACCATTTAACACCTCTATGACAAACTATAACATTTATACCATCTACCTTACTGATTTGTTGGAAGGGAAGAGAAACTTAAAGAGCTGCTATAATTAAAAACATCACAGAATGTTGACACTGAGTACACAGCCGGACAACAGGGTTTCCAACACTGACACCTCAACCACCAGGCTTGGTTCTCTCCTTACTTTCCCTCTTATTACTACTCTCAGTTTGGTGGCCTTTCCATTATGGCCTGAAGGGGCTTACATACTATTTGGAGAGGCACATGAAAAAATCAGAGACTCACATAACAATAATGCAACCAACTGATGACTGGTGCAGACAGTAAGGAACCCCAAGGTGCAGATCGGTGTGTACTGGGTTAGTGAGGGAAGGCGTTACTCCTAGAGGAAGCTGGATAAATTTGGCTTTGAAGGACAGATAAGGTTTAGAGAGTAGAGACTTGCGCAGATGGCGCAGCTGCTGAGAAAAACAGTCCAAGCAAAAGAAGAGGAGAAGTTAAAGGTAGTTTTCCCTTCACTGAATCCTATTAGCATTTACACACCTTTAAAGTTTACACTACACCTAGACGGATGTTTACAGTTTGTTATGGAACCAGTTGTCCAATTGACGTCTCTCTCATAGAGCCAAATGGTTGTTTGTATTCTAGGTTTCTAGGGAGACTAGGGAAGGGAAGGAAATTATTTTTATGTCATCAATGGCAATGATTTATATCCAAAGTGATCTGAGTGGACTGATGCCTGAATCCTCTAAAAAGGAAAAAAATCCCAAGAAATCAAACGTAAAAATATTCTGTGATGTGTTCAACATCACTATTAATATACCATCAGGCTTATTGTGAGCTTAAAGTAGATTAATGTATTTTTAAAGGTACATCATTTAATTGTAAACCTCTCCAGAATTAAACTGCCACCGCTCCGTGTACTAAATGGTACATTGTGCTGCTTCATTCCTACATCCTTGTTTCCTGCTGGGAGCCAAATACAAGACCCTGGATTTAATTTCCAGGCCAAATTAAAGATATTATTTATACAGTCCTACATGGCTTATCTGGTAAAAGCAGTAGCTGTGCAAGATTTTTCACCAGTGTGAAAAACAAATCTCCTTGATAATGGAATCACAGACTAGAGAATTTTAAAACAGAAAAAGCCTTCAGAGAACATCTATGCCAAACTCTGCCTGAAGAGAAATATCCTCTATAACATTTCTAGGACCCTAGTTCTGCCCTTTAGGACCAAGAAGAACAAGGTGAAACCCTCTGCCTTGTGTTGGCCTTTCAGATACTTGAAAACAACAATCACTGTCTCCCCTGAGTCTATCAGCTGAGCACAGGATAATAAGGTTAGGGTTAGAGTTAGAGCCAGAAGTGAGCTAGACTAGGCCCCTTATTTCATAGATAATGCAGGGTCACACGGAGAATCACAGATTTAGTCCTACAAGGGCTCTCAGAGGTCATAGAGTTGAACCCTCTAATTTTACAGAACAAAGGACAAAAGAAGTGATGTGACTTGCCCAAAGTCACACAGGTAGTAAAGAATAGAGTCAGTATTCAAACATAGGTTCTACAACACAAATCCAGCCTGCTTTTATCAATGTCTGCAGCCTCTGCTCATCTAGCTTCTTTAGTCTTCAATACGCTCATCAACCCATTCACCATCTACTGGACACATTCACCTTTCCTAAAATTCAGCATCAAGAACTGAGCACAGCATTTCAGTTATGTTCTCAGCAATTGTTTCTATTTTGGCCAGAAACCCTGAGGGTCTTTCCCTCCCAGACTGATTATTTTTTTTTTGACTAGGTCAAAGAGGCCATTCTCTTTTCTTACCTAGCCTTAATCACTGAATGGGCATTGCCTAAGACCAATTGAGATCTGGGAAGGTCCTGAACTTAAAAAGGCCAAGGTCTCCCACTACATCCAAGGCCCTTTCCAGTTGTCCTGATCTATGTCTTGCTCCTGAACCCAGATGGCTCTGGAGGAAAAAGTGAGGCTGGTGGCTTTGCACAGCCCTCCCTGACTTAAATCCAATTTACTTGTAAGTCATGGCATCATCTTCTTGATGTCATAGTCCACTTCCAGAATAAAAGACAAACAAAATCCAGGCAGAAAACAGTGTGGAAAAAATCAGACTTTCCGCTTAATTTCCTATCTTAAATTCAAAATTATAATTCATCAAAGCCTACTATATGCAAAGTACCATGCTAGGCATGATAGATACAAAAACAAAAAACAGCCCCTGCCTTAAAGAAATTTCCATTCTACTAAGATAGATATACTACAAATAAAAGCATATAAGAAAAATTAAGGATACCATAGAGTCATTTCAAGCTCAGAGAAAGGAACTTCAGAGGTCATCGAATTCAGCACCCTAATTTAAGAGATCAAGAAACTGAGGCCTAAGAAAATTGCTCCAGGTCACACAAGCATCAAGTAGACAAAGAGAGTTTTAATTTCAAGATCTCCATCTCCAAATAATAATACCTAGCATTTATATAATATTTTAAGATTTGTGAAATGCTTTATCCTTACAATAACCCTGAGAAGTGCTATCATCCCCATTTTACAAATGGGGTCACTGAGGAAAGAGAGGTTAAATGACTTGCCCAGAGTCACACGGCTAGCGTCTGAAGTCACATTTGAACCTAGATCTACTGCTCTTTCCACTATGTGACATACTATTATTCAGAGGCATTAGGAAAGGCTTCACATAGGGCGCAGAACCTGAGCTGAACTTGAAAAACAAGGGCTCCAAAAAAATAAGAAACAAGGAGCACACTGTGAGAAGGAGGACTAGATTGTATGAATGCACAGAAAAGGGATCTAGAATATCAAATTAAAAGGATTCTACCACAGGTCAGACACATATGGTCCATATTATTAAGATATTAGAGATGGCTTCAAGATTCTGTCTGAGGTCAGGCAAAATCTATTTAGAACCTTTTGCTCTCACTTTTTTCCTCTGCTCCAGCACAATCTTTTCATGTTAATCAATTAGTAAGCATTTATTAAGCATCTACTATGTTTCAGGCAGTGTGCTAAGCACTAAGGATGGAAAAAGAGGCAAAAGGCAGTCACTCCTGCCCTCGAGGAGCTTACAATCCAATGGGGAAGTCAACAAGCATAAAAACATATACGAAGCAAGCTTGTATACAAGATAAATAGAAGATGATTAACATAGGGAAGGCTCTGGAATTAAGAGGGTTGGAAAAGGCTTCCTGTACTAGGTGAGATTTTAGTTGGGACTTAAATGGAGTCAGGGAGGTCAGTAGTCAGAGCAAAATAAAGAGAATGTTTCGGGCATGGAGGACAGCCAAAGAAAACACTTGGAGCTGAGAAATGGAGTGCCTTGTTTTTAGAATAATCAGGAGGCCAGTGACGCTGGATCAAAGAGCACATGGTGAGGAGTAAGGTGTAAGAAGACTGTAAAGCTAAGAGAGGCTAAGTTATGAAAGACTTCAAATGCCAAACAAATCATTTTATATTTTGATCTTAGAGGCAATAGGAAGTAAATGGAGTTTACAGAAAAGGGTGAGGAAGGGAAGGTTGGGGCAAGGTGACATGATTGACCTGTGCTTTAGGAAAATCACTTTCAGGGCTGACTGGAGGATGGATTAAAGTAGAGAGAGACTCACCAGCAGGCTATTGAAGTAATCATGACATGATAAGGGCCTGTACCAGAGTGGAGGCAGGACAGGGGAGAAAAGGGGAAGGGGGCATATACAAAAGATGTCACAAAGGTAAAATCTTATGGGAGGTGAAGAGTACCACAATAAAAGCCTGTTATTTTATATATTACTAATCTGATTCTTTTGTGAAATCTTGTCTAAATCCAAAAAGTATTGCACCAAATTGGGATATTTATTCTCCTCTATTCCTTGCCTTTGGTTCCTATACCAGTTTCCCATCTTCTCCGAAACATTGAGCATTGGACGTTGAAGTATTTATTATTAAACAGAAGCAATCAGTAATTAGAGCCATTAGAGCAACCAGCTATATCTTACACTGGGGAAGCTGCCTTTTCAAAACATGCGTTTCCTTCACTAAAATCATTCTATGACATCTCATGGAGGTGAACCTGGGTTTCCAAAGGTTAATCCAGCAGAGCACAAGCTTGCACATCATGCCATCATCTAGAATCACCTGATTTAAACCTGGGAGATAGCACCAATCGGGCAAAAAGGTGATTTTTTTTTTCCCACAGACATAAGGCCACCTTTTTCATAGAAGAATAGTGATAGCCAGCAGTGAATGGAATACTCACACTGATAAAATTAGGAATCCCAGTGGTACTGAATTTTACATTTAAATATTTAAACATGTTTTGAGAGACACAGTGGGAATTCTTGCAAACCAAGAAATTTCTCTGGGCTCCACTCTTCATTTTGAAAACTATCACAACCATTGCACCTGAGCCCAAGTTTAGTGTTCTTGCTATAAGAACATTTGTTAAACTTCTCTGCAATCTTTTCAATTCATATTATTTGTAAGCACAAAAGGACTTTTGCTTAAGAGCTGAATTCTGGATTAAATCCATCATCTCATACAGCCATCTTCCTCAGACTCCTTCTTGCACTTGATTCTGCTACAACACTCTCTGGACCACAAGACCTCCAGAAACCATGTCCCAGGAGATTTAATTCATTCAGCTTTGGAACTCCCATTCTGGAGCTAAATTATCCTTATTGACTGTAATCCTCCCCCAACTCCTCTAACTCGGGGAACTATAACTGAATCAATACTAGTATTGATTCTGGAAAGGATCAGTTAATCAACCCCTCTATAACTCATATCACTATAACTGTCCAGTGCTCTTTACATTCATTATCTGCTCCTATTAGAAAGTAATCTCTGTGAGGTTAGGAACTGGCTCATTGTTTGTATTTGTAACTCCAGTGCTTAGTAAAATGTTTGGAACGTTTAAGTAAGGACTTAATAAGTGCTTATATTCTTTCATGATCTTATTCATACATCTGGTCTGCTTTTATTCATTACTAAGTACTGCTGGGAAAAGTTATTAAGCTCAATAACTGGGTCGAATACAAATTTATGTTGCCTAATCTCACAGAACCCTTTCTGTGGTCATGGCAATTCCTTTATTCTTTCTGACAGACTATATTATATTCCCTGTAGCAACTATTTGAGACCTTCTCTTCTAGAGTCTCTCCCTGCTTTTTCTTGGTGGAGGACCTTGCCTCCTACCTCACTGAGAAAACAGGTGCTTTGCCATAAACTCCTTCTCCCCTCTTCCACACCTCAAAACTTCTTCACATCATCCCCTAATCTTGGCTCTTTCTCCAGTCTCCTGAAGCCCTCTCTTCCTATTTTCTCCAGTAGTTTGCCATTTCAATTGCTCCATTTCCCCTATCTACCAAGCTCTCCTTAGGTTTTGGCTTCTTCCCTGCAATCTTGACTGGATATATCCCATTCTTTAGAAATGTTCCCTTCACCCTGCCATCCTCTTCAAGAACACATTTCATATTTCTTCTCTCTTTCATAGACATTCTTCCACAACAAGTTGTCTAGTAAAGTCAACAGATTTTTGTTTTTCTTTTTCACATATCTGCTATGTACTAGGCACTGTGCCAAGCACTAGGAATACAAAAGGAGAAAGAGAGGAAAAATTTCTTCCCTCACTTCCAACCCCACCACTCAAATGAAACTAGACTAAAAGGGTACCAATAATCTTTCAACTGCTATATCCAATGGCTTTTCCTTAGTTCTCATTCTATTGGACCTCACTATTGTTATTAACACTATAGCACACCCCTCCTTCCTAATAGTTTCTCCTCTTTCATCTTTCACAACACTTCTTTTTCTTGGTTCTCTTCAACCAGTCTTTCAGATCATTCTTACTAAGTCACCAATGCTGGATCATTATCCATTTCCTATCAAGCTTAGGTATCCTCCAAGGCTCTGTCCTGGGCCCTCTTTGTTATTCTCTTTACACTCTTCCTGGGCAATCTCATTAGCTACCACAGATTCAATTACACATAACTCTATGTGTCCTAATCATTCTCCTGATCAGCAATGTCCATATTACCAACTGCCTGGGGACATCTCCTCCACTAGTATCTCAAAATCAGCTTGTTCAAAAAAGAAATCATTATCTTCCTCCCCTAAACACATAGCTACTCCAAACTTTCCTGTTTCTATTGAGAATATTACCATTATTCCAGTGACCCATGTTCCCAACCTTATAATCATCTAAATTCTTCCCTCTCTTTTACTCCCTCCTCTTCACTATTCATTCAGTTTCCAAGTCTTCTCCATTCTACAATCAAAATTGTACAATTATTTTCCACAATCTCATATCCGCCCAATTCTCTATTTATAGATCACTCTTGCCAAGAAAGGGAAGATTCAGGGCCCCTTTATGTCTCCAAAAGAGAAACTTGGTATGGTTATTATGTAATGGAAAGAATTTTGGAGTCAGAAAATCACTGTCTTAATGCCAGCCATTTGATCCTAGTAAAATCATTTCATTTCCATGAGTCTCAATTTCCTCATTTGTAAAATGAAAATAAGAGCACTTACATCATTTACCTCGCAAGTCTTTTTGTGGAGCCCAAATGAGATAATATATGTAAAGCTAATATATGTACAACAGTATATATTGTATATATAGTATACCAGAAGAAAATGAATATACATAGATAACATAGTAGTAAATGCTAAAACCATATGGTAAGTCATTATTAGAATTATGCAATGTCAGTGCTAGAAGAGTTTTAAGAAGCTAGAATTTTAGAGAAAGCATGAACCTTAAAGATCACAGAATTCTGAGCTAAAAAGTTCACCTCATCCAACGCTATGATTTGACAAATTAGAATGTTGGGGTTCAACTGTGCTGCACAGGGAAAAGAGAAAGTCAGAGCATCATGTACTAGCATCTAATACTAAACACTACACAGAGGAGCCTCAACTATGTTGGATTTAACCCAAAGGTTGTTAGTATAGAAAGGCAGGATATTAGGGGAAAAGCCCTGACCTCAAGAGTCAGAAGACTTAGAGCTACCCAGAACATTTACCAGCTATGTGACTTTGGACTGGTCACTTAGACTTCTTTGATTTTCAGGGTCCTCATCTGTAAGACAGGGAAATAAAATTTGTTCCCCATAGCTCACAAGGCTTTTATGAGGAAAGTGCTTTATAAACTATGAAGTGATACAGAAATACAAACTATTCATTTACTACTTTTATTAGCCTGTTGGTCTCCACTAAATCCCATATTCAAGATTATGTCAAGTCACAAAATTAGGGGAAATTTGTACTGACATTTGGTATTCCACCTGCTGTCTCTATGCCTTTGCATGGACTAACCCCTATGCATATAGAATGAACTTCCTTCTCCTCTCTGCTTCTTTATACCCTACACTTCCTTGGCCCAGATTGACTGCCACCTCCTACACGAAGTCTTTTCTGATCCCTTCAGTCATCAGTGCTCTCTCCTCACCCCCACCTCCAGTAAGCTCCTAGAAGGCAGGGAATATTGTATTTTTTTCTTTGTATACTAAGAGCCTAACACAGTGCCTGGCAAAAAGTAGCCTCTTAACAAATGTTTGTTGAATTGAACAAAGCCAACAATAGAGAGACCATCAATTCAAGTGCAATATAGAAATCTACATAGAAGGACAGATTATTCTCTGAAGATGAGGAACCAAAGTTAGTGCAGAATCTATTTGTTGATCCACTGTTGAACAAAATATTAACCATGATGGATGGCACTGAAAGTAGAACATATAAATTACGCAGTATGTTTTGAGTTCTTTGAAAGAGAAATGATAATGACTAGGAGTTAGCAGAAGCTGGACAGCCTCATTCTATATGGCTACAGATGGCAGAAGCAGGACCAAGATGAGAAGTTAACAGGGATATAGAAATCAGAGCATTAAAGGAAGAATTTAGGAATAAGAGCTATCCCACAATGAGACAGGCTATCACAAGAGAGAGTGAGTTTCCTGTAACTGAAGAGGTATAAGCAAAGGCTGGATGATTCACCTATTGGAGAAGTTAGGACAGAGCTTCTCACACATGGTGCAGGAGGTTGAGGTAGGTCATCAACTGGAAGATGAATCAGAAAACAATACCCTACCTCATACAAAATCATGGCATGCTCATACACACAGTAGCATGTGTATATATACAAATATGTATGTATATGCATGTGTGTATACATACACACATGAGTATACAGGTGTGTATGTATACACATATATCAGTGTATCTCTAGGAAGTTTCAGCTAAACGAGGTCCAGAGAGGCACATCTAAAATGACCAAGGAGAAAAGGCCATGGAATGTGATATCTGAGTTCTAACGCTCATTACAAAGGTCAATTAAAGTAAAAAGGCAGAAGTTACCCAGATTACCTAAGTCCAGAGTTCAGAATCTCAAAGGTAATAGAGTTAGCATTACTCAACTAATGAACAGAGCTGGCAAGAATGTAGGGTAAAATCTCTCTTTCTTCTGTTCTGTTTGACACTTCCTAATGGGTACAAGTAGCCTGCAGTTCAAAGGTATTCATTATCATTATGGAATCTTAGGAGTGCAGATGATGCCCATCCCTGACTGAGGCAGGGATGAAGATGCCAAGATGGTCTCGTACCTACTTTAAAGTAATTTTTCAAAATTCCAAGCAAACAATGGCTTCTACAGCACTTCAGGAAGAAAACTTAAGTGATTCTGACTAGAACAATTTTAACTTTCAAAGAAATACCAAATACTTCCTTCTACAATGTGTCATCCTACATGCCAATTCAAACCCATCAAGTGAAACTAGACAGGAAGGGAAAGCCAAAGAGGATGATCACCTGCATTGTTCAAATCTGGAATCAAAATGGATTAATTAATCCATTTATTTTCTACAGTCAGCAATCAAAGTCTAATTAGTTTATCGCAAACAGCACTATTCCGGACACTTGTTCAATCCTCATTCATTGCAACGCTTCATTTGCCATGACAATACAGCTTTGCCTAATAAATTAAGTCAGTGAATATTAACTCTCTGAATTATGCATGAACCTCTCTGTGTCAATGTGAGTTTGATTATTTAATCTGTGTTGCTATATATTGAGTAATTTACCCTTGAGTTTCATTTGTATCTCTGATACTTTTTTTCTAAAAGCCAGAATAATATTTAAAAATCAAGGAGGAAATTGCTTTATGAATGTGCATAGATAGTCAAGTATGGTCCAAAGCTCACTCATTGGCATGAATAAAAAACAGAATCCTGAAATGTCAGAGCTGGACATGACCTTCGACCACTGACCATTAAAACACAATGACAGGGATGAAACCTTAGAACAAGAATGCTTGAACAGATTACAAAGGAAATTAAAGTTTGAAGGGCCCTAGGAACCTGAGATGTCAGTCTTAGAAGGGATCTTAAAACAAAGAAACTCAGAATAGACTGTTAGAATTGGAAAAGGCCTAATAGGTCATCTCATCTAATTCTCACATTTTATAGAATAGCAAAATGAGGCCCAGAAAGGTCAGGGCCCAGAGTTACTGGCAAGGCTGTAACATGAACTCAGGCCTCTTGATTCTGAGTCCAGGGCTCTCTGTACATCAACACCTTCCCAAATTAATATAAACCAAGAACAGAAAAATTACAAGGTCAATCAAGGAAGGAAGGAAGAAATAGGAAAGAACCAGAAAACCAAAGAGAAAGCCTGAAGTCCTCTGAGCTCCAGCACAAATGGTCTCTCAGCCAGAAAGAGTTTTAAGCATATGTAATCACTAAGAGACAATTGCTAAAGAGAAAGGCAAAGAGAGTGGATATTTTCTCAAAGAAAAAGAACACAAAAATATAAAAGCAAAAGATTAAAGGGCACCTGAGAATGAATCCAAGGAAGCCAATAAAAGATGTACAAACCCAAAAGCTAAAGAATGGGAGATGTGAATGAAACTGCTTTACACTTAGGTGGGGAAAAGGAAGAAGGGGAATTGGAGTTTAAAATGACTACATTACCATAATTGCCCAGGGAGAAGAGTTAAGATTATGCAGATACAAACACTAACATCCAACCAGCATTTCTTTTGACAATTTTGGGAAGCTTTCAGAGACAGAAGGAATGATACAGTTTATGGAGCACTAGTCTAGAAGTCTAGGCCTGGGTCCAAATCCCAGCTTTACCACCATTGAAAGAGATGAGCCTGTCATTTAACCTTTCCTGTGCCTCAGTTTCCTCATATGTCTAATGAGGTTATTGGAAACTTCTAACATTCCTTCTAGCTCTAATATTAATTCTTTTCTATGCGAAAAGTGTTAAGCAAACTATTTATAAATTTAAGCTATTATTATCACTGTTAATTAGGGTTGGAAATAAATTGTTTCAGTAATATAACTCATGAATGTGCTCCTCTTGTCTCACTAATTACTCAAATTCTACCCACTCTTCCAGGCCTACCTCAAGGCCTAACTCTTCCTGGAAGTCTTCTCTGACCACTCGGCTTACCCTAATCTTTCTTCCTTTTTGAACTCAACAGCACTTATTACCTTAGCAACTACTGAAATCACATATTAATTTTCTTTTGTGGGTTATCACCTGATTGCTTACATGTCTAAGTCCTGATAGAAAGACAGCAATGCCCACCTGACACATTCCTGAAACAGCTTCAGGGGAGTCTGATTATGTGATGAGTACGGTAAAAAGAAAGGGAAAAAGAAATCTTCGCTGTTTGGGGAAAGCCACATTCCCTCATACAGGGATACATGATGAAGCAGCTGTTATGGGAAAGCTGACATCTCAAGCAAGAAGAAGAAGCTGTTTGACCAATACTGTGCAAAAAAAGTGGGAGAGGGAAGAGTCAGTAAAATCACAATGCCCAGTTCGTGGCAACTGAATAATGAAAGGACTCTGTTTGAACCATACTAACATATCTGTAAGATGGGGTGGGAAGCTATACAAGCAGTGACCAAAAAGAAAATGAATCCTTTAGGGAAATAGCATGAGCCAGGCAAATGATCAGCAATCAGCCGTTATGTACACTTCACCTCTTGATCAAGTACTGATGTTCTGCCCCAAATCTGTTTCCATGCTTGGTTTTCTATAGTCCCATGGATTTTAGCATCCTGAAGACTACCCGGCACCAATTCACTGTGGTTTTTGTTTATGATTTCTCAAGTCTCCATTTGGACCCAAATGTTGAGGATAACCCAAAAGCAAAGGAGATATGAATGGTGGTAAAGGGCAATCTGGAACACATTACAAACAAGGAATTATACAGGACCAACAGTATAAAAGATGACATCAAAGGAATGTATGATCAAGAATGAAGACAAAGCAGACACCGGTTGAATGAAAAAAATAACTAATAGACAGCCCTTGTGCTTCAATAGCATTCTTCTAAGTTCAGAAAGACTCAAAGAAGACTCCTAGTATATTAGATGGATCTTCCGGGGCAAATTTGAGGGAGGACATGGCTAACAGTCACACAGAATGGGCCAGCTTGTGATCTGCAATTTTGGAGGGAATATCTACATTGATAAAAGAAAAAATAGCTCTGGAGTATGGAGAATGGAATTCTGAGGTGTCCCATGTTTCTACCTTAACGGTATGACATCTAAGCAATAAATTGGCAATGTCATAGTAAGGCCCTTGAGGATAGGAACCATCCTTTCAATTTCTTCACATTCCCCACTCTATCAAGAACAGAACTGTGCGCATACTTCAGTGAGACTGAGAGATAGTAAGAAGAGAAGACTGACATCTAGGTTGTGAGCCTGAACAGTAAACAGGAAGGAGGAGAGATTTTAAGCAGTTGGAGTTTGGAAACTGAAGGTCAGTAGAGACATTAGGGTTGGATAAACAGATGTAAGAATCATCTGCAAAGAGATGATAATTGAATCTGAGGGAGCTGATGAGATCATGAAGCAAAATAGTTTAGAGAGAAATGAGATGATTACCCAGGAGACAACCCTGGGAGACAACTATAGTTAATGGAAGTGATCTGGATCAATATCCAGCAAAGGAAGCTGAGAAGGAAGTGGTGGGACAGACGGTAGGATATATCAGTATGTAGAATGAAGTCCTCAAGGAAGGGGAGAGATGCTGAGAGGAGAGAAAGATCGTGAGCAAGGTATTCACTGAAGAAAAAGAGTGAACTGCAAGTAGACAGATTTTATTAGGTAAAACATTTATTAAATGCTTATATTATGTTACATACTACTGAACATTGGAAATATAAAATTAAGAAAACAAAATGGTCCCTATTCTCAAGGAGTTTGCATTCTAATGGGGAAAGTCAACACATAAAGAAGAGGTTAAGAAAGTACGGGGAGGAGTATTCCCATGTGAGAGGCAAGTGCCTGGACACGTCACTCTCTTACCCCTCGTATCTCATTGAAATTGTTGTCATGTCCTCTCAATTCTGCCTTCCTAGTATCTCTTGTATATACCCCCTTCTCTCCTTGAAACCACTACCATCAATGCTGATTTCATCATTCCCAGAACATTTCAGAACCTCCTAAATGAGATTGTAATCACTGGGAAGAGTTTAGCCTAACTTTGCACATAGGAAAAAGAAAAAAAAAAGAATGCCTATTGTTCAGTATATGATATACAGTAGAATGTGAAACCTATACAGTACATCCATCTAATATATAGACTCCTTTTGAATTCTTTTAGTGACCCCAAGCTTCTTCCTGAAGGCCTATGTTTGTTATACCAATATTCTTCTAGTCATGGTGTATAGCTGAGATTAACAGAATATTCATTTATTTAACAAGTATTTTATGCATCTACCATGTGTCATAAACTGTGCCAGCCACTGGGGACATAACACAAAAATATGAAATAGTCCCTGCCTTCATGGAGTTTAAATTACATGGAGGGCAAGAACACACATCCAAATAAGTAAATACAAAATGTCTGCATAGTATTTGGTGGCCGAAAAAGCACTAGTGTGTGTGTGTGTGTGTGTGTGTGTGTGTGTGTGTGTGTGTGTGTGTGTATTAAGGGGTAGGAAAAGCATTCAGGAAAAATCTTATGTAAAAATTCTGTTGGAGATTCTAAGAGGTAAGGGTAAAGAAGGGGTTAATTCCAAGCTTGAAGAACAACCTATGCATAGGCATGAAGATCGGAGAATCTGAGGAACAGCAAGGAGACCCGTTTGGCTGGAATAGAGAGAGCATGAAGGAGCATAAATCTGGGAAGGTTGGTTTCCACAGAACCAAAGTTTAGAATCATTCACAAGGTAATGGAGAGGCACACCATGGATGTGAGAAGGCTACAACACATTACAACTGTGAAATCATAAAGAAGTGAAGTATGTCAGCAAAGAAATATATATATATATATATATATATATATATATATATATATATATATATATATATATAAAGAAAGAAGAATCAGTCATTTAGTGAGAGCCAGGCCTATCCTGTTCTTAATCCATGAGCTTCACTTGTGATGTCAGAATAATTTGAGGAAGGCTCCACTACATTGTGCGAGATTCCTAAGTCAAACTTATGGGAGGGCATAGAAGAGAGTTTCACAGGATGACAGGTACAATATGGGTTGAGATCAGTATTCTTGGAGGAAATACCCTCATCAATGAGATCAGAGATCTACTGGGTTATTATAATAGGATTTAGTTGTTTAAGAATTGGGAATTATGGGTCTAGAGGACTTGAATATATAACATGGCTTAGTTACATAAGTTTGTTTTTAATATATAATGGGGTAGAAAGGAAGAGGTAATATGACTAAGCTTAGGAGTCTAAGCTTATTTCAGAACCAGGATTTGACTTCTATTATGCTAACCAGCTTGTGTTATAGATAAAATCATGTTTTTCTTTACTGGTCTTGGGGATGAAACAAAGAATGGTACAATGGAAAGAACACTAGAGAAAAATTTGAAGACATGGATCCAAATTCTATGTTTGTAACTTGATCAATGTCACATCTAATCCTGATTTTACATGACAACCTTTCAAATACTTGGAGACAAATTTCACATTCTTCTCTCCCCTAAATCTTCACCTTTTTATGCTAATTATCCCTAGTTCCTTCAACAAGGGCTGATGTGACATTGCTTACAGTCTACTCATTACCCTTTTCATTGTGGGCATACTTCTCTTTGCCAATGTCCTTCCTAACATGTGGCTCCCAGAATCGAAATCAATATTGGATCTGGCCAGGGCAGAGTACAATGGGATAAGTACTTCCCTTGTTCTTGATACTATGCCTCTTTTAATTCAACCTGAGATGTATTATGGATAGCATTATGATGTTTGCTTCAAACCCCAAAACACTGCAAACTCTCCTAAAAGGGAATATGCCCAGAGTTGAGTGACTATTTCTGCAAGAAATAGAAGTTCAAGGTCATTGGTTCATAGAATATATGTTGTAAAAGAAAGTATAAGAAGACTAAAAAGTTTCAGCTTGAACCATGTGTATGTATTAGGTGGAATACATAAGGTATAGATTCTCCATTCTACTATACATCATATTCTGAACAAAAAGCATTCTTTATTTGCTTGTTTTTTTTCTTTATTTTTCCTGTGTGAACAATTAGGCTAAACTCTTTGCAGTGATTACAGATCTCATTTAGGAGGCTCTGCAATGTTCTGGGCATGATGAAATCAGACTATCATCTGCAAAGACCGGCATCTTCAGGACTTCACCATTTTTACAGAATCTTTCTTTACCTGGACTCTATGCTTGATTTACTCCATGAGAGAAGCAAATACTGTTGGGAGTGTGTCTTCCTGTTTTATGTATCCCTTGATTTTAATAATCAGAATATCATCAAATTTTCACCATTAGAAAACTAACATTAAGATATGATTGTACGGTGGAAAGATCCCTGAATTTGGAGTAAGGGCACATAGGCTTGAATCTCATCTCTGCTATTTACTAAATGTATTTATTGCCTTGGAAAAGTCACTGAACCTCTCTGGGCCTCAGTTCTTCATCTGTAAAATGGCATGGGTGGGGGGAGTGGAGATGGAGGAAGAATTAGAAATAGATGACAATATTCTGTATTTTAAGTCCCTTCAAACTCTAATATTATTACTCTTCCAACTCTATAATTCTACATTACAAAGTAATGCCAAGCACTAATATTCTTTATTCTTTTTTTCTAACATTTAATGATTTTATATCTACATTAGAGGGAACCTAACCTGGTCTCAAGTTCATATACATTTAACCTTCCAGTTCCCTTAGAAACACTAAACATTACAGGCTGCAGAGGAGTTGTTGAGCTACTTCAAGAGAAGAGTTTTCCACACTGGGAAGGAAGAAGAAAACAAGCACTTATTAAGCACATGAGGGGCACTGTGCTAAGCACTTTACAAATATTATCTCATTTGAACCTCACAACAACCCTGAAAAGTAGGTGCTATTATTATCTCCATATTACAGTTAAGGAAATTGAGACAGACAGGGTCAAGTGACTTGTCCAGAGTCATGTAAGCAATTAAGTGTATGAAGCTGCTTTGAACTCAGGTCTTCTTGACTCCAGGTCCAGCAATCTATTGTACGACTGGGCGTTGTCTATATCAGTAAAGTCAAAGGTCCTAAGAAAATGTCCATATCTGTACACACACACACACACACACGTGTGTGTGTGTGTGCATATATATATATATAAAAATCATACCTTGATAACTCATGGTCAGTATGATGGCCTTCATACGTTACAAAATTTTGAAAATTAAAGTACCTTAAAAGTTGAGAATCAGGAAATCTAAGTTCTAGCCTCAGTTCTGCAAGTAATTAATTTGCTTTATATTCTTCAGCAAGCCATTAGCCCTTCTCTGAACTTCAGGCTCCTCGGGGGTAAAATGGATAGGTTAATTTGATGATTCCTATAGTCCCTTTGAGTTCTGACATTTTGTGACCCTAAGACATGGATGAAGAGGGGCAGCACGTAAGGTGAAACAAATCCACAAGTCATTTTGTCTTTTTTAGAGAAAACAGCAATGCAAATAATTCATTGCACTCTTCTCAAGAAGGTTAAAGACATAGAAATTAATAATAATCTAAGAATCCAATAATGTTGTAGACAAACTCACTGAAATACCAAATGACTTTAAAGAGCTTTAAAAATCTTTTCATCTTATTCTAATTGGACATACTCAAAATGCAGGGGAGGTGGAAAGATAGCAGGGCCAATTAGTCACAGGACCAAAATTCACCTATTCTACAGTTCTCTAAAACTTTCATTCTTTCTCTCTTCAGATTTCACACAAATGTCAGACAGAATCAAAACCCCAGAATCCCCAAATCTACAACTTGAAAAGGACAAATGGTTGTTTCCACTCCACACCTGAATCAGAATTTTCTGTACCACACATCTACCTGCCAAGTAGGGACCCAATCTCTGTTATGAGGAGGAATTTACTAGTTCCCAAAGCATCCCATTACATTTGAGGATAGAAATAAATGTTAATTAGTTTTTTGTATATTAGGCTCAAATCTGCTTCTTTCAACATCTAACCACTGCTCCTACTTTTACTTTGGGGCGGGGGGGAGGGTGTTCCAAGTAGAACAAGCTAAATCCCACTTTCACATGAGATATTTACAAAGCCATTTAACACAGTGGCTGGCATAAAGTAGGTGCTATATAAATGCTTACTCTCTTCCTTCCCCTTCCACATGACATCCCTCCAAATACTGGAAGCATGCTATTATATTTTTCCAAGTCTCCCCTCTAGGCTTAGCCTTTCTAACTTTGTTAAACAACCGTTATAAGCAAAGTGAACAGATCCTGTCCTTCAAGTGAAGAAGACCTAGGATCCAGACCTGCCTCAGACACTTAGTAGAAGTGGGAATCTTGGTGATTCATTTACCATCACAGACCTTCAATTTCAACATCTGCAAAACAAGGATGATAACAGCACCTACTTCACTGAGGATCAAAGGAGACAACAGGTGTAAAGTGCTTTGCAAACCATAACATTTTATATAAATTTCAGCTCTTATTATTATGCACAGGTACATAAAATAACTTTTTATAATGGAATGGAAGTATTGAGATGTAAGTTCATTTTCTAAAAGCTCAGTGAAAGTATTTTCAGGACAATTCCAGGAGCAGGGAAGATGATGTCATGATACATGCTTCTTGTCTGAACTTGGTTTTGATTTCTCTCTCTAGATCTCCAAGGTCCAAAAGCTTTCAATTCCATGTAGTTTGGAGATGCTCTGTTTTCAACAATGGTGGCACTTACTGAAAATAATGTTCTAATTTTTTTTTATCAATGTGATTATGAAAATAGATTTATCTATAATAATATTTAGGTTCCAATATAGTTTACCTGTTGAACTACTGATGATCATTGGCCTCTTATCTTTCCAAAAAAATATAAGATCTTTTCTTACACAAGAAACCCTATGTCCCAGCTCTAGGTATTCTCACTGCCTTTCCCCAGGCCGAAAATACTCTCCCTCCTCATCTCTATTTCCCTGCTCTCCTGGGTTCATCAGATCCCATGTAAAATCCCACATTCTTTGAGAAGCCTTTGCTTATCTCCCTCAACACTAGGGCCTTTCCTCTGTTGATTATTTCCAGTTTATGCTACATATATCTTATTTGTACATACCTATTGACTTATTGTCTATGCCACTAGACTATGAACTCTATGAGTCTTCTGACTTTCTCTGAAAACCAAGCACTTAACACAGTGCCTGGCACACAGTAGGCACTTAATAAATGGTTATTAACTGACTGACTGGAGGGAGGGTATAACATGGGAGGTCTGAGGAAAGAAGAAAAGATTTGGAAAAGCCACTGTAAGGAATAAGACAGAAAATAAATTAGGGGAGAATAAAAGGATTCTGTTCCTTCAATGACGTCTCAGATGAGATTAACTTAAATCTGTGGCAGATCTAGTCAACATGTATGAAAAACTTCACCAAGCAGCATTCAGCATCAGCTGTGTAGGATCAGAGGAAGAGACCAGGAGAAAGAATTCAAGTTTGAGGTTCCTTCATATCCCAGGCAAAGAGGCTTTATATCATGAGAAGGTTAGAATTAGATCAAAGTTGTGTCTTTTATAAGCGCTCTTGAGTCTCAAGCTCCTGGTTTTTATCATACAAAAAAAGACATTAAGAAATATTGAACCATCTGTAATTTGTCAGCATTAAATGAAAAGTAGAACACTATATACAGAAGTGAGTAATTTCATCTGGCCATATGATACATTCTAATAAACAGTTTTAAAAAACAACTTTCTTCTCTTATACTGAACAGTGTTTCATTAAATGCCCATAATTCTCCCACTGTCAAAGATTTTGATGATCCAGAAAAATTAAGGGATACAAAAGGACTACTGAAATCTCAGTGTAGAACGTTCAATTGGGCCACAGTTAAATCCATACAAGTTTCAACTACATTATGTTAGGCACAAGAAATTTAAAATAATAATAATAAAATTTACCTCAGGTAGAAATATCCACACGCACTATCAGATTTGGAAATATTTTTCTAAAAACAATGATATCAAGTGCCGTGGTTGAGTTACATTAGAAAACATTGGGAACAATAGAAGCTTGGTGTGGTTTGGTTTCTATTAGTCCCTTCTCTGTAGGAGCTTGCTCTTCTCCTTTACTCTACAGCACAAAACCTCCACTTCACCCCTCGTTCGAGCCTTCTTTGCTCCAGTCACCGAAGGTTAAATCGCTTCTTTCTTCTTGCCAAGGCCAATCCTTCTACTGTAACTCTTGATCTCATATCCAACCATTCCTTCTCTTTCTCTCCTCTTCAATCTTATCTACTAGTTTCTTCTCTGCTACTAATTAACATGCCTGGATGTTCCCAAAACTCTAAAACAAATACTTGACCCTGCCATTCCATCAAGCTATCATACTATAGCTCCTCCCCCATTCACAAACAGCTAGAAAGTGTTATCTACATTTGTTGTCTCCATTTAATTACCTTTAAATCATATTGTAATGACTTGTAATCTGGCTTCCCATGCCAATACTGAATTGAAACTGTTCTAAGATTATTGATGATTTTCTAGTTGAAAAATATAGGGAGCTTTTTTGGGGTCTTCATTCTACTTGACCTATCACAGTTTCTGACACTGATAACCATCTCCTCTTCCTGAAAAGTCTCTCCTCCTTTGGGTACTATAACATTTCATAATACTTTCCTTAAAACAATTTACAGACTAGTTACCTGGCCTTCCTTGAATCTGATATAATATTTCCTAGCTCCATGACTTTGCACAAGCCTGTCTTCCATACATAGCATTCTTTCACCTCTGCCTCTTAGGATCTCTAGCTTCCTAAAAGGTGCCACATCTGATAGCAGGATTTATGTAATTCCCTCCTCTTTCATGTAATCCCTTTCCTCCTACTCCAATCCAGAATACCCAACCTACTAAGTATATCAATGCATTGTTAATGCAATGGGAAGATCTTTCGCATTTATTAATAGGCCCATGTGACCTGCTTAAGTCACACAGAAGCCTAAGTTACATGAAGCCTGTGGTGGGAGGAGCTTGCTGAATGGAGGGAACAGGAAGGGTGGAGCAGAGCTGAGAGGAAGAGAGATGGTGGGAGTTGCACCTTGGAGAGAGAGGAGGCAGTCAGGGAGAGCTGCAGGCAGTGTGAGTGAGGGCCAGGGAGTGATTTTGCTTGAGGGTGTTCATTTGTGGGAAAGCCCTGACAGAGGGAAGGCTTGGGGATGTCAGTGCCCCCTGCATTGATAATGTGTATAGAATTATTTTGTTATGATGGATTTGGTTTTCTGGTGTTGGGATTTGGCTTTCTGGTGTTTGAATAAATGTTTTAGTTCTGTCTTCCACTTGGAGAGACTGTTATATTTTATGATGCAGAACTCTGTCGGCATATTCATAACTCCTGTAGGCACTGTGAATATTGCATTGGTGCTACACTAGGTTAACTCTAAATCCTCTCCCTCTTGAAATTACTTTGTATGTTAGTCTCTATGTACATTTAGATTCCTCTCAGTAGAATGTAAACTCCTTCAAAGCAAAAGCTGCCATTTTTTTTTTTTGCATTCCCAACATTGAGTACATCATAGGTAATTCAACAATGTTTGTCCATTTGAATCAAAACCGAGTTCCAAATCCTATAGAGCTAAGTGGAGGCACCTCATTGGCTCAAAGAAGGGACCCCATTAGATGCTTTATTTAGAGTGACAGTGGTGCAAGGGAAATGTCAACAGAGAAAAAATATATAGATATAGTTAGAAGATATAGTTTGAACCCCTGTTTTGCTACTTACTGTGTGACAGTGTTAGTCACAGGACCTCCTTGGGCCAGAGTGCCAAATGGCAAAATGACCACAATCATAGAGCTGGAATGGACCTGAGGTCATCTAGTTCAACTCTTCATTTTGGAGATGAATAAACTGAGGCCCAGAGGCATTAAGTAACATGTTCAATGTTACACAGTACACGAAAGACCTGAAGTTCAAACCTAGGACCACTGACTTCAAATGCAGGGCTCCATGTATTTTCTGAGACATCTGGTCTCTCCTAAATAATCTTTCAGGCCCCTTCCATCTCTAAATTCTATGTGTATTGTTTTGTTTTGTTTCTAGCATTTAAAAAAGTGCTTTCACTTGACTTCACAACAGTCCCATGTGGCAAGGGCAGGGATTATTATTCTGATCTTACAAAGAAGAAAACTGAGACCCAGCAGGGTTGACTAACTTTAAGTTAACTGAGCAAACATTTATTAAGAACTAACATGTGCTGGTTGCAACCAAATGTGCAGTGCATTATATTGGGAAAAGTGAGCACTCTCAACCTGAAAGTTTGGTTAAAGGAGGCAAACAGGCTAGGTGATATGTAAATTCATATTGTTTATGCCCTTAAAGCTAGCAGCATACATACATGTATGAAGCCAGATAAAATCTGACTGTCTGAACAAAAGAATGAGAAGGTTTAAATACATTTTTAGAACAGTCACAACTCAGAATGTCTGTGTTACTCAATTTTATAATCTCCATGTATGTTTAACCATGATACAAGAAAAGGACTTTTCTTTTTTTTTTTAATTTATTTTTAATATGTTTAGTTTTCAGCATTGATTTTCACATGCATTTGAATTACAGATTTTCTCCCCATTTCCACCCCCCCACTCCAAGATGGCATACACTCTGGTTGCCCTGTTCCCTAGTCTGCCCTCCCCTCCGTCACCCCATGCCCCTCCCATCCCCCTTTCCCTTACTTTCTTGTAAGACAAGATTAATCTCTATGCCCCATTGCCTGTACATCTTATTTTCTAGTTGCATGAAAAAAAAAACTTTTTTACTTTTGAACATCTATTTTTTTTAAAACCTTGAGTTCCAAATTCTCTCCCCTCTTCCCTTCCCAT
>CM053622.1:80193361-80278442 GCA_028646595.1 Phalanger gymnotis | reverse complement strand
CTAAAGCTGCCCCGCCTCCGTTGCCCCAGGGGTGGTAGGCGAACCGCAAACTCCGTCATCCCGCAGCTTTACCCACTAACCTTCTCTGTTATCTTTGCTGTTTGTGGGTTGTGAGGTCTGGTACATGCCACAGCTCAGTAATTCAGCATGCTAGGGCACTCTCCGCTCCACTCCTGGTCTCGTCGGTCCGCGGTCTGCCGCGCTGCTGGTCTCTGCTTGGCTCAGCTCCGCCCCCCTCAGCTGGGAGCTGGGAGTTCTGTGCGGGACAGACCTTACCCCGAGACCATCCAGGCTGTCCTGGGCTGGAGCCCTGCTTCCCTCTGCCACTTTGTGGGTTCTGCAGTTCTAGAATTGGTTCAGAGCCATTTTTTTATAGGTTTTTGGAGGGACTTGGTGGGGAGCTCACGCCAGTTACTGCTTTCTAGTCGCCATCTTCGAAAAGCACTTTTCTTAATTGAACAGGTTGTAAATATGATACAAGAGTTGACAAAAGGTCAACTGAAATTACAACCAGGATCTCTGTGTTTAATTTACCATTAGCACGCCATAACATAGTATATGTCCATAAAATATTAAGACAAGAAAAAAGTCACATTATTCAAGATAGTGTCTCAGGTTAAGGGTCTCATCTTTAATGGCCATAGATAGAGGAAAGAATGCTCTTAAGTCAGCCCCATCTGGCCTTGTTGACATAGGAAGAGGTATTCTCTGAGTAAATTCAGAGAACAAAGGCTCTTCTGGTTGATTATTAGTTCAGGTTCTGGCACTTACTGAAGTTACTAAATTGATACTTAATGATTATCAGCACATCAAATGACTACTATCAAGTGTAAAATGACAAGAGTGCCTGCCTTCAAGATGAAATATAAGAGGACATCATTTGTACAAAAACATGTAGAGGTTTTTACCCAAAAGTTGGTGAAGATATAAGCTTAAAAGTTTAAAACTGCAGTAAGATTTTTGAGTCAACCTGTATAATATGAGGTTGTCTGTGATCAGGACAAAGACCTTGAGATTATCATAAGGTGATGTTGGCTAGTTATGCAAAATGGACTCACCCTAATGATTAAAACAGCTCCCCAATTAATCTCACCATCTCTACTCTCTCCATGTGCCAATCCATCCTACACACAACTGGTATCTGGGTGACCTTGAGTAAGTTATCAAAGTGTGCTAGGCCTCACTTTCATTCCCTCCTAGGTTACTCAAAGGATCTTCACAACACCTACATGAATTAGCTACAGGAGGGATTATATCAAGAACAATACCATGGTATAATGAGAAAGCACTGGATTTAGAATCAGAAGACCTAAGACTGAAGCTTTTTGCTTTTACTTTGCTGTGACTTTAGTAAAGTTCCTTTATGTTCCTTTCCTTAGCTGTAAAATAAAGTGCTCTAATTGGATGACCTTTCGACTCTACAATCCTATGAAATCCTAATGACCCTATGAGGTCTGTGATTATTATATTTCTATTTAATAAATGAAAAAAAAATTAGGACCAGATAGATAAAGTGATTTACCAAAGGTCATATAGCTAATATGCCATTGGAGGAGTGTGAGAACTAGCAGTTGTACTATTGGTTGTAATCACAGTCATAGTAATAGTAATCAACAACAAAAAACCTTTAAAATAATTGATTACAAAAACACTTAAGAACAGCATTTTAATAGATGTCATGCTAACAAAAATGTTCACAACCTCCAAGCTAAATGGAACTAAAAAATTTCATATTTTGAAAAAGCCTCTGAGGACAAGGAGATCAAAAAGCTCTAGGAGATCAAAACCATGTGGGAAAAAGATGAGATGTGTATCATTCCTGTTGTTCAGTCTACTGCTGGAGTTTGACTACAGATGCTTTCAGTGAGTCTACAGAGGTGTTTTAGTCACTTGTGCAATGGTTCATGGTACATTAAATAGAAAAGAATACTAACAGAATAGCAACTTCTCCCAGATCTGTTCCCACTTGAACTCCAATGAAAAAGATGAGGATCAAATAATTACAAAGATGATGAAGATGATGATGATAACATAGAAATGTCACATTTCTATTGCACTTAAAAACTTAAAAAAAAGATTTCTTCTCAATAACCCAGAGAAGTAGACAGATAATACAAGTATTATCATTCATATTTTATAGATGAGGAACTTAAAATTATTAGACAGAAAATAAGTGACTACCTACCAAACTGAACTTGGGCAAATTTCAGAACTAGAATTTGGACCCAGGTTTCCTGATTCCAAATCTACTCCTCTTTCCACTACCACACACAGTTATTTTGTCCCCCTAACTGATGAGAGGAATGTAACTGTTAACTAAACATCAGTGAGCTAGGGCCAATATTTATCTTCCCTTGATGAAGAATATGATTAACTGAATGGCTCATCATTTATTCTCTTCATAAAGCTAAGTCAATTAGTGAACAGGTTAAGTGCCAGTTGGAAATAACCTTGCCACATCAGCAGCTAGCACACACAACAGTCCGACGCGACAAAGACTGAAGGGAGGTGAAAGAAATAAGAGTCGCCACAGCTTAAAATTTCCATGCACTTTAGAAACTCAATTAATGTTAAGCTTGTGACAGCCATGCAAAAGTAAGGTGATTTGATAGTCAAGGATTAGACACCATCGTACATGAAAATACTGCTCAGAATTGTCTGGACTTTGACAGACTGACTTATTAACTAGGGCCTTTTTTTTTTCCAGGCAGGCATTTCAAATTAACTTTCCTTATAGGAATAAAACTTTCAAGTAAGAGCATAAAACGCACATTCTTTTTTTATGGAAATAAATAAAAAGAGATCATGGGAGGTTACAATTATGTACACTGTGGTAAAGACTGTCTTCTTAAAAATCATATGAATGAATTTAAATAGATTTGCCCATTACATATGTAAAGATACTTAAATGGATACTTAATGAGATAACCAATAGACACTTAGATGCATGCTTAACTCAGAAGTCAGTAGTTTTAAAACCATATGTAATGATTTCCCTTTAAAGAAAATGATACCCTTTAGACAAAAGCCTTGACTCCCCAACTAACCTCTGTTCTCCAAATCCTGCAAACACACAAAATAACCTTCCCAAAGAACACCTCTGACAATGTCATTGTCATTTTCTTTGAAACCTATCATGGAGCCCTATCACTAACAAAATCAAGTTCAACTTCTGTAGACTTATACAGTCTGGTGCCACCTTTCTAGGCTCATCACTTAAATGGTACCTTGGTTGCCATTACCTGGACACTGGCCAACTTATCAACATCTTTCTTGAGCTATGGTGCCCAGAACTGAAGGCGAAAATGCAGACAAGGTCTGAAAAGGTAGGATGCTACTGCCTCCTTTTTCCTGAAAACTGTGCTTCTCTTAACATACTACCAGATGGTATTAGGGTTGTTGTATTTTTTTTTGTCTACAAAGTCAAATTATAAACCTGTATTGAGTTTAAAACTAAAGTCCCCCAAAATTTTTCAAACAATCTGCTACCTAACCATGGAGCCCTCATCCTATACTTGTAAAATCAATTTTCTGAATCTAAGTATGAGACTTTATAGCTTTGCCTATTAAATTTCATCTTACTAAACTCATCCTAATATTGTATTACATAAAGAGTTTTCTGCATCCTGCCACTGTAATAGTGATAATTATGACCCCTAGTTTTAAGTCATCTGAATATGATGAGACGCCATCTATACCTCTACAAAAATGACTAATAAAAATATCACAGAGCAAAGAATAGATCCCTGGAGCCAATGGAGAAATCTTGCCAAACTGACACTGAACTATTAGCAACTAACAGTTTTGCCATTTAGCTAGTTCCAAATCCAAAATGCTTCTTTGCTATAATCTAGGCATACTATTTGTATGGCATCCCTGTGGTCTTCTACTTTAAAAATCACGTCTCCCAAAAGAAAATAAGAGTAGGCTGGCATGAACTATGCTGGATTTTTGTAATCATTGCTTCCTTTGCAAGATGTTCTCTAACTCTTTAAAAATTTGTTCCAGAATTTTCACAGGAATCAAATTTAAGCTCATTGGACTAAAGTTTAGACTCTGATCTCTTCCCTTTTTGGAAAATAAGATTTTCAAAATAATTTTAATCTGATAAACTTTTGCCTTCTATAATCCAACAGTACAACTTCTATTCTCCATGGTCTTTTGAATCATCGAGGCAGTGAGTGCCTCAACAATCACAACACCTAGTTCTTTCAGTAGCCAAGCACACACTTCATCTGAATCAAGACACATAAATTCAGCAAAAGTAATTAGAAGCCCTCTCACTCTCTCTTTTATCTGCTACCACGAGACAGCTAGATGGGTGGATAGAATGCTGATCCTAAAGTCAGGAAGACCTGAATTTAAATTTGATCTCAGATACTTAACCTGCTGTGCGACCCTAGGAAAATCATGTAACTTCTGTCTGCCTCAGTTTCCTCAATAGTACCTACCACCCAGGATTGTTGTGAGGATCAAAAGAGATAATATTTTAAAGTGCTTAGCACAGTTCCTGGTACATATTGGGGCTTACTTAATAAATACTTGTTCCTTTCCTCTGAGTTTCCTATCAACAGGAGTCTTTAGGCAAAGGCTATATATGACCACTAGTCAGTAATGTTTTATCGGAGATTTCTATTCGGGTACAGGTTCATAGTTCCCAAGTCTCTTCAAACTCTGATTGTACAAAAAAAAAAAAAAGTACTGTTACCCTACAGCTACTATTCCTCTCTATAACATATTCATGCTGCCCTTCCCAGCTTTTGATTGCTACTAGGGACTCCTTTCCCACCATATCCTAGGTACATAGATTTCATTGTCCTATGAACTCTGATGCACATGGAACATTAAAACTGAGAATGACTATAAAGACCACCGCCAACAACAACAACAATGCATTGGGAACCCCAAGGGTAATTTAATATACTACTCATGATATTCTTTTAGATGTATTCATTAAGTGCTTAAAATAACTATAACTTTTGCCCCCAAAAGCTCCAAATTAAAGTGTACATTACCTAATTATAAAATGTAAAATTGTTTTCTACCTATACCTATGAAAGCTCTAAATATAAATTTATAAAACTCTAATTATAAAATAATTATGAATATTTTATGGGGTGTTCTAAAAGAATTAAAAGTATTCCAGCAAGATCTCAAAAGCTTACTATTATCTGTAAGACACCATATTAATTTTTTTTTTTATTTTACAAACATTCTTTAATATAAATAACATTTTAACGAAACAGGTTACAACCTGGAAGATGTTTAACACAATATAATTGTATACAAACCTAATTTCTATGGTGTACTATTTTATTTGAACAAATATTTGGGATATTTGGCTCTACACCAAATAAACACAATCTTAAAATCTGTTTGCAACATAATTGGGTAATTATTTACTGCTTAAGGTGCCATTAAAGAATTTTTAGTATGAATTAATCCCTTGCAACATCATCTTGAACTCCCAAGGGGCTCATGGACTACAAAACAGGAAACATTGATCTAGGCCCAGCCCCGTTCATTTTACAAATGAAAAAAACCTGAAACTCAAAGAAGTTACATGTTTTCCCCAAGCTTCTAAATGGCAAAGCATAAATCGAATGAAAGTCGAAGATTTTAAGCCAATGATCTGTCTGTCCAGTTTGAGGGTATGAGGGTAATATACTGCATCCTTTTTACCCTCTTAGAACATATTTTAAAGTATTCTTTCTTTCCATAAGGTTTCTATCTCTATGTCTTATTAATAACTTCTAATCATTGAAATGGGACAGTTTCATCTTCCCCTTCTACCTAGGCCTACAAGAAGTAAGAATTTTATTAAAACCATCTTATTCATGTACTCCTGAATATGTTACTCATAATATTTAGCCAGTCTTTCAGGCAACAGTTGTGGCAAGAGATGGTAGGATCTGTATTAGGATGGTATGGATGGAGAAGAGAGAATGAGTCTGAGGGATACTAAAAAAGCAGAATTAAAAGGACTGAACAAATGTGAAGGCTGAGAGAAAAGGCAGAATAGGTGATGGCTCTTTATGTGGCAAAGGGAATAGAATAATCAAGTGAGAAAGTCTATTTTAGGCCTGGGGAATGGTATGAATAAAGGCTCAGATGCAGGAAAAACCAGCATGAGCCTGCAGAACAGCAAGGAGTATCTTGTCCCTGGGTACGAGTTCTAGTTCTGCCTTGTGTGACCCTGGCAAAGAAATTTTTGCCCCTTTGAGCCACAATAACTTCTATAAAATGGAGGGATTAATACTTACTTTTACTATTTCTCAAGAATGTTGCAAGAGCTAGTGAAAATAAAAAAGTGACACATTGCTGTTATTACTACTACAAACAGTACTGCTCCTACTACTGTTTTTTTTTTAATGCCTTCTTACTGATTTATACTTCCATGCACTTCCCAAAGCAATGGCCTATGTCAGGTCTCAAGCTGGGCACTAAGGATTAGTTACTTCAAAATTATCTAAAAATTAATTATTTGCATGGTGATTTCAATTTAATTAACAATCGACAGAACTTAACCTTCTGAAAATGTGTCCTTTGTGGACGCAATATATGGTCAATTATGGCATTGCTAACGTTTCAGCTCTGAGATGCAGAGAAACCCTTCAATAATCAGAACCTTTGCCACCATCCCTACTCTAACAAAAGTTTAAATAAGAATGAATTCCCATCTGTCTAAGAAGTTATGTCAGTTCCCAGTGTTAAATGTGGAGCAGAAAGAGCAGAGGAGAGTGAGAGTTTGTCAATTATGAATCACACAAGAAAATCAATATCAATATTTTATAATCACACCTTAGTTTTGATTCATAATCATATTCCTTAGCTTGTTAAACTTCATTGACAAGATTTTCCATCATTAAGTTCAAAAAGCTTACCAAACATTTATTAAACATCTAATAAAAGGGGATTTTGGCTTGAGGCAATTGAGTGACATAATGGATGGAGCAGTGGGCCTGGAGTCAGGGAGACCTCAAACATTTACTAGCTGTGTGAATCTGGGAAAGTCACTTAGCTTCCTTCTCTGCCTCAGTTACCTCAACTGTAAAATGGTCTACCTCCCAGGGTTGTTGTTCAGATCAGATGAAATAATATTTGTCAAGAGTTTTGCATGGTGCCTGGTGTACTGTAGGTGCTTAATAAATGCTTATATCCTTCCTTCTAGTCAAGATGGTTACCTGAAAGGTAGCTCAGCTCTCCCAAAGCTACTCCAACAAAAACCTAAAAATCATACCATGCCAAAAAATTATCAAGAAATCCAGAAAGAAAGTACAAGTGAATTTTTCCAACTCAGTAGAGAAACAATGAGGTCTGTTTGAGGGTAAGAGAATAAAAGGGGGAAATGGTGTCAGAAGCAAAACAAATTTCCTGATCCTGAAGGAGAGATTAAAAGGTGGTCCGTGGTCACAAAGCTAGCTAGTAGGTCACAAAAGGGACTTGAAACCAAGACTTTCATTGTCTAGGTCCAGCATTCTGTCATATATGTAGGGAAGATAGTGTAGGACTATGTCTGGGAGCAGCTTGACTGGAATACATGTTCCATGAAGTAAAATAAGACTCAAGAAATGAGTTGAAGGCAAATTGCAGAGGGCGTTAAAAGCAAGGCTTTTTCAAAGTCATGACGAAAAATTATAGGCTTCTGAGCAAGAATGTAACATGATCACACCTATACGTTTGGAACAATACAGGGTGTCTATAAAGTCCATGTGCAATTTAAATTTGCAACTTTGTGTGATAGAAAGAATCTGTAACAAGTATTAGAAAGTTTGATGTATCTAGTTTATTTTTGTCTTTGGAAATTTTGTTTATTTTATTTTTATTTTTAGAAATTCAACTTAAAAATTACCTATTTTTGATGATTACTGTTGACCCATGGCTTCACTAGAAGAGAAAGTAAACTGTCTTCTACCAAACTACTAAAATCTACCACCGCTGACCAAAGTCTGCCATTTTCTTGGCCTCCACGTTCGCCAGATTTGATTCCACTGGACTTCTTTTTATGGGGACATGTGAAAACTAATGTTTATTCAACCAAACCTCAATCTAAAGAAGACTTGCAAGCTAGGATAACTGAAGTGATTGCTGGCGTTACTGAAAATCTGCTAGAAAATGTTTTCCACAAACTACAGAATTGTATTACCCTTTGTAATAGTAATGATGGTGGACACGTTGAAATTTAACAAGAATAATCAAAAAATTAAGTGTTTCTTCTTCCTTTTGCTTTTTACAGATTCTTTCTATCACATACAGTTACAAAGTTACAACTATTTTTAATTGCACATGGACTTTATGGACACCCTGTATTTTGGCAATCTTGTTTAGGTGGAGTGGAGTAAAGAAAATGTGGAGGAAGCTGATCAATTAGTAGGCTATTCATTCAATTCAGCAAACTTTTATTCAGTGTCTTCCACTCCTTAGGCAAAATCAGTCTCAGGTACTGAGGATGAAAAACAACACCATCTTTGCCCTTAAAAGTTTTCATTCTAATGAAAGGTCAGACAAGTATACAAGTAGAATGTTCTAAGTGCAAAGGAGGGGTTTAGGTAAAGACCAATGAGAAATATTAAGAAAGATCCCTTTGAGGGGAAGGGATGGTATTTAGGGAAATGCCTCATAGGAGAAGTGGCCCCTGAATTGATGATGAAAGCTATTGCAATAGTCTAGACAAGAAAGAATTAGGGTATGACCAAGAGTGATGCAATGCAAGACAAAAGGATGGGACATAAGTGAGAGATGCTACAGAGGCAGGCATAAAATTTTGTTACTTCCAAAAATTAAATCCATTCTCAAAGGACAAAGATTTGCTGCTAGTAATGAGACTAAAAAGAATATGTTACGGTTTCATACGAAATTTTTCCTTCTGTGTTTTGCCTTGTATATGAAAATGATCATGTTTGTTGGTGTCTGTCAAGTCCCAAATTTTTTTTAAAAAAATTCAAGAATGTGCTACAGGATCTGGAGGAAGTTCCCCAAGAGGAATCCACATAAAGTCTGAGCAAGAGCAATAGCATGAGACTCCAAATATAAATTCCCAAGAGGATGGCTCTGAAGGAATCACACTCATTCCGGTCTGTTGGACACAGACCCAAAAGTTTTCCTCTGTAGGCCTGTCATGGATCTTGGGCCTGGGGAGAGGAGCCTATAACACTGATTTATCTTTCAGTAAATGTTCCATTACACTAGTATGTCCCTTCTGAGCACCTTATCCTAAGGAGATGAGGAAGTTAAGAAAATTTATAGAGCAATATTCAACTGGGTATATTCTGGTCATTTACATGCTAATTGGTTCACCCTACATTGAAAGTGTTTAGGCTTCAAGGTAAGATCAAAAGCCTCACAAGGGGGAAGAGAGAGGAGAAAGAACCTATTATGTATAAACAGAGATATACATTTACCAATATGGTAAATGCCTTAAATAGTCTACTATCATAGAGAAAACCATGGAGTTTTTCAGCTGGGAAAAAACTTTTAAAACATGACTTCCAAAAATCTAATTTGACTTGCTCAAGATCAACCAGGAAGTGAATCACATATCCAAGCTGAATCCAAATGATCTGCTACAAGTATATTGCTCCTCCTGTTATGCAATCTAGAATGATGAAATTATTTTCCCAAGGTCATATGATGGGTTTATGGCAAAGCCCGGACTAGAAACCAGATGTCTAGTAAAAGGTTACTTAGATTACACCACAGAGCATTCTTTTACACTCAATAATTCAAATAGATTTTTCCTAGGAAAAGAGGGAGAACAAAGCCATTTATTTTTTTGTATAAATCAAGGATTTTCATGTTCTCCTTAAAAACTTAGGTCATTGTATGAAGCATCTTACAGACTATATACATATATGTTAACTCCCACTCTATGCCACCCCTAATCACTATTCAATTAACATTCTCAATAAACTTATCTCTGTTTTCCAAGGGCAAGGTCTTCCTTCTTGATGTGAAACGGGAATTATCAGCACTTTCCAAATGAAAACAAGGGGAGAAAGTTGTCAAATAACTAATGGATTAAAACTGTATGCTTTGCTCTAAGGGAATCAGGGCCTCCTCCTAATTCAGATCTGTTTCAAGAAAGACCATCTCCTTCCTCAGCTAAGTCTCTCCATGTGGAGAGGGACAAAGCCAATAATCCAGAGGGATTCAGTGGAGAGACTCCTTCCCCACCCTGCTTATACTAATTTAGATGAGAGATATCACTGAATTGAATGATTGCCTGAACCACAGCACTGCACCCCCTGATGGTCCACCTCGGCCACAGCCCAGTAGTCTGTCTGTGTCAATGCATCAACTCCCATTTATCTCATCTGACTAGTCTGGCTCATTGTTAAAAATAAACATTTCTTCAAAGTGCCAGCAGAACTCACTCCAAAGGCAACTGCATTTCGCTCTCTCAATCCTCTCTTTCATAATGACTGTGGTTCTGTAAAAGGAAAAGCTGTTGGGGTAGATGGAGTGAGTCAGATCAACCCTCCATATTCAGAAATAATAAAAAGCCTTTTTTCTAACTCTAATATCCTACTGCCACAACCAATAATACAGGGCCATCTTGCAAATAAGCAGATTCTATCATGATCCTGGAATCTTTAAAAATGTGGCAAAGTTGTTACAAACAATAAAGGAAGCAATGAACTGAAATAATGTTATTTTCCTTCTTTTCCTCCCCTCTCCAACAAACATTCAACAAACATTTATCAAGTAGTTTGCATTCATTCTGCTATATTATTTCATCATATTTCCATAAAAAATTCATAGACTTTTGAAGTTTTAGAGCTAGAAGGTATTTTAGAGATTATCTACTTAAGGAAAATAGAATTGGAAAGCTGTAAGTAGCTTTGGAACACAGAATATTGGAGCTGGAAAGGACCATAGAACAAAGCACGTTAAAACATATCGATATCAGTGCTGTCCACAAAGCTTTGCAATTTTAGCTCTTGAGATAATACAAGAGGCTGTTCTGAATAACAAAAAAATGACTTTGTGTCCATAAACCTAACGTGAAAATGTTTATATATTGTATTTTTCTACTGGACGTGACTTAACCTTCACCCAGAGAATTTCCAAAATGATGCCATAATGAGCTGTGTCCTATTGGAAGGGAAAAATGAATCAAGATCTTTAACTCTTCTCTAGTTGACCCCTACTCTCCTACCCTTTTGTACTGCTTATGAACTATTATTTGCAACTCCATCAGAAAATCAATAAAGAACATTTGTTTTTCCTGGAGTAAAATAATTTCTTTAGAAAAACCCACTGTTAGGAACTATTTGCTCTTAACCTGCTGCCTCTCTGAACTTCCATCAAATCTCTCTCCTTTCAAAATTTTACTCAACAACTTTACAAAGCATGATTGGAGAAAGTAGAGGAGAGAGAGTGTGGCATAGAATTCTTGACTCCATCAGAATCTTTAAAGCAAAGAGAGTAAATAGTTTAATATAACTTAGGAATCATGAGGAATAAGATGCTACTTTAATTCTCTTTACCACAATACTTAGCTAAAAGAATGTTTCAACAATCCGGCTAGCAGCTGTTGTGGGGGTGAAAGCCCAACAACAAGAACGCTACCAGCACGCTGCCAACAGCACAGGTTCTTTTGATCTGTTTAACTAAGGAAAGCTACGTTGAGGGGTCTGACAAGCTTACTTTAATTCAGCAAACAAATATCATTCACTTAGCTCAGGGGGGAAAGGCAGCACCCTGAACTTCAGAACAAAATACAAACAAATTACAAACATCGACAGACAGACCTTGTCTGATTCAAATCCCAATACATATTTACCAAAGTTCAACACAGTCTCAGCATCCTGGTTTACGAGCTGGAGGGCTCCTTAGCTACAGCTGCCCAGAGTCTCTGCATCAGCACCATCACGAGTGAAAGCCCTGCGCAAATGATCTGTCCTATCTTCTTATAGGGCTTTAGATGTCATCAAACGTCATCTGGAAGACCAGAACTTAGGCTGCTATGATTGGCTCTTGAGTTAGCCCCTCCCCTTAGAACCCTGGTTGGTTCACATCCACATAGGTTAGGTTAACACCTAATAAGGGTTAGAGCCTGGGGCTTAGCACTTAGTAAGACTCAATGAAATACACTGAATTACTCAAATGAAACAATAGCCAAACCCTTCAAGGGCAGTTGTTGAACTAAGTGCTAAGAGCCCATTTTGCTTACCAACACAAAGAGTCAGGGGAAAACTTCATGAAGGTGAAGGAAGTTCAGCTAAGACACGGAGAACGGTAGTAATCCAACAATTGGTGTGGAGAAAGGTCATATTTCAGGCAGAAGGGATATCATGTAGATGGGAAAAGTGAATCAAGATCAATTATAACTCTTTTCTCTAGCCCTCCCCATCCTCCTACCTTTTTGTAAAACAAGCGAACAATTAGCTAGCATCCCCATCTCCTCCCTACAAAAACCTGTATTCAATCTTAAGCTCTGATGGGTGCCTTCTGGCCTTATACTAACTGAACCAGGCCTCCATCTCACTTCCCCATCACCAGCTCCAAATGATGCCTCTGGACTACAAGCACTTTCTTTTCAACCCACCTTTGAATGTTATCTTCCTCATTAGATTATGAGCTCCCTGAAGATAGAGACCTTAATGCCTACATGCTTTTGTACACCCAGCAATTAGAATAGTGCTTGAAACAGAATGAAAGCTTAATAAATTTATATATATATATGTAATATATACACACATATATACACACACACGTGTGTGTATGCCATGTGTGTCTGTGTGTATACACATGTACATACATACATGCATAAATTCATGTATATATGTATTGTGTACATGTGAGTATACCTATATCTAAGCTATCTAGCCTATTATCAAATATGGCTGAAAAGCTAGAGTGCAGATTTTGGAAAGGGCCTTAAATAGTACTAAGAAGCTGTCATTTTACATTAGAGGCAACTTGGAGCCATTGAAGATTTCTGAGTAAGGGTATGACATGATCAGATATTAGACTTAGAAATATTACTTTGGGGGGGGGGGGGGGTAGAAATGGGGAGAAAATTTGTAATTCAAACTCTTGTTAAAATCAATGCTGAAAACCAAATATATTCAATAAAAAAATAAAAATAAAAAAAGGAAATATTACTTTGACAGTTTAGTAGAGGATGAATTGAATGGAGAAGAGAACAGAACCAGGGGAACCAATTAAGAATTTATTAAAATGGGAGCAATATGAGGAAACCTAAGGGAACAGATATGAAACATGCTTTGGAGGACAAATACATTGGACTTGGCAAATAATTAGATATGTGTGTTGGTAAGCAAAATGGGCTCTTAGCACTCAGTTCAACCAAGTGCCCTTGAAGAGTTTGGCTTTTGTTTCCTTTGATTAATTCAGTATATTTCACTGAGTCTTAGTAGGTGCTAAGCCCCAAGCCCAAACCCCTATTAGGTGCTAAGCCTATGTGGGCGTGAAACTCCCAGGGTCCTAAGGGGAGGAGCTAACTCAAGAGCCAATCATAGCAGCCTAAGTTCTGCTCATTCAGATGACATCTGATGACGTCTGAAACAGTATAAGAAGAGAAGACAGAGCTATTTGCTCAGGGCTCTCACTCTTGGTGGCATGTTGATGTGGAGACTCCAGGCAGCTGTAGCTAAGGGCCCTTCAGCTCGTAAACCCAGGTGCTGGGACTTTGTTAAACTCAGGTAACTATGTATTGGGATTTGAATCAGACAAGGTCTGTCTGTCAATGTTTCTAATTTGTTTGTATTTGTCTCGAAGTTCAGGGTGCTGGCTTTGTCCCCTGAACTAAGAAAATGGTATTTGTATGCCAAATTAAAAGTAAACTTGTTAACCCCTTAACATTGCTTTCCTTAGTAAAGCAGATCAAAAGAACCTGGGCTTTTGCAGCGTGCTGGTAGCATGCTTGTTGTTGGGCTTGTGTTGGTCTTTCATCCCCACAACAGCTGCTAGCTGGATTGCTGAAACAATATGGTAGAGATAAGGAAGAGGGAAGATTCAAAGACAACTTTGAAGTTTCAGCCCTTGAATGAAATAGAGAAGTTTGGAGAAAGAATAGTTTTAGTAAGGTAATCAATTCAGTTTTAAATATATTGAGTTGGGGGTGCCAGCGGGACACAAAATAAAGGCATGTAGTAGGGAGTTAGGATAGGATAGGAGTTTAGGGGAGAAAGAAAATGGATATATAGATTTGGGAATCATATAGCTAGAATGGGAGAATTATAATAAATAACAGAAAACAAAAATATACATTTCAGTCATCAGAGGATAGATGTGAACACAGAAGGGAGTCTCTAGCAGAATACTATTTTTTACTCCCATGCTGATTAATTTGTTTTTTCTGTGACTTGGATAAAGCAGAGATATTATCCTTATCAAATTTACAGTTGACAAAAGCTAGGAGGGATAGCTACTCTTAAGGAAACGAGGATATACACACATACAACACACATATACATATTCATCATATGTATGTATATGCACATTGTATGTGTGTATATCCTTGTTTCCTTAATATATATGTATATATACACATATACACACATATATGTATATATATATATACATACTTACAATAAAATTGGCCAGAACACTGGACTAAGTCTAAACAGATAAAAATAGCAGTAAAAGTCTTGGAAATGGGTATCAAAAAGTTAGCATTGCAAATATAAATTAGGGAAGCATATGGCCGTTTGTTTAAAAAGTAGTCAGAGGAGTCATAGATTTTTTAAGGCTGAAGTTCTCTATATGATTCAATAGTTTGATTTGGCATCCAAAAATCTACTACAATCTCAAGATGCATTAAAGAGGCATTGTATCGGAGACAGGATCTATATTGCTACACTATGTGTATGTGTGTGTGTGTGTGTGTGTGTGTGTGTGTGTGTGTGTGGTTGTTGTTCTTCTTCTTCATTCTTGAAGAGGACCATAATGACATCAATCTGTTACAGTCAAGTTACAACGCAACTGTGGCTAATTAGACCAATGTGAGGTCGAATGCTCTACCACAGGTCAGGCACAAATAGTCCATGTGAATATATAGGGTGGATGCTCTAAATGTGTGCATCTCATGTTCCTACAATTCTGCTTAGCTCACTGAGCACAGTACCTTCTCAGATGTGGGCATGCTATGCTGAGCAGTCCTGTGCCATGTCACACAAACAATTCCAAAGTTCTTCAGAGAGACTTTGAGAGTGTCCTTATACTGCTTCTTCTGACCACCATGTGAACACTTGCCCTGTGTGCATTCTCCATAAAATAGTCTTGTATATATGTGTGTATGTGTGTGTATATATATATACATACACACACATACACAATATACAATACATTGCTATATCCTGCCAGAACACATTTGCTATACTGTGTTCAGTTGAGGATGCTACATCTTAGGAAGATATAACTAAAATACAATGTTATACATGTAGGAAAGTAGAGATACAAAGATTTCTAAGAAGTCATTTTGAGTTGGAAGGATATGGAAGACTTCATGAAGGTGGTGACATTTTAGTAGAATTTTAAGAAGTAGAAATGAGGAATGAGTCATTCCAAACACTGGTAATGACTGGAGGCAGTGAAGTGAAATGGAAAAAGACCAGACAGACAGACAGATAGATCTGGAGACCAATGGCTTGGGTTCAAGTCCTATCTTCCACTTACTATCTAGGTGATATTGGGCAAGTCCTTTCACTCTTCTCTGTCTTTTGTGGATTTTGGCTCAAATGTCACCTCATAGATCCAAACTCCTATGAACTTCTATAACATTATCCACTGTGACCATCAGGTCTTCTTCACAACTGTACATGAAGTCCATTCCTCCTACTCTTGTACTTTTGCATCTTGTGTTTCTTCACTGCTGGTCAAGAATGTGCTCATTTTTTCAACTTAAAAGCCCAAACACATCTGTGAAAGTAACCCATACATGTGACCATTAAAAGTAAAGACAATGACACCTTGAATATATATGATCAGAGAAAAAGCTCACCCACAGGGCAAGAGCCCACAGTCACAAGCATTTGTAACAGTTAAAACTGGGTAAGGAAATGAGCAGATCACATTGCAAATTTCGAAATGTGCACCTGACAGATGTTGAATTAACATTGAAATGATCTTCTCAGTACTTGATCATAGCAAAACAAATTAAATCATCAATAGAGCAAAGCCCTTTCAACATTTCCATGTGGCACCTGCTAAAAAACGTGATGATCAGTTACGTTAATTAACAGCAATGTTTCTTTCAGACAACAACTCATAAAAAGAGGGAAGAGTAAAAAGATAATGGGGCTAGGAGGCACGTTCGATTATTAGTTTCCTTCAAGTATATACATGTAAATACATATATACACATATATATAAACATGAATATTTCCTAGTGATGCTATATGACTTTAAACTGTAAAGCACTACGATTGTACAATGGCATCTGGTGACCCAAAGTATAGCAGAAAGTACAGCGCATCTTACTGTAAGATATAATATGTTAATAGCAATAACTTGTCTACAAGAAGTGGTATAAAAGACACCACTAAGGCTGTGAAAAACTGGAAAGAATGTGAGCTAATTATATAGCATATAGCATATAACAAGTGCTGTACCTTATCCATAGAACATTGAAAATTTCAGAGGAATGTTTCTAGTACACTAATAAGATCTTCTAACAAAGATTTCAAAAAAGTGACCAAGAAGCGGGATGAGAAGACAGGGATGAGTCGCAAGCTTCAAAGGAGAGAGAAGTACAATAATTGGTGTTGATCAGATTCCAGATCTATTGACATCCAGATCTAAGCAGCATTTTCATTTTTAAGCCCTCTAAAGATACATCCTGGAAGCCTCTTGCTAATGCCATGGGAAAAAAGTATAAAGAGATCAGATTGGTTTGAAGAGGGGAAGAGGGAGAAGCCAGAAGATGACTCATAGAATTACAGAATCTCAAAAGTGGTAAATTACTTCAGAAATCAAAAAGCACAACCCCCACATGAAGAATGCATCTTCCTCCAATATTCCTGACACCTGTTTACCCCTTCTTCATCTGAGGACCTCAAATGACAAGGAAACAAAGATCCCATTCCCCTGAAGTGCATATTCCGTTGTTAGAGAGCTCCAATTCTTAGAAGTTCCTTTTTATGTTAACCTAAAATATAATTTCTATACATATAAGAGGCATTTATTAAGTATCTGCCAAATTGAATTATGCTACAGCTTCCAACTGCAGGTACTATTTGTTTTCTGTTGCACAGAAGATATAATCCCTCTTTCCTTTTCCTTATAATCTCTTTTCCCCTTCAGGTAGTAAAGATAGTCATACTTCCAGAGATCCTACAACCAATACTGTTATGATATATTCTCAAGTCCCTTCATTCTCCTAGTTACTTTCCCTTCTCTGAACCCAGTCCATTTTGTCAATACCCCTTCTAAAATGCAGTGGCTAGAACTGAAAACCATATTCCACAGGTGACCTAACCAAGGACAAGACAAAAATCCCAGAGACAGTTACCTCCTTCAAACTTCTTTATTCTGGACTTCATTTTTTCCATTTAAATAGCTCCAAATCTCTGGAAATGCAATCTTGATAGAGAAAATAATCATTGCTCATTCTAAAAATTGTTAACTATTGAGTCATATAGGACCCATTTGTTCACCGATAATTCTTGACTTTTTTTTTCCATTTGCACATGCAAGAATATGAGTAACTGCCGGGCTACTTCTAGCCATGTGATAATCCAGCACTAAAAGGACTTTTGGTGTTTTGGTATGAAATGACAAACCCTGAAGGAAATCTTGGCTCCTTACATCTTCTCTTCCCCACCTTACACTCCCATCATACCAAAGACAGGGGATATGGGCTGCTGTATCAGTTAAAAGAGGATACAGCTTTTGGCATCATCATCATTATGACTGGTGGCATTTATATAGGAAATAAGGTTTGCAAAGCACTTTAAAAATATCTCATTTTAACTTTTAACAGCCCAGGGAAGTAGGTGATCTGTTATTATCCCCATTTTATAAACTGTCCAAGTAATGTGTTCTGTCTCTGACACATGATGAAGGGGGTGGGTAAAGTGGAAAAAGAATGGGTTGTGCTCTGGGCAGATTAATTCAACTAGATGAGCTGGTATCTGAAGTCCTGGATGCCTCTTCTGCTTTTCCTCTTCTTTCCTATAAGTAACTAAATATCATCTTTGAGAACAATGAGTACAGGCCTAGTTTGAGAGGTCTGGAGATCCCATGTCCAATGAATAGAGCGAAGGGAAGCTTCTGTGCCCTAGACAACTACTGACAAGAGGCCTAGCACAGGCCTCTCTTGTTTGACCACTCACACCTAAAAGGAGTGTCTTGACCAGTGAAAAGCTAAGGTGAAATATAAATGCCTAAATCAACAATCCTACAAACTTCCTTATCTTCTAACAAAGTTTAAGAATCAAACTCCTGAGAGACTCTAATAATAGTTATAAGCTGAATAACTGAAATCTGTCCTAAGTTTCGTCAGTGCATGCTTATGGAGTGTTCAATGTTTCAGCACTCCAGACATAGACATCGACATATACATATACATAGACATATACACATACACATATACATACACACACATACATACACATACCTGTCCCACATCTCAATTACCATGCATATTAAGTATGGGTCTACTTCCCATTTGGGGGAAAATTTATATGTGAACCTAAACCCAAGCTTGAAATAATTTGTCTCCAAGGTCCTAGGGTCGGGGTTTGGATGAGGTAACAAATGTAATAAAAGGTAGTCTTGCCTAGCTCTCATCTCATCAAAGGCTAGACTCCCCCAAGAATGAGTCTGGTCAGAATGCCTACCTACAAGGGCCTAGAGCAGATGAGTCTCTTAGGGGAAAAGAAGTGAACATGGTACACCAGCCTTTGTGAACCAAGTTCAATGTTATATTAGAACATGAGATTGTTGGGGTTGTATGGAATCTTGGTTTTAAAGTATCTTGCTTGTGTCCTCTAAGGTATTTTGTAAATAAGGTTAAACTTTAGGGGATGGGTCCTTAACCTAGGGCCTGTTAAACTTGTCTATTTTTTAATATCTTGAAAACTATATTTCGATATAATTTGTTTCCTTTATTATCTTATGCATTTTATTTTATGTACTTGAGAATATTATTCTGAGAAGGGGTTCATAGGCTTCATCAGACTGCCAAAGGAGTCCATGATGCAGAAAAAAATTAAGAACCACTGCTTTAAAAGATGTTGTGAAGTGACTGTTTTTTAATATGTTAATTTTGTGCTATGAAGTTATTTCTACATTCACTTCCTTTATTTTCTATCTCTGAAAAAATACTTCATCTATACCCTGGAGTATAGCATTAGTTACCAAGTATAATGGAGGTCATGACCAAAAAGTGAGTAATAAATACAGTTTATGTACTGAACAAGGTTTTTTTTTTTTAAGTTTTCATAATTACAAAGGTTTGACAATCCTCAGTCTATCATGATTGCTTACAGATGTATTACCTTGAAAACAGAGGAAAGTCACTTAACCTCATTTAAAATGAGAAGCACTATTAAATAATCCCTAAGGTCCCTTCCAACTCTAAATTCAGTAGTGGAGGAAAGGGCACATAAGGGTTAATTGTCTGCTAATTGTTGCTAACAGTAAACCAGACAAGAATAGTTTACTCTAGCTCAGTGGCAAAAAGGAAGATGTGGTCAGTGTACTTAACTTAAAACGAACAGCTTTCTAATGATTCTTTCTTTAACTTTAAGCAAATAAGGCCTTTTATATCTCTCCAGTTATTCCAAGCCTATGGCTATAGGCCTTGATGAAAAAGAATTTGGGGAGGGGATGGGACGAAGAGTAGCTAGACACAAAGTTTCCCATCTGAAACTAAGGAAGAGAGAGGAGAAAAAGCATCAGACCCCTAAGGAGAGGAAAAAAGTATATTTGAATACAATAAGGCCCTGGTTTCTCTTCCTCTTCCTGCTGAGTCACTAGTCCCTAACTAATCTACCAGAGATGAATCAGGGAAAAGAATGTAAGAAAAACTCAACTAAATCAATTTTTCTCACTGTGAGTAACATAAGTAAAAATTTATTTGGACAGAAGTTTGTAACTTTCAGATAAAAGCAAATTAGTATAATTAGAAAGATGAGTGGAATTTGAATAAGGAAATCTGACTTCAAGTACTGGTTCCCATAATTACAAGCTGAAATAACTTTATATCTGTAGGCCTCAGTTTATTCACCTATAAAATAGGAATAATAAATTGCACTACCTAACTCAAAGCATTGCTATAAGAGAAACACTATGGCAAACTATAAAATAGGAGTCATCACTATATAAGGAGTAATTATTCTTGTCTAGAATGGGCCTTACATGGAGATACAATATAGACAGACTCCCTAATATGTGTTCTCAAAGGTATAATAAAGGGTGCTCCCAGTGCTCAAGAAATTCAGATCAAAGCATTCCATTTTACTTATCCCCTAATACCTGGAATTATTTGTAACAAAGAAGGAACCTTTCATAATAGAATGAAAGATACAAACACCCAGTGGAGAAGTAACAGTGAATTGAAGGACCTAGTAGGGATGAAGCTTGGCATAATGAAAAGAGTACTGGATTAGTGATCAAAAATCATAGGTGTGAATCCCAGTTCTGTCACTAATTGGCTGAAAAGTTTGCACAAGGCACTTTACCTTGCTTGTTTCTTAATGTCTTTAACTATAACAGAATCAGGAGGTTTAACCAAATTTAACTAAATTCTTAACCTGGGGTCTGTGATTTTTTTTTTAATATTTTGATGACTGTATCTCAATATAGGTGAGGTAGTTAGAGCACTGGACCTAGAGTCAGGAAAATATGAGTTCAAATCCATCCTCAGGTATTTATTGGCTCTGTGACCCTGAACAAGTCACTAACCTCTGTGTCTCAGTTTCTTCCTCTGTAAAATGGAGATAATAATAGCATTCATTTGCCAGGGTAGTTGAAGATACAATAAAATAATATTTGTGAAGTGTTTTATAAACCTTAAAGAAATCCATAAAAGTTAACTAGCAGTAGGAGTAGTGGTGGTAGTAGTCGTAGTCACGGCTGTCATCACTGTTGTTGTTAGAGCAGCAGTAGCAGTAGCAGTAGCAGTAGCAGTAGTTAAATGGTGGTAATAATAGCATCTCTATCCCAGGATCATTGTGAGGACAGAATGAAAGGTTTTAAAAGCACTTTGCAAACCTTAAAGTGCTATATAAATATTAGTTAGTACTATTGGTTCCCTTTGCAATCCTATGTATTTTATTTTATGCATTTAAAAACATTCTAAGAAGGTGTCTGTAGGCTTCACGAAGGTGTCAAGAGTGTCCCTGATACAAAAACGATTAAGAACTGTCGAGTGGATAATTGCTAAAAGCCCTTCCAGACCCAATATGCTGTGTTTCTAATTGATTCTAATGTGATTCTAAGTCTATGGCTTGACATTCTATGCATACATCAAAATTATATGATTCCACAATTCAATGATTCTAATTGAATATGTATGTATTCAATGATATATACATAAATGTGGGTATATATTTTTGGTGTACATGTGTACGAATATAGAGAGAGTATATATGCATATGTGTTTGCATTTTATATATAGACATATATCCAAAAGCAATAACATTGTTTAGTTACTCTGATCACTGAAATAAATTCATTTGAATAACATTTTAAGGCCCCTTTGGGATTTATTTCTCTCTGTTCTAAGATCCTTGTTGTAAGTATGGACTTGGTCTATACTCTAAATGCAGAGGGAAATAAGAAAAGGGAGAGATCATTTTGGGCAAGAAAAGTAGGAAAAGATTTTCCTGTAGGAGGAAGACACAAGTGACCTGGAGGTGCGATGACTATCTCCCTACAAAATTACTGCTGAACTGAACCTGCTCTCTCCAAAGTCACCAATTATGTCATAATTATAAAACATTAAGGCCTTTCATCAGGCCTCATCCTTCTTGATCTCTCTCTACTGTACTTGACACTGTTGACCACCTTTCCTCCTGAGTACTCTCTCTTCTCTGGGTTTTCATGACTTCTCCTTGGTTCTTTTCTTACTTGCTGAATACTACTCAATCTCCTTTGCTGAATTATCCTCTAAAACAAGACCCTGTAACTGTGAGTTTATACCAAAGGTCAGACCTGGGCTTTATTCTTTTCTTTCCATTCACTCTTTCCTGATCAGCTCACATGGGACTATCATCTCTTTTCTGATTTTCTGGTCCCCTCAGCTGCAGGTAGCCATCCCACTGACGTTTCCTTATATCCACTGTTTATATACTTACATATACATTCAGTCTCTCCTTGCTAGACTGTAAGCTCTCTGAAGGCAAATTTCCTTTCCACTTTTGTCTTTGTACCTTCCATATATAACAAGTGCCTGACAGACAGCCAGTGTTTAACAAATGCTTATTAATTAATTAAAACCAAAGCAATCTACTTATTCTCACAATACTCTTTATGTTGAAAAGATATATTCATTTCCGTTTTATGAAAAAGAAAACAAAGGGACAAAGGAGCAAAATGACTTCTTCAAATTCATGTACACCAAGGAAGCTGAACTGCAAAGTAAGGGGGAAAAAATTAGGTTCCCATTAGATTCCATGCTGAACACATTCATTTAGTGATGATAGATAAAGGGGAAAAAAATCCTTGAGCACAGATCAAGGATGAATACAAATAAAAAGGTTATAAATGATGAATTACCCATGAATCAACTCAACTTTTAAGAATGAAGACAAGTTTAGCCAGGAGGAGCCCAAGAATCATCCACAGCCATCCTAGGCTGGTTGTGAAATGTTTCTTAATGAGCTCCTTCTGCTGGAAAAGAGCCACACTGCTCCCATGAAATGATGAACACGAAATCCTATATAATGAACCATTATAAAGTGTTATACAAATACCAGGGATTATTGCTTGACAGGTCCCTTACCCCATAAAAAGGATAAAATGTGCATTATCTAACTAAGCGGGACTTCCAAACTGCAGAATTTCAAAGGTTAAATTTCTGTTCTTAATTGCTGCATACCTCTGTAAAGTCCTATTCTAATGCCTCATCATGGTGTGAAGGTAGCCCTGGATTCCTAATGGCTATGCCAGTCCAGCATAAGCTCTGATAGGCCCTATTAAGCTACGAAGGTTTCCAATAAAGTCCTAAGAACATACTGTAACTACTTCCCAAGGAATAGCCTAGCTAGGTACAGAGAGGCTCATCACCAACAGAATGGCTACTAAATGATTCTTTGGTCATTAGCAACCCCTGAAAAAAAAAAAGATTTAAAAGTATCCTTGAGTCTTATGTAGTTCCCTTCTGTTCCCACAGTAACTATAGGGGAATGGTGAAAAGAGAATTAAGGATGCTAAGAATCACGCAGTATTAAGACTACCTATAAAAGTTAAATGAACTTCAGTTCTTTTGAATGTGAAATCTTTGCCCAATGAGCTATGAATTGACAAGAACTGAAACACAAAAATATTAGTGATTCGTGCAACAGTGACCAAAAAAAACCAAGCAAATAAAAGAATTGTCAGAATTGCTTCCATCAAATATACAAAGACAATAAGAAGTGTCATTTTATAAGACACTTGGTCATTCCATCTTGCAATGCTCATAATGAACATAAGACCACCACTAATTAACAGCACTCATGCATCTACATCTATTGTAGAGACAAGGAGTTAGAAAAGTTCTATGAAAAACCCGACGAGCTCCACAAAACATCCAAAGCCAACATGCACTTATTACTTAGTAACTTCCAAGAAGTGGTAAGCAAAGGAGAAGATGACAAAAAGCATATTGAAAAATATGGCTCATATCTGGGAAAAGAAAGATGACAAAGGCAAGTAAGCCATTCTGAAGTGTCATGCCTACATATCATGAACATGTATTCTAGAAAAGCACTGGAAGGTAATGGGAATGGCTGGCATTCACCATTGAATGCTCCATAATTGATCTCCCAAACCTCTTCTCTCCTCAAGTCTCTTATGCCATTCTCTTTCCCACTCCTTTCTGCAGAGATCTCACCTCATATTTGCTGAGAAAAGAGAGGCCATTTGTCCATAAGGTCCATCTCCTTTCCTCTATATCTCAAAAACCCTTGACATCATCTCCATGTTCCCCTTATTTTACTCTTGTTTCTGACAAAGATGTGGCCCTCTCTTCCCCAAGGCTAATTTCCTCTGCTTGTATCCAGTTATCTCTTCCTATCTCCTTTTTCAGAATGCCCCACAATCACCCTTTTCCCTAATTTTACATCTCTCTTCCTACACTGGATCCTTACCTGCTACATATAAATGTACACAGGTCTCTCACATGCAAGAATATCTTCATTCCACCGCACAATCCCCTAAAGCAATTGTGCTGAATCTCTCTTCACTTATACCCAGGAACAGGAGCTGTGATTCAACATAGAAACAGCATGGTACAATAGAAAGAGCTAGCAACTTAGAATTCTGCTTCAAACATTCACCAGTTTTGTGACCATAGGAAAACCCCTTAACCTCTCAGCCTCAAAAAGGAAGCGCACACACACACACACACACACACACACACACACACACACACACACACACGGCATCTCCTCAGTTTCAGATGAAATTAGGAAGACTTATATGAACTGATACAGAATGAACAAAACTAGGAAAAAATACAATAATATAAATAAAAACAATTTTGAAATACTTTAGAACTCTGATCAATGCAATCATAAATCATAAATCCAGAGGGCTGAAGATGAAACATCTTTAGCCAAATAATATGATAGACTTACACGGCCAATGTGGGCATTTATTTTGCTAAACTATGCAAATTTATTACAAGGATTTTATTTTTCTTTCATGCTATTATTCAAAATATTATTGTTATTACTTTTATACTATGTAATAATGCCTGATCTTTTGCTATTCAAAACATATACCCACTGACAGACTTCCTACTAAGCTTCTGTTTCCAAAAACCTCAATTCACAGCCCATATAGAAAGCTGGAATTATGGAAACACTTTTGGGAAATGAATACATTTCCCCAACCAAATTTATCACCCTCATCTACTTTGCTATGTTCTTATTTGGATGAATAATCGCTCAAGAGCCCTCCCTTATCCCAACACTTCAACCTGAGAAAAACTTTAAATACAGCAAATATTTCTTTTCTAACACCTAATATGTAGGCCTCTAACCAAACAAAGACTTGATATCAAGGTAAATATAATACCAGTCCTGCTCTTAAGAAACTAAAAAACAAAAGTAGGTAAAGGACAAATACACCAATAAGCATGATACAAGGGAAATAAGAGAAACACGAAGAAGAAAAGTACAACACGTTGTAAGCAATGTGACTTTCAGCTAGGAAATGGCTTCATGACGGTGGCAGGGAACAGTGCTACTTAGGCTTTCAAAGGACAGAAATATTTCAATAGACATGGAGTAAGGGGAAAAAAATCCATTCCAGACATGGACAATGGTGTGATCAAAGGTACATCAACAAGAATGAGAAAGAGAATGGAGTCCAGCTTGGCTGTGATAAAAAATTCATGAAAGATATTAGTATGAAAAGATGCTGAATGGGGAGAACAAATCCAGACCACAGAGGGCCTTGAGGGCCATAGTCAATAGTTTATATTCAATTCAATAAGTAGTAAAGAAGAATCACAGAAAATTTTTGAGTAGGGGAGTTTCATGACCATAGCAATTGACTAGGAAGATTACTCAGAAAGCATATAACAAGATGCTTTCTACAGGGCATCCAATGGAAGCAGGAAGACCATTTAGCCTCTCATGACATCAGTCTAGGAGAGAAAGAGAAAAGAAGGCTTGAATTAGCATAGGTATGTCAGAAGTAGAGAGGAGGAAGGAATAGGACAGAGATAGAAATGACAAATTAAGAAGCCATGATGGGGAATGAGTTTTGTCTCCTCCAACTATTTGAAGAGCTATCCCATGGGAGACAGGCAAGCCTTGTTTTGTTTGGTCCCAGATACTAGAACAAGGAGCAGTCAGATGACATCTAGAGAGCCAGATTCGGTCTCAATGAAAGAGGAAACTGCTAACAACAGAACTGTATAAAAAATTGAATAAGCTACCTTAGGAGAGAGTGGGATTTCCCTCGAAAAAGATCCACTAGAAAAGGATGGATGGCAACTTCCTGAGTGCATATGATAGACATTCCATTCTCCGGTATTAACTGAGACTAGATGCCATTTTAAGTCCCTTTCAATTCATTGATTCCATGAAATGGCAGTGAAAAGGCTTGATGAAATTTTATCATAAACATTTAGAAAGATGGTAAAAGGGAACAATTTCTACCCACAATCAGGGAAGGGATATTTCAACCCTGGATCAAACTGCAAAATTGAAAAAGTCTAAGAGGACCAGTGAAGAAGCCCAGCAATAGACTCCCAACATTTTCTTAAGGGAAAAGTGGGCATCTTTTTTGGTTCTGAGGTGAGAGCATGAAGTAATGGTGACTGGCAAATAGCATTTGTGACTCCTTCATAGGGAGTCACAAATACATACAGGCACATTATCCAGACATGTGATGTACCAAAAAGATTAATAGCTGACAGAAAAATAAATGAATAGATAGAACTTCTGAAAATATTTATAACTTTAAAAGTGATTAGAAAAGGAAGGATGCATTACAGAGGAAGAAATCTGTTCACACACTCTATCAAAGGTGACAGTTTAATAAGGTAACTGCTGAGGAAAGCTGAAGAACAATCACTATGGATAAGACTTGGCTGTGCTGTGCTTCATGAAATATTCACTGCTTTTGCTAGCAAAGAACATCTCAGAGGGGCCTTTCTCCCTTCAAAGCTGATAGGATCCAGACAAGAGATTGCAAGATCCAGAATCACAGGATGGGTATTCAAATTTCTGGTTTGCCATTACACCCTGTATGACTTTAGATAAGTCACATTACTGTTCTGGATCTCAGTTTACTCATCTGTGAAATAGCAGTTAGCATTTATATAGCACTTTAACGTTTAGAAGCCATTTTACGGACGTTATCTCATTTGATTAAAATGAAGGGCTTCAGACCCAGATGATCTCTAGGGTCCCTTCTACTCTAAATCCTATGATCTTATGAAGCTCTGTCAAATTGATGTGGTCATATAATTATTCTTTACCCAACATCTGGCCTAAAAAACAGTGATGATAAAAATGGGTATGCTATTAGGTAGAATTATTTGCCTTAATGAAAAACAAAAAGAAAAGAAAAAGATTTAGCTAATTAATTATCCAATCTTCTAAAATATCACATTATAGACAAAATATGAGCTTTGTTTGTGTCCCAGGCCATTTTCTTTCATTCATTAAACATGCCCCCCAAAAATGTGAGGGATTCTATAAAAGATTCTAGTGAAGTACCACTTTCAATTATAGGTTGATGACTTGGTCATGAGCATCATCTCTCTCCCTACATAGATCACAACCCTTTTGAGCTTTCTCATCCTATAGAATCCTTATCAGTGGCTTTTCAAATATTCCCAGTACAGGCATCTACTCAAGTTACCCTGGAAGTTCTCCCCTGATTATCTTAACACTTTTCATCACTCTGGCTTGCATTTCTCTCTCTCTGTACATGACTAGCTTGAATCCTTGCCCAGCTATTTTTATTTTTAATAAAGCATTTTACATCATTTCTCTTGAGTACATCATAATTTATAATATGCCTCATCCCACTTCTACCCACCAAGAATCCTTCCATTGTCCTTTAATTCATCAGCAATATTTTATTTTGCCAAGATAACCTCTAATCCATGATTTTCAGCAATACAGCATTACCAAGACAAAAAGACAAACAATAATAATAGTACCTCAAATGCATAGCTATAAACTATTAAAAATGCTTTACTCAAAGCATTGGCATGAGGTATACAGTGTTAATGTCATCTAGAAAATAGAGATAGATGAGAATATTGAGATAAGAATAAGGCAGTTGATTAGAAAGCAGAAGTTGTGAGTTTCTAATTTAGGACTTTTGACATAGAGTAAACTTTGCATTATGCCTAATTTCCTCTTTGAATTGACATGCAGTCCTTAGCCTCAAGGAACTTATATTTCAATAGGGAAAACAAGAGAAATGCAAAAAGTACCTATAATAGAAGGTTGAATGAAATATGTATTGTAAAGTTCTGAGGTATATTAAGGAGGGAAAAATTACCAGATATGAGAAAAGCACTAGATTTAAAGTCAAAAGATCTAGACTCATCCTGTCTCTATTATTATGTCCATCATCTTGGGCTAAAGTAACACTTCTCATTACCCTTCTCTGCATCTTGGATTTCCCCTTTGCAAAATGAGGGTTAGAATATCTCAGAGCTCTCTTCCATTTCCAAAACCTATGTTCCTGTAAGATTGGATATCTGGCAACAGAGAAAGGCCCTTAGAGACTAACTATGGAGAATGGGCTCAGGCAAAATGCTGGAGCAGAGTTGGTTCAGAATGTCTCAAATATGAAATCCTGTTGCATAGTGAAGCAGAAAAAGAACTGTCAATTAAGGTAAATTGGACAAGTCACTTTAAATTTGTGAAATGCAATTTTCCCTTCTCAAAATAAAGGAGTTAAAGTTGTCCAAGATAATGTCTAGGATCCTTTCCTGCTAAAAACTCTATTATCCTATGAAAACACAATAAAGGAAAATAAGAGTCAAGTAATAGAGCCCAGTATTCATATCCTATGAAACTCATAAATTAACCCTAGTGGCTGGCAAATCTCCCATCTACAGCATGAAGAAAGAGACTGTTCTAGTATTCTAGTACAGTCATGCCACATATCAATTATATTCTCCTGTGGATACCATAATTAAGGAAGAATATTGATAATCTGGGGACTACACAGAGGAAAGTAAACAGGATAGACATGGATAGAAAGGTCATGTCATAGAAAGATTAAGGATTAGATTTGTTCTGTACAGCCACAGAGAGAAGAATAAGGAGCAGGAAGTAGATGGTATAGAAAAAGTGATTCAAGTCAATGTAAGAACAAACTTTCTAATAACATGGTCTATCCAAAGTTGATGGTATTGCCTCAAAAAGTAGAGAGGTCCCTTTTCACTTAGGTAAGACTGAATAGCAATTTGTTAAAAATGCTGCAAATAGATTATTTGTCAGGCTGAGGTAGGATTAGATAGCCCAGAGTTCCCCTTCAATTCAAAGACTCTAGAATACTACCCAACATGGCCTAACTAGCACACAGTACAGCCATCACACACTGGGAGAAAACTCAGGGCAGATTCTTCCACTAGCAGTGACAACCACCCAAATCTCAGGATCATCAACCAGTACAAAGCTGTTGTCTCTTTTGGCCCCTAAAACCAATACCTGGAAATAGAAATTCAGGTAACCTGAATTCCATTACATTAGCATGGCTTCGTGTATGACTACATCATTCTGGTCTAGTGTTAAAGAGCCAAAGAAGGGTAGGAAGGTACAAAGCACAACTTTTTTAATAAAGGTCCTACGGTCAAATCTCAACTCTACCTCTGTGTAACTTGGATCAAACTCTCTCCTTCTCTGGACCTCTATTTGCAAATCTAGATAGTGATGATTTCTAAAATCCTGTCTGGTTCAAAATCCTATGATTCAATGACTTAGAATCCTAAGCTCATAACACCTCCAAAAAGGAAGGTGAGATTTTTTTTAAAATAACTTTATAATAGACAGCATAAGGAAATAACTGGATACAACTCCAACAATGTTAAAGGAAAGGTCAAAACCTATAATGAAAACTATTATTTTAACATCAATTATTTGATTTCTCTTTAACTTATACTTCAATTAAGTATGATTAAGACACCTATGTTAATAAAATTACCCAGTGTACTTAAGAGTAAAGTCCATGCTCTGGCACTGTAATTAAGCTTAGGCATGCTATTCATCTTTTCTAATTACTTTCTACGCACAATACAACACTTTACATAGATACAAAGAATAAGAATATAGATAAGATATACATTATTATGAGAGCAAATGATAAGCCACCCGTATGTTGGAGTATATAATGTGAGGATCAGGACACAGTGCACCCAAAGTTAGTCAATAAATCAATACACAAAGCATATAGTAGGTGCTTGCTTGATTCAGAATCCCAGTTGTGACATCTATCAACATTAGGAAACTGAAAAGCATGCAGAGTTGGGAAGGCAGAAGAAATGGCAGAATGAATTGGAGACTTTTGGCCTAAAGAAGAGAAGGTTTGGAAGGAAGCTGACAGCTTCCTTTAGGATATGAAGGGTTTACTTCCAAATGGAAGAATTAGGAGTAGTAGGTAAAATTGCAGAGGGAGATTCTAGGTCAGTGAGAGGTGGTGAAGTCTCTATCACTGGAGATCGTCAAGGGAAAGCTGGATACCTGCTTGTCAAAGATGAGTGAAAAGGGAGATCCTATGTAGATGCATGTTAAACTGGATAACTTCTGAGGTCTATGCCAGCCCACAAATTTTATGGTTTGATTACCATGGGGGGCAAAGGGGCAAATGGATTCATGGCTTTTGGCACCCCTTAACTCATCTTTAGACCAACCAGCAGATAAGAAAGCAACATGCAAATCTCTCTACCCAGCAAAATGTCATGTAAAGAGCTATGCAGAAGCATGTAGGGAGCAGGACTATTTGTGCTAGAGGGAATTATTAATTGAGGGAAAAGGAATTGAGTAAGTCATTTTTAAAAAAGGTGAAGAACAACTGATCACTGTCTGACTGTATTCCAGAAGACCAGATGTTGCTGACTGAAAGCCTAACAATTTGGAAAGATAAGCCAATAGCCCAATTATCTGCACAGAGATGGAAGGGTATAAAACAGGACCATCAATTCAGTAAATTCAGTAAACTTGCTCTCATTCTGCAGTTCCGTTTAGCTGTGAAGCTCAAGAGAAATGGATGAACAGTAATGATAATAACAATAATAATTAATATGCATAAGGAGCTAAATTTAGGAAGCTTTATATATAATATCTTCAGTCTAATAATAGCCTTGTAGGGGCAGATATGACAGGTATTATTATGCCCATTTTATTGATGGAAGAAACTAAGGCCGAGAGAGGTCAAGTGATTTGCAGTTCAACAATAAGTACTAGAGGTTGACTTTGGCCCCAAAATTTCAGACTCTAAATCTAGAGTTCCATGTCCACTATGATGCTTGGCTAGCTGTGTTATTTAAAATACTTGCATTAACTATCTCACTGTGTTACTGTGAGCAAAGTGCTTAGTAAACTATTAAGGGCCGTATAAACACGAGTTCCTATTATTATTGTTATTGGAGGATCAGTTATCTTTCAATGCTGCCTATTGAAGTCTATAGCCAAATATCACTCCTAGCCTTCTGGCCAAAGAGGAAGGAAAAGTGAAGGAAGACAGAATAAAGCACAGAAAATGGACACAGCATAGGGAGATAATTTTTGATGACTCAGAAACCTTGATATTCCACAGCCTATATGAATAATGTTACTACATAACTTAAAGGCTCAGAAATCATATCAACAGGGAAAGATGTACTTTGCTAGTACCTATGGGAACCTATGAAGAACTACTCGGAAACTCGTGAAAGTCTTACCTGAAATATGTGACCGTTATTCACTTATATGCAGAGTACTTAAACCGCATTGGAATTCACTTATTATGCAAATTTCAGTAAAATTCGGTTAGGGAGGCATGAAAACCATTTTTCCCTCTCTACCTGAGTGTGGGTGAGCATTACATAGAATCGGAGGGATGGAGATGACTGGTTTGTTTTTTCTCCTGATTATTATATCGTAGGTAGTGCCTGTAATTTAAAAATTTTTAGGATGCCATTATATATTGAAGTGCACAACTTGCAAGTACTAAAACTGATTCACAATTGTATTGCTGTAAAAGAAATAAATTCCTTCTAGACTTGTATGTAAATCTAAGCACAAGTCGCACTTACATTTAGGGCATAACCATAAAAGCTCTAACCAAAAGGGGTACTGGGGGCTGGCAAGGGAGAGAAGGGGAAGAGAAATAATAAAGAAGAAGCGCCACACTAATTGTATGACTACTTGCCCAGCACAGTCCTAAACGCTGGGGCTACAAATAAACAAGAGAGAACCTACCCTAGAGAAGCTTATATTCTAATAGGAAGACGACACATGTTGAGAGTTGTAGTGAAGGGGATACGTGGAGTCACAATTAGGAAATAGTGGTGTGACAAGGCTTGGTTCTAGGCAAGGTAAGGGAAAACATTCACCCTATCAGAGACTAAGGTACTTTCAAGGCAGTGTCCAAGGTTACTATGGTGAATGTGGAGAGACCAGGAAGATGTCTGTCCAGAATGCAGACTGAATGACTGGTGAACTGCAGCTGGAAAGTATCCTCCTTCACCCTCAAAAGTTCTTTGTATTTATCTATAAAAGGTCCCCATACACACACACCAAAAGAATATGAATTTCTTAAGAGCAAGGATTACTTTCCTTTAGTCCTTGTATCCTCAGAATTTAGCCCAGTGTTTTACTCGTAGTAAGAATTTAACAAATGCTTCTTAATGAAAAAAAAAAACAACCTTGAAATGTAGTGACCAACTTGATGAGTTGATGAGTACACGGACCATACCAAATCATTTGACCATTTCTAATTCTTTCATAGTAACAGATTCATAAGATCCACAGAATATTTGGCATAAGGAAATAGTTAACCCACTAAAAGGATTTAGTTTTGCAGAGGAAGAAATTGGAGCTCAAGGGAAAGAAATGATTTTCTCAAAATTACACAGGTGTTCAATAGGCTTAGAAATTTAATGCCCTGACTTCTAGTCCCAGGATGTTCCACACGGTCTCCCTCAAAGCAAGAATTCTTTGTTCAAGAATAAAACAAGTATCTAAAACCAAGTACAGCTCCAATAAAGTGTCATATTTTCATTATTTTTAAGGATTCTTTATTTTGTTTCTGCAGAGACTACAACTACTGATCCAGACTGCACCATCTCCAGACCTTAGAAGATGGTGAGGTAAGATTCAGTAAGAGATAAGATTAAAAAGTTAATCACCCGGTAACAAACTTTTTAGGGACAAGCTTCTCTTCATTTAGTTAGGCTGATTTAAAATTCCTCATTTACATAGTCTGGTCTCAAAGTCTGTACAACCCAACAGAGCATATAGTCTACTGCTATAGCCTTCGAGATTCCAGGGTCGCTTGCAAAATTATTAACAAAAGGAAAAATTCTATGGAAAATACTCTACCAATGGTTCAATCATTCCTTAAAGAAACTTAGTACAATATCCCAAAAGTCACTAAAATTTGCATATCCTGTGATCTAGAGATATTACTAGGCATATACCATGAAGAGGTCAAAGTAAGATGGAAAAGGCCAATATCTACAAAAATATTTATAGCAGCACTTTTTGTAGAGGCAAATAACTGGAACCAGGTTGAGTAGCTATCAGTTAGGAAATGGATGAACAAATCATGGTACAAGAATGAAGAGGAATATTATTATGCCAATGAAAAATTATGAAAGGGGCAGATTTCAGAGAAACCCAGGAAGATCTGAATTGATATAAAGTGGGCAGACCCAGGATAACAATTCACAAAATCACTAAAATAATGTAAAGGAGAACAATATTAAATGACTTAAGAACTCTAATCAATTCAATAACCAAATATGACTCCAAAAGACTGGTAATTAACCATATTCCTTGCCTCTTATCAAGGAGGTGAGAGACAAGAAGTGAAAAATAGGTCATGGATTCTCATACACAGCCAGTGTGTAAAATTTGTTTTTCTTGGCTATACTAATTTTTTACAAGGGAGAACTTTTATCTTGGAGGAAGGAAATTTGTAGTTTGAGGTGAAGAGGACAAAAGTAGGTAGCAATGCTAATGCAAACCAAAGAATGAAAAGAAAGCTAGTTAAAAGATTAATAAAAGATTAAAAGAAACACAGAAGACAGGAAAAGGACAGAAGGGCACACAGAGAAACATACCAGTTTGGTTACTATCAAAAACTGTACATATTATTAATTCATTTATTTGTATATTGAAATATTCATTCTTATTGGTGCTCACAAATTTAAAAATGTTTAAATTAAAAACAAAAAAGAAAATGCTGAGTGAATCATAAAATTAATTTTAACATAAATTAAGTATATTTTCAAAATATATTTATACAACATACCAAACTTCATAGGAAGGTAACAAAGACATGGAGAGCTCCAGGGAGAAATATGGAAAGAATCTATAAACAGGAAAAAAAAAAGCCAAATGTAGTTCTGCACAGAGAATCAAAACACATAGAGACATGGATATTTAGAGAGAGAAAGAGAGGAAAACATACAAGAAATAGAGAGATGAGCAAATACAAAGAAAGAGAGATTTGCACACAGAGATGGAGAGAGAGCGGTATATACAAAGACAGAAACAGAAGGCACATACACATAAAGATATGTGCAGAGAAAGAAGCACAGAGAAAGAGACAGAAATGAACTCATATCCAATAGAGAAACACATATATCAAGACAGTTATACACAGAAACATAGAGAGACAGGTACATATACACAGAGATAGAGACACAGGCAGAGAGAGACACAGAGAGAGAGAGAGAGAGAGAGAGAGAGAGAGAGAGAGAGAGAGAGAGAGAGAGAGAGAGAGGGAGGTACCTATACAGGTACAAAGAGATGCACAAAAATACAGACAAAGATGGAAAGAAATGCGCACAGAGAATTAATGAGACAGATACAGAGGTAGACAGCTACAGAAAGAGGGACAGACTGACAGATGAACAAAGAGACACAAATATAGGAAAAGGAGAGAGAGAGAGAGGATTTTATATTCAGCTACCAGCCCCCTAAAGATAACAAAACTCCAGTACACACAAAAGGAGAGAGAAGAGAGAGGGAGAGGAAGGGAGGGAGGGAGGCAGAGGGAGAGGGAGAGAGAGACATGGTAATAAAATGAACATGGATGATAACCAAATACAACTTGTACAAATATATTTACACTATATCTCATTTGATGATAAAGTGTGTCTTTTAAATATGAGAAGAGGGAAATAGTCTTTTAAAAACTTCTCAAGGGACCATAGGTCCATCCGGAAGAGATGTAAAAAGATTCCAGAATTATTCATGCTAATTCTCTATAACATTGTACCAGCAAACTTTCTTTACGATAAAAAGCACACCATAATGTTATGAAGTCCCTACTGCAATGTCTTTTATTAAATCATCTGAGATAAAAATGGTACAGCTGGTAAAAGGTTGAGCACCAACTACCCTCATCACTAATTTGCTCACATACCCATTTATAATATTCCCTTTTGAACACTGAATTGCCTAACATACTTTTATAGAACCATTTGATGATGTTAGACAAGTTATGCCTGTTGGAAAAAAAATAGATTTCAATACTGAGACTCTTAAGGTCTATATTACTATCACTTTTGTGGGGACTATTAATGAAAACAGTAACAGCAACCCTCTACTATATTATTCTTCTGATAACTCTTTATAGCATGCAGGTAACTAGGTTGTCAATGTTTGTACTAGCATCATACCAGCTGGAAAGGCTTTTAGTACAAGCCCAGCAACAAGTCTATTGTTCAAGGAACATCTTCATTAGGTATCAGAAGAGGCTTGCCACCAGAAGGATGACCATGATGCAACAAATTATTTTTTAGTCATAATAACCCAAGAAGATCATGTTCTAAGTAAAGTTTGTTAGTGTAGTGATCTACATAAATGGAAGAACCACCTATACTGATGAAACCAAGAATCTTCTGATTTACTAAAACAGCAGTAGTAGTCAATAGAGGCTATCAGTGTTTCAGTAGAAGCAAAAGTAATAGTATTTGTATTTATAGATTATTTGTTTCATAATAACCCTGAAGTACATAAAGCCTATTCAGAGTAACTTTAATGCAGCATTTAGTCTTTTAAAAAAACATGCCTCCTCCAAGTCACATAAGTTTTGTTGACACCCAACAGCTTTTACAGTCTTCCAAACCCATATCTATTAAAGCATCATTTTGGCAACAGCACTTATATTCAAGGAGAGAACTTAGTATTAGAGAAGTTTTAATGCATTTATAAAAATGAGGAAGTAAATAAAAATTTAACAGTAAAGAAAGTATTGGTTTACAGAGATTTTATATCCAGCTACCAGGCCACTAAAGATAACAAAACTCCAGTACACATAAAAGTTTAAGTGATTTCACAGTCTCTTTCTTTAAAAAGTTACATATGTGTATGTATATATAGATATGTATGTATATGTGGATATACATATACATACATATGGGTGTATATATACATGTGTGTGTCTCTCTCTACATATACATGTATACATATATGTATATATGTATTTTGTAAGAATTCATCTTTATGAGTGCCAAAACGTTAGCATTACTTCCATAGCGTGAATTATAAACTATCAAACTACTTGACTTACTAAAAAAATTCACAATGATGATCCAAGGATTTCTTTTTTCACTGGATTAAGAAAGCACAGAGGATATGCTCATAAAATAAATGACAGTGGGTTTAAAGATTTTAGGTTCTCTAGTTTGTTTTTATGAAGAACAATCGTCCGATGTGTTTTCCTCAGTTTGTTTGGTAGAGTCTACCTCGCCCTAATAGCTGCAGCACTATTACAACCAAAGAAATAAAATGTATAAAGGAAAGAACATTTGACTAGGAATAGGAAGATGTTGATTTGAATCGTGACTCTTGCCACACATGAGCTACATGACTTTTTTTTTTGTCACTTCCCTTCTCTAACTCAGTTTCTTCATCTGTTAAATGGAGATATTGATATTTGTATCATCCGCCCTAAAACTGCTGGGAAAGCACTTTACAAACCATAAACATGAAAAAAATGTGAAGAATTATCCTAATCCTCCACTTAACTAATTTAATTTGTACTGAAATTGCTATAGATTTTACTGTTCAGGGAAAATATTTTTTTACCTCCAACCTCCCACACCTACCACTGAACTCAGAGATCATAGATAGTACATGTCCTTCATAACACAATTTATCTGAGTCTAAAGGACTGCAAAAAATCAAAAGAAACACATCTGCTTATTATTTTCTTATCAACCTCTTTCTTCCATCTCTCTTGATGGAAGTTTGTTATTATATTTAATTCAATTCAACAAGCATCTTTTGAGCACCTACTGTATACAAGGTACCCACTCAGCATTTAATAACCCAAGGACATTTAACTTTCCTTTTTTAGTTTTATAATCTGAAGGATCTTTATAGCTTTAAAATTGATTTTCAAAATTTATAGAGGTAAAAAGATTCTTATTCTTGTTCATTTTCAGGAGCTTACAAATAAATACCCGGTTTGAATGAATTGACAAACATTTATTAAGCAACTACCACATGTCAGGAATAATCCTAAATAATAGGGTTATAATGACAAAAATAAAACTCTTTCGGGAGAAACATTTACATATGTAAGCATATACAAAAATACAAATAACAAAATAACAACACAGCCATTTAGGAGAGAGTTGTACTAGAAGATAGGGGTGGGGGTGGGAGACAAGGCAGGTTGTCAAGAAAAGCCGCAAGTAGGAGGTGGGGCATGAACTGAAAGTTGAAGGAAACCAGGAATTCTTGATATAGAAGAGAAGGGAGTACATTTCTGGCATAAGGAAAAGCCTATACAAAGGCATGGAGATAAATATCATGAGTAAAGAACAGCAAAAAGGCCAGTCTGAATAGATCATAAAAGTATATAAAGGGGAGTCATGTATTAACGAGGCTGAAAAGGTGGGTTGGAGACACATTGTGAAGGCTTTTAGATGGGAAACAAAGAGTTGCTATTTGGTCCTAGAGAGCCACTAGAGTTAATTAAACACAGACATGATACGCTTAGATCTGTGCTTAAGGAATATCACTCTGGCAGCTGTGTGGAGGATAGATTGGGGAAGAGAGAGGCTCGAGGCAGAGACCAGTTAGGAGGCTATTAAATTTATCCAGGAGAGAGGTGATGAAAGCACCATGAAAGAAAATGATTCTTAGAGCAGAGATGAAATGGGAGTTACATTACCAAAGCAATGAGAGGATGGAATGCTGAATTCGGAGAACAAGTGAGCCAATTTGGCCAAAATTTAGAGTGTATAAAGGAGATCAATATGAAATATTACTGAAGAGGCAGGTAGGATCCAGACTATGGAAAGCTTAAGTTACCAGTGTGAACTGTTTATATTATATTTCATATATCCCTCTGCCTTCCTTTACCAAACCCCACTTTTCATACACACCATGACCCCTAATCACTCCAATCTATTCCCTCAATGTGTCAATTTTCTCCCAGGCCATCTCCCCAGCCACTCTCTCCTCTCTTCCCCATCTTGACCCTTTGATGAACAAATTCTACCTTTCTCTTCTCATTTTACCAATTATATCCTTCCAAGACTCAACTTTGGATCACTCCCACCATCTACAACCTTCATTCCTACACATGTGTTGCTTGATGAAGATGGAGAAAATCATACAACTATTCTGTCTGGGTCCACTAAAAAAAAATTGTGTTACACAACTTCAACTCGACCTTCATTGCTGCTAGGCAATCTTACCAAAATGCCCTTATCAACTCACTGTCCCACTCTCCACAGTGGCCCTGTCAAACTTTTCATTCCTCCTCAAACCTTCCATGGCTCTCCCTATCCCCACTCTTTCAGCTGAGAATCTTGCCTCTTATTTTACAAGAAGAAGAGGAGAAAGAAGAAGAGGAGGAAGAGGAGGAGAAGGGAAAGAAGGGAGATATGCAGAAGAAGAAGAAATAGGAGAAAAAGGAGAAGGAAGAGGAGGAGCAGAAGCCACCCATTGTGAGCTTCCTCTTCTCTATCTCCTATGACTCATGCATTCTAAGATTATCTCTTTCTTCACCCCTATCTCACATAATGAGGTGACCTTACTTCTTACCAAGGTTAACCCTTCTACCCACTCAATCATTCCTTCCTGTCTCCTCCTACAGATTCCCCCTTCTATGATTCCTATTCTAACATTTATTTTCAATCTCTCTCTCTGTCTACAAACATGCCTACATCTCCTCCATCCTCAAAAAACAAACAAAAAAAACCCCACCTTACTTAATCCTAGCATACCTGCTATCATCTTCTATCTCTTCCGTACTTTGTGGCTAAACTCCTTGGAAAGGTCATTTACAATAGGCGACTCCAGTCACTTTCTCTCCTCTCTTTTTACCACCTTAAAAACAGTCTTCTGATCTCACCATTCCACCAAAACTGTTCTCTCCAAACTTATCGATGATTTCAATTGCCAAATCTAATGGCCTTTTCTCAATTCTCAATCTCCTCCACATCTCTTCTGTCTTTGACTGTTGATCACTCTTTCCTCCTTGGTACTCTCTTCTTTCTAGGTTTTCAGGACACCACTCTTTCTCGGTTCTCCTCCTATCTATAAGACCACTCTTCATGTTCTCCCTCCTCATCTCTGCCTATGGCCTTCCCTGGCTTCCTTTAAGTTTCAACTAAAATCCAATCTTCTACAGGAAGCCTTTCCCTGTTTCCCTCTTTCCTTATTACTTCCTATTTACGCTATATATAATTTCTTTACAGTATTCTACTGGAGTAGAAAAAAGAAAAATGTAGTAGTGAAAAGAACACCAGAAATGGAGTCAGAAAACTTTCATTCAGAAATTGGCTCCTATACTTACTGGTCTGGTGATTCTTGCTAATCTAAAATCACTAAAGTTCTGTTTTTTCATTTGCAAAATATATCTAACAATACCATCACTGTCTCTATCTATTCTCTCTTTCTCAGCCAAATTCCTGCAGTAGAAAGTGCTATATACACTCTTTGCTTTCATTTTCCTCTCCTCACTCTCTTCTAAACAAACTGGCTTCACTTCAACTGAAATTGCCCTTTGCAAAATCACTAGCAATTTCTTAATTAAATATGATTGATCTTCTCAATTCTCATCCACCTTGAACTCTCTACAGTATGTGTCACTATTGAACACCCACTCTTATTGTTCCCCTTCTGATTTTTGTGATACTCCTCTGGTTTGGTTGTTAGAGTTTGGTATAGCAGAAGAAGAACTGGATTTGGAGTCAAAGGAACTAGGATCAAATTTCAGATTCTGCACTTACTATCTTCTAGGATCTTAGGCAAAGTCACTTTTCTTCATTGGATCCAAGTTTCTGGATTAGAGATGAGAGATTTCTCATATCTAACAGTCTCCAAAATTGTCCAGCACTTTGCATAATTCTTAGCACATAGTGATTATCAAATGCTTGTTGATTGATTCTTTCACCTCTTGATTGTCTGACTGTGCCTTTATTATAATGCTTTATTGGATTACTCTCTACCTGCATTCATACATACAACTGTCCAAAGTTCTGTCTTTGGGTTTTAGATGACCTAATGACTTTAAATGATCCGCACTTTCCATTTGTTTATATCTCTAAGCTGATAATACACAGACCTATATTTTAAGCCCTAGTCTTTCTCCCCTGGTCGAGTCCAGCACCATCAGCTAGCTGCCCACTAGACACATCAAACAGAATAGTCTGTAGTCATTTCAAACTCAAAATATCCAAAACAGAACTCAGCATCATTATTATTTCCCACAAACCCCTTTTCTGAATTTCCCTATATGTCAACAGTATTACTATGCTTCCAGTCATTTAGGTTTACAACCTCAGTATCATCCTGACTCCTCAGTCTGACTCACTCTCATATCCAGATGGCTGTCAAATATCATCTCCTTCTGCATCTTTATTATTCCCTTCACTCAAACGGTTTCCACTCCTGTTCAGCAGCTTATCACTTATTGCTTCATGCCTAGCTTTTACGGTAGCCTCTTTATTGATCCCTCTGTCCTGTCTCACCCTTCTCCAATCCATCTTTCATACTGCTGCCAAACTTACTCTACTGAAATGCAAATTTATGTCATTACCCTACTCAATAAACTACAGTGGCTCCCAACTACCTTCAGGATCAAATATAAAGTATTCTGCTTAGCATTTAGTCATTCACAACCTGGCCCCAACCTACTTTTTTCATCTTTTACATCACTCACATTTTTCAATCCAGATAAACTATTCTTGCTATTCTTCATACATAATATTCTTTTTTATCACCTTAAAATCAGGCTTCTGATCTCATCATGCCATCAAAATTGTTCTCTCAAAATTTACTATAGATCTCAATTGCCAAATCTAATGGCCTTTTCTCAGTCCTCAATCTCAACATCTCTGCTGTCTTTGACACTGCTGATCACTCTTTCCTCTTACACAATATTCCAGCAAACAGCTCTGTGCCCTTCCAAATGTTGTCCCTCATACCAAACATACATTCTCTTCTCATCTCCATCTCTGTGAATCCCTAGTTTCTTTCAAGGTTCAACTCAAGCACCATTCCTGATCCACTCAGTTGCTAATGTCTTTTCCCTAAAATTTCCTTGTATGTTTTTTGTAAATGCCTATATTAGTGTTGTATACTATGTGTATGGAAGCAAATAGGTGGATTGAGTAAACAGACTTGAATAGAGTATTCAACTGAATTGATGCTGAATATTGAATAGAGTGAATAGAGTATCAGGCCTGGAGTTAGGAAGATCTGAATTCAAATTTGGCCTCAGACACTTACTAGCTCTGTGACCCTGTGAAAGTCATTTAACTCTTATTTGCCTCAGTTTCTCCTCTATAAAATAGGGACACACTGGAGAAGGAAATGGCAAACTACTCCAGTATCTTTGCAAAGAAAACCTCATGGACAAGTCTGTGGGGTCACAAAAAGTCATACACGACTAAACAGCATCACATTAGTATATATTGTCTCCCTGGCTAGACTGTACTGAACAACAACATATTAGTGTATGTTGTCTCCTTGCCTAGACTGTAAGCTAACTGAGGCAAAGCCTGATTAAACTTTTGTCTTTGGCAATCACATTGTCTGTCACACAGCAGGGAATTAATAAATGCTTGCTGATTATCTCAAAAGGCTGTTATGAAAAAAACCTTTTTAAATCATAAAGCACTATATAAATGTGGCAATGTTATTATTGCTCACAGTATTGTAGTTAGCACCAATAAAAATCAATTTATTCCTAAACTTAATTTATTCATTCATTCAATAGTTACTTAAATGCTACCCATATAAAGAACGCTGTGCTTAGTAGGTACAAAAGGATACTTCAGATGGATCTGTAATCGAAGCTAACTGCATATTTCAACCCATCTACGCCTTCTCATCCTGTATGATTCTTTTCTATATCTTCCTATAAATCTTCCACATGTGGTCCATTCAATGTAGTATGGAACTTATTCTAAACCCTCTGACATTGCTTTGATATCACTATGGTATACAGGTTATCCATAAATTATCTTTCATCTTGGTAAGTGACTGGCCTCATTAACTTTTCATAGAATGATTCTTGCCTTCATGTAATATGGTCAGGTAAAAAACTAATAATAGTGTGTACCCCCTGTGGCTTCTGCACATTTTCCTAACTTTGTTATATTTAGTATTATGTTTGTATTTATAAGTTCTATTTTTCCTTCAGGGATCCAAAAGTCTTTTCTCATTTTCCCATTTCTTTGCTCCAACTAGAAATTATTTTTCTTCCTCAAAACCTAAAAAGGTACTTTGTGCTTCTTTTATATGCTAATCTTATTCTATTTTGTAGTTATCTGTCTATATATTATATCTCTATTGTTGGACTCTAAGCTCCTTGATGGTTCATCACTTCTTGCCTAGATTACTGTAATAGCCTCATATTTGGTCTCCCTTCCTCTAGTCTCCCACTACTCCAGCCCATCCTACAAACTAATGCCAAAGTAATTTTCCTTAAGTACAGATCTGACTATTTCAATACCCCTCTTAATCAATTCCAGCGGCTCTTTACTGCCCCTGAGACAAAATATAAATTCCTCTGTTTAGCTTTTAAAACCCTACACAAGCTGGTTTCCAACCATAATGGACTTTATTCCCCTTCGTGCCCTCCACAATCCAGAGGAAAATGGCCGTCTCTCTGCTTTTTTGCCTAGAAAACCATATCTCCTGTCTCTATCACTTGGCACTGGCCACTCCACATGATTGGAATTTACTTTCTCTTCAATTCAACCTTATGGAGTCCTTCTCTTCAATTAAAATGCAGATCAAGTCCCATCTTACACATGAAATCTTTCCTAATATCCCACCCTCCAACTTCTGATGCCCTCTCTCCCAAACAACTTTGCACATATATTTGTATTTTTCCACGTCATAGTTATGCTGGATATTTTTATATAGGTACTTGTTTCCTCTCCCACTAAGTTCCTTGCCAGTAAGAATGGTTTCATTCTTTGTATTTCTAACCTCAGCACCCAGCAAAGTTCCTGACACATAACAGATACTTGATCAATGCTTGTTGATTGACTGGTTGATCTTTGTATCTGCACCCCCTTTGAACCCTAAGAGAGGGTTCTACACATACTAAGTTTTCTTTTATTAAAGGTAGGAGAAATGGCTGAACAAGTTATGGTACAAGAATGTGATATAATACTACTGTGCTAAAAGAAATTATGAAGGGGATGGTTTCAGAAAAACTAGGGAATATTTATATGAACTTATGCAAAGTGAAGTGAGCAGAACAAGAAAAACAATCTACACCATAAGAGCAATATCACAAAGATAATTAAATGTGAAAGGCTTGGTAACTGACCAACTCTACCACAACTCCAAAGAACTCATGATATAAAATGTCACAAACCTCCAAATAGAAGACTTATGGGCTCAGAGTGAAGACTGAAGCATTTTTCCTTTCTTTGTTCTTGTTTCTTATTTCCAGAACAGGGCTAATAGGAAGATAGGTTTTGCATGACTTCATAGGCATAACTGGTATCTTATTTCTTATCTTCTCAATGAGTAAGGAAGGGGATGGAGGGAGCTAGAGAATTTAGAACTGAAAATATTTCTTTAAAGGTAAAGAAGAGTGGTCTTCATTCATTCAAAAAATCAATTTTTATAACAACAACAATGAAAACAAACTGAAGAACTCTGCTTCAGGTAGGAAGAGAGATAACATTCAAAGTTCAGCCCTAAGCTTTGTTGTTCAGTCGTTTTCAGCAGTGTCTAACTCTCCATGATCCTATTTGGGGTTTTCTTAGTATATATATTGTAGGGACTTGCCATTTCCTTCTCTGACTCATTTTACAAATGAGGAAATGAAGGCAAACAAGGTTAAGTGACTTGTCCTCGGTCACACAGCTAGTAGGAGACCAGATTTGAACCCAGAAAGATGAATCTTCTTGACTCCAGGCTAGGCACTCTGTACACTGCACCACCTAGGTGCCCACCAGTCCTAAGATACCTTCCATTAATTCCTTTATTTTCTAATAACCTTGTATCCTTCTGTCTTTTTTGCTCCTAGTTCCACCTTGGCCTCCAAGGAATCCAAATTACCCCAGCGTTTTTGACCTAAGCAAGGAGTAAAAATCTTTCTGTCCCAGGACTTTTAAGTTCACTGAATATTGGAATCTTAGAACTAGGAGGAACTTTAGTACATAATATTAGAATCTAGAATGTTAACAGTTAGGAGTTACCTTAGAGTTATTCAAGCCTAAGAAAACAGTGGCCCAGAGGGGCTTGCCAATGGCACATCTTCCTAATGGCAAAACTGTGACTTGAATTCAGATTTTCCAGGCCCCTAGTCTAGTTTATGTTCTACTATTCCATAATTCCCAGTGAGGATGCATCTAACAGTGCACCTTGCTTGGAACTCAGGTAAATGTGCAGTCTTTTCACCCTGGAACTTCCCTTCTCCTGTAGTTTTCTTACCCTGGGTGATCACTCCATCCCTAAAAGCTAACTAAGGAAAATTCCTAGGGCAGTCATATTTACTCCATTCCTCTGCAGGCTCTTATTCCTGTTTCTCTGGACTTTTATTTTCCCTACCCTACCCCCCCCATCCACTTCTGAGGTTCTTTTTTATGTGTTGTTTTCTCCATCAGAATGTAAGTTCCTTGAAGGCAGAGACAGTTTTTCTTTTTGTTCGTATTTGTATTTGCAGGGCTCAGCACAATGTGTGGCACATCATAAGCATTTTATAAATGCTTGCTGACTTGCCTTAGGTCTATGCATATGTGTGTAAGTAATAGCGATACTTAAAATCAAGCATACCAGATTTTTCAAAATAGGCTTTCTTCGACTAACCTGAATCTGACATATATACCCTAACTGAGATTATTAGATTACTCCTAATATTGCCTCCGTATTTCTTTTTGTGGTAGATTACCCTTCCATTATTTCTGAATAATCAATACCATCCATCCTTCAAAAATGAAGACCAAATATCCATATTAGCACAGATATTTTTTAAATTATAAAATATTTTAGAACAATGTTTGCTGTATTTTTCAATTTCTCCAGAAAATTTCAAAAGAATTATTATTAACCGATGATGTCTAATCTGTTGCACTACAATGGCATGCCCAATGATTTTTTTAAAAAGGCACTGGATAATACACGATTTTTTTTTTCTCCATGGAAAGAATAATACTACTTAAAAAGCTAGGCTATCCAATTCATTTATAATCAAAACAAACATGCATTAGTAGAATTCATCACTTGAGCATTATTTTTCAACTGTAGTACCAAACCAAAAAGCCTAAAACAAAACAGTTTTCTAAACGTGGTCTAAACAAGGTAAAGTACTGTAGGACTATTGCCTCCCTCACATAAGAATTCTGTGATTCTAATGATGAAACCCAAGAGCATGTCCCTCTCTGAACCTCAGTTTCCTTGCCTATAAAATAATGCTTCAGGCTAAATGTTCTCCTTTTGGGGTTATATACTCTTGGAAGATGTATGAACAGTAATGGTTAAGAATCACAGAAGATGAGAAAGTATAGAATATCTGTGTTCTGCACCAAATGGAGAGTGTGTCCAAATCAATGGGAACACAAATTCACTGAAGGAATGGAATAAGATTACATTCTGTTTTTTTGGCTGCCACATCCACACCATTGAATCATGATGAGCTTGTAGTCCATTACAATCACAAGTCTTCTTTGTACAAACTAAGATCTATCCATTTCTCCCTTATCCTATGCTTTTGCCTGAAATCAAGTGCAAGGCTTTACATCTGTATACAAACAGTTCATTAGATTAAGGAACCTAATGTAGTATGCAGCCAAAGAATTGCAGAAGAAATGTATTCTACTGATTTGTGCTAGAAATTTTTTTTTTTAAATAAAAAGCTAACTTTTTGCAGATGGGGAAAATCTTTTGTATTCACAGTAATTAATAGTATTTCCTTTCATTTATCATTTTAATTCATTGTTTAAACATCAAATACACTCATTTTTGTATTCCCTTATTTCTTAGCAAACTGGGCTGGGGCATTCTGCTACAGAATCCCTTGAAAAAAAGCATATGGATTTACAGACTATTTCATGGCCAAAGGGTTAATGGTAACCATGGTAACTCCTTCCAAGAATAGAATCATCTGTAGCAGGATTCATGCTGTGGCAGTTGACAGAATGGTTATAAATATACCTATTAGAAGCCTGGGCTGAATCTTTAAACAGCACTGTTGGGAGGGGAAGTGGCTAAAAATAGCTCAACAATATCGCACATGAACACTTGTCCTTAGAAACACTGCTTCTCCCCCACCCCCTACACACATACACACACACACACACTCTCTCTCTCTCTCTCTCTCTCTCTCTCTGTTAAATTTCCATTTTCTTTGCTTCATGTGACTGAAAGTGAGCACCCACAGCATACAGTAGGCAACGTGACATTTTCTGACCTTCTTTTCCCAAGACAACACTCCAAATAGAAACAAAGAAATCTGAAAAGACAATTGTTTGAGCCCCAGGCTCTAACTGTATATTACATCCCTTCAAAGCAGCGAAAAAGTTAACCTTATCAATCCAAATAAAAATGCTTGACCAGCAATTAATGCTGTTCACAATTGCAATCCATTCAATACACTTGAAAGATTAATTTTGTGTAATAATTTCGGTTAAGTCGGAAAATAGATTACAGAAGTAGCCAGTGCAGCCATTTACCAGCATTTGCATTTTATTATTTTAGAGGTGGAAGGGACCTTGGAACACACCAAAGAACACAGAATGTCATAGCTGGAAGGAGTGCTTAGCACAGTGCTTGGCACATAGTAGGGACTATACAAATACTTATTCTCTTCTCAGAAAGTAGTGATAAAGCCTTGAATTGATAACCTTCAACATCATGGAGTTTATTACCTAAAATGATGTCCCATCCCATTACTGGCCACCTTTCCATGGGAAAAAAACAAACAAACAAAAAAAAAATAGAGTAAAATTCTAATCTTGAAATTTAACTTGCCTTTTTATTTTGTAAATTTAAATGAATCTTTAGAATCCTGAAGACACCTCAAAGGACACATCTAGTCTCATCTCACCTAAAAAAGAATCCCGTCTACAACATACCCAACCAGTGGTCATTAAACATTTTACATGAAAATCTTCAATAACAAGGAAGCACTAATTCCTAAGGCAACTCCTTCACCTTTTGGACAGTTCTTCTTGTTTGTCCTTTGTTCTGGAAGAGGACCACGACATCAAGAAGTGATGTCATGAAATGCAAGTGCATTGGATTTAAGTGAAAGAGCGCTGCTCAAAGTCACCAGCCTCACTTTCTCCTCCAGGGCCATCTGGGTCCAGTAGTGAGATAAAGATCAGGACACTAGACACAGTCCTGGATGCAGTGGGAGATCTTGGCCTTTTTTAAGCTAAGATCTTTAACAGGCCTCACTGAGGCAATACCCATTTGGTGATTAAGGCTAGGTAAGAAATGAGACAAAGAATGGCCTCTGTTTACCTAGTCAAAACAAAAAATCAATCTGGAAGGGGAAGACACTCAGGGTTTCTGGACAAAACAGAAGCAATTGCTATTTACATTCACTCTGAGACAATCAGGGTCCAAACAATGACCAAGTGGGGCTTGGCCTCGGACCTATTGTTGACCAATCAATTTTAGGTTCCTGACATCAAGCTTCAATTTGCCTCTTAGAAACATCTCTTTACTGTTCCTAATTCTGCTCTCTGGGGCCAAAGGGATGATGTTTATTTAATCTCTTAGATGTAGTCTCTTCAGAACCTTGAAGATAGCTATTATGCCATTGTCCCCTCCAAACTGTTTCTCCTCCAAGCTAAACTCCAATGAAGTCAACAGAACCACATGAAAGTCCAGTTGCCCTCCTCTATATACTGCCCATTTTATCAACGTCCTTCCCACCCTGTGGATGGCAGAAGTAAGCATCATACTCCAAATTGGTCAGACCAAGGCAGAGGACACAGGATGATCCATCCCATCCCTGGTCTAGGACACTGTGACTCTCTTACTGCAGTCTAAAATCCAATAAGCTGTTCTGGCTGCCATTTCGTACTACTGGTTTGTGCTGAGATGGCTGTCTACCAAAATCTCCAGGGAGTTTCCAGAAAAATTATCTAGCTATGCCTCTCATCATGCACTTGCGAAGTTTTTTTTTTTCAATCTAAATGTAAGACTTTACAATTGTCCCTGATAAAGCTTGGCCTAACAAAGAGGTTTGGATTGGTTTACGTTCTGGCTCTACCACCCAAGGTGCAAGCAATATCATACAACTTTTAATTGGGGGCAAATTCAATAAGCATTCCATCTATGCCTTTTTTCAAGTCATTAAAAAATCTTTTTTTAAGCAATAACAAAAATTATTTTTTGTTTCTCCTACTTCAAATGAAAATTTAAATACAGACTTTTGAAAGGTAAAGTACAGAACTAAAGGCTAAGAGTTGGATTTAATCTAATCAAACAAATCATCAAATATATTCATATTTCTGAAGGCTCCACTCACTCCTGAATATCAGACCTTTCTCTCCCAAGCCACAGAAGCCTCCCCACCCTGAAAGTTCACTCTATCCCTAGAGTCTCCAAATTTTTTCACTGTGAAGCAGTTCTGATTATTAGAAAATTTTTCTCTATGCATAGCCTAATTTTGTTTCCCTAAAGCTTCTTATTCTACCAAAAGCAGGGTTCATTAAATCCCTCTACCACAAGACTAGCAATTAGCACTCTAGGCTTCTCAGTTCCTAAAAAATTATAAGGAATCTACCATTATTTTTCCTTTTGTTGTTGTCAATCTCTCACCAAAGTAGCTATGATGGGTATAAATTTCAGGAAGGCTTAAGGGATTCACAGAAAATCTGAGAGGAATTATGCCTCCTAAGGAGTCATAAATTGCATCCCATGATAAATTAGGAACACTCTAGAAACAGTTCACTTGCCTAAGCTGGCAATCACTTTCACAAAGAAAGAAACATAATAAAGCTAAAGTCCATTACAGACAACATCAAAAGCAAACCTATATAAATAATATCATGTTCACCCTCTATTACTGAAGAAGTGATTTCTCCCTCCTTAAATTTCCCTTGTCATTTTGTCAGGACCTCTCCTATGCAGTTACCTTATTCAACTTTTTATTCTAATCATTTCATCCATACCTTAGTCCCATTCCCCCATTAGACTGTAAGTATTGCAGGAGACAGACTGTGTCTCTCATTCACCTGTGAGCCCCTGGAGACAGGTATGGTATCCTGCAATACATATAGTTAAGAGGCACCCAACACAAATTTTCTGAATTCCTCTTCTTAATGATAAACATTCCATAAGTCTGTGATCTCACTGAAGTGAATTATTAAAAAATACATATATCCATATCCCAATCCATCTACACCCTCTTATTCTGAGGAAGTAGAAGTGATGCCGATTTCTTTCATGCCTTGTGATACTTGTCTATATCTTCTAGTAAATCGTCTACATGGGGTCCACTGAATGTGCTGGGAGGCTTATTCTAGTTATTACATGGCTACTCCTGGACTATATGAGCTATCCACCAGTTATCACTCATTATTGCCAAGCGACTGACTGATCATTTTCAGGAACATATTTCCCAGGCCTCTTTAATTTTAGCATCTTCCTTGAAGATTATTTCCAATTGAGATATAGATATATACAGATAGGTGGACAGATGTATTTTATATTGCATGTAGTTTTTTGCATATTGTCTCCCCTATTAAACTGTGAGCTCCTAAAAAGCAGAGACTGAGCTTTGGTGTTCTGGTGTGGTTTTTGCCTTTTTTTGTATCCCCAGTGCTTAGTAAAGTGCCTGGCATGTGGCAGGCACTTAATAACATTTGTTGATTTGACATGACTTGACTTGCTGATTACATCCTTTATATTAAAGTTATCAAATTCCCAGTTTGACTAAGCCAAACTGAAATATAATTGGGAAATATTTAATGAAATACATTAAAACATAATTTAAAAACATAAACATAAAGCATAGATACTTTCAATTTGTGGTTTTCTAAGTCAATACGGCTGGGATTGGTTTCTGTTTGAGTTTGACACCATTGCTTCATTCCTATTTTTGTCCCAATTCTTGGTTGGTAATGCTGTTTGTTGGTAATGCCTACTCACACCCACCACACAACTCTTCTTTGCATTTTCTTTGCCTCTTCTTTGCCAAAGATCAACCAATCTATAAATATTAAGTATCTATTATGTGACAAGGACTTTGCTAAAGACTCAGTATACAGAAACAAAAGTGAAACAGTCCTTGCCCTCAAGAAGCTTATATTCTAAAAAAGGAAACAATATGTATCAAATAAGATAACATAGGTAGAACACTTTGCACCTCTGAAAGCTATATAAATGCTAGCCATTATTATATTGTATATAAAATAATACATGTAACATACATGTACATATTATTATACATCACATATTAATACATACATAAATGTGCGCATATTATAAGCAAATGTAATGTTGGATACTAATACATATATGTACTGCTATGTGTGATACATACATAAGTACATGCATATTATACATAATGTTATTTTTGATGGTCAAATGGAGTTGAGGGACCAAGCATGGTCCCTTTTGCTGTCTAAAAACAGGAACTGTTCTCAAGTTAGACCAGAAGAATGGAATCTCAGGTGTCTTTCTGCCTATTGATCAATCCGTGGGTTTGTTGTAATTGACATATTTTATATACACTATAAATACAAAGTAGAAACCAGGTAACATTAGAGGCGAAGACACAAGCAGGCAAGGAGCCCAGCGATTGTGGTGTTCAATGTCTCACGATCATGCTACATCTCTAGAATACTGTGCTTAAAAATGCCTCCAGAAAGCTCTACTTTGATTTCTCATCATGGTGTGTCGATGACTCCAGGTTTAAAAGGCTCTGCTAGCAAAGAGTAAACTCTGGTTCTGGTTGTGCCATGCTACAAGGCTTTAGTAGAGTCCTGGAAAATGTCTCCTTTTCATGGAACACAATAGCCACAAATACAACGACTTAGCAGAAGGCTGGCCACAGTAATGAATTTTTTAGTAACAGCAACACAACTCACAAGGATAAATACTAATATCTATAAAGAGCTTTATAGTGACAAAGTGCTTAACTTATACTCTATCTCCTGAGCCTTAACAATACTGTAAAATAGGTAATGAAAATATCACTATCCCTATTTTACAGATGAAGAAACCAAAGCTTAGATTCAGGTTAAGATACAGGATTTGCCACCAAGTGGTCAAGTGAAGATTCAAACCTGGGTCATTTGACTGAAGCAACACCATATTGCTTTCTTTCTTGTAGGCCTTCTCATTTTATCCAGCTATATCCTGGAAGAATATATCTTTCCAAAAGTTTTCACCATTCTCATATGAGTATTCACACTTAAGCCAAGTTAGGGCAACAAATATTTATTATTTATTTATGGTCAGGCACTGTGCTAAGCTCCGTGCTAAGACACAAAGACAATCCTTGCCTTCACGGAGCCTAGTATGATGGGGAAGACAATATACAAGTGATGTTGTACTATACATAAACAAGATATATTCATGATAAATTAGAGGTAATCTCAGAGGGAAGGCGCAAGCACTAAGTCACAAAAAATATGTTGATTTATTACATAAAAAATTTTTGGAGGGGAAGGGCAGAATAGTATAGTGAAAGAAAAATTAGCTGAGTCAAGGCACCTGTCCTTTACTTGACAGCTAGGTGGTCACTACTAGACTTGGAGTCAAGAAGATCTGAGTTCAGATCCTTCTTCATACACTTACTAGCTGTCTGACTTTGGGCAAGTCACTTAATGTCTTTATATGTCATTTACGCAATCTGTAAAAAGAAAATAATAGCATCTATATTTCCAGTTTTTGTATACCTTACTCATATTTACATATTCTGCAATTCGGTGAAACTGAATGCTTGCTGTTCCTCCTACAAGATGTTTCCATGTCCCAACTGCAAGCCTTTTCAATGGCTATTCCCCTTGCCTGGAATGTTCTGCCTCTCAGAAGCCACCTCATTATTTCAGACCCTGATTGATCTCTTGGATATCATCATAATCTATAGAAACTGATCATCTTGCGAGACCCATTCTGAAGTTCACATATCCTCAGTATCCCCTGCCCCTAGGACCCCTCCTCCTTCCCTCTGACTGAAAAGAGTAGAAGGTGAACGTGGGAGAGCTCTTCCCAGATCCTCCTTTAAGGACAGTGGCACAGTGCACCAGGTCTATGGTCAGGAAGACTTGTCTGCCCTGTTCAAATCTGGACAAATCACTTAATCCTATTTGCCTCAATTTTCTGATCTGTAAAATGAGCTGCAAAAGGAAATGACAAACCACTCCAGTATCTTTGCCAAGAAAACTCCAAATGGGGTCATGAAGAATCAGAAACTACTGAAAACGACTGAACGACAGTTGACTGACTACCTCCCAGGGTTGTTGTGAGGTTCAAATGAGAACATATGTAAAGTGCTTTGTAAGCCTTAAACTACCATATAAATATTAGTTTTCTTTATTATTGTTAGTGTTATCTCTATAATTTCTTAAATTATATAATATTAGGCCAGTCATTTACATTCTCTGGGCTTTAGTTCTTTACCTATAAAATGAAAAATTTGGACCAGATCAGCTCCAGGGTTCTTCTGCATCCTGATAAACATTTTTACTTTATTATAAATCAGGTTTTGTTCACATTTTTCTAGATATTGTTAACAAGTATGAAAATGTGACTTGCCTTAGTGAGTATATTCAAGAGATTTGCCTAAAATGTATTTGAAATAGCCATAAAATGAATATATTTACATTATCCCGGGCTCATTTTCCATTCAATTTTGTGAACAATTAATAATCATACGTGTAGATAGTTTACAGTGACATGAACCGCTATAACTGGAGGCAACCTCAGAGGTCATCTAAACATAGTCATTTTATATGTGAGGAAACTGAGGCTTAAAGGGGTGATGACTTACATAAGATCAAATAGCAACGAGTGATACATGATAAACGTTCAGAGCCTTTCATTTTCAAGGCAAGTACTCTTTCTACTATAGGCTTCCTTGTCCAGGTTTTACTCTGAAGCTTCTCGAGATTTCTTGAGTTACAACTTTTATTCCTATGGATTAATTTATCCATTTGGATACTAGATGCATCTTGGATATGGCAACTGATTTTCAATGCCAAGATTTATTGTGCTAGAGGATCAGCTTCCCTGATCTCCCTAACAGACCTCTGCTGAAATCTTCATCAGTTTTGCACAGTAAAAAAAGTAAAAGATTGTCTAATTTTATCATCACATTCTCATTGATCCAAGATCTTGTTAAAGTGATGCTTTAAGTGGGACTATCTTCAGTTCAAGGAGGTTGCTATGACTTCAGCAGATGATGCCAATATCCCTTAGTTACATGAAGTCTCACATACTTGCCACAATGCACCTGTGGTTTTTTGGCATCAGCAGCTATCTAGACACAAAAGGGACCCAGACAGGTATTCATTTCAGGTTTTGGTGTACTCCCTCTTACTCCAATTCAGAAGGAATGTCACACAAATTTGTTTATGGAATCAAGCGCAACAATTCTTATATTTATCTAACTACAATAAAATTTTGGGAATAAGAGCATTCAGTTATCAGCACAATTTAACAAACAAATTAAAAAAAAAACCTTGAATAGAAATGTTCCCACTATTTGGCTTACATTTTATATTAGCAAGTGGCCACCATTTCTACCTCTAAATTTGTCAGTAATCCTCCTCATTTTCTATTTGGATCCTGTCATTCTGCTGCTCAAAAACTTTCCATAGTTTTCCATTATCTCCAGTAAATTTAAGTTCTTGACCCAGGCATTCAATGCTCTCTACAAAATAGCTCCAACTTTCTAGTTTCACCTCATCACACATTATTTAACTTCGTGTAATCGATTCTCCAGGTAAACTAAACTGTTCTTGGTTCCTTGATTTTATCCATCTGCCTCTATTCATATTTCTGGATGTGCTTGGGAATGGACTCACTCCCTTTCTCTCTCCAGTCACTATCTATTGAAATGTTTCTTTTCCTTCAAGGTCCAGCTAAGGTGATACCTCCCATATCAAGGATTCCCTGATCCTCCAAGACATAAGTGATCTCTCCTCTACTGAAATCTTCATAACATATTATTATTTTGATCTTCTTTGATCTTGATCTTCTTTTGCTCTTAACATAATTCCAATATTGTTCCCTCTGGAGATTCAGCTGTATCCTTGCCTCTTTGGTTAATGTGGTATGATGTATCTCTATATCCTCTTCTCTGATGCCCTCTCTCATGGATAGCTTAAGTTGAATGTCCTTCACTACAACTTCCCATCCACCTACCTCTAGGTTGAAGACTTCACCTTATATTCTAGTAAGAAAACAAGAGGCCATTCACAGTGAGCTCCCTCTACTTCCCCTATCAAAACCTTTTGACACTATCTTCTATTTCTTTTATTTATTCCAGTCTCTGATGAAAGGGTGACTCTTCTCACAGGGCCAACTTCTCTTTGTCCAATGTGATAAAATCCCTTCCCATTTTCTCTAGCAGACTACCAACCAACCATTCTTTAATCTTTCCTTACTTATTGGCTCATTTCTTGCTGCTTACAGACATGCCCAAGTCTCCACAATCCTTTTTTTAAAAAATCACTTGACTCTACCATCCTCTCAAACTGTTTTACCTCCCTTTCTCTAAATATCTCTCCTCCCCTTCTCAAACTATCTCCTAGAAAAAAAGACAATGCTTTCATTTCCTTTCTTCTCATTCACTACACAAACCCTCTAATCTGGCTTTTGATCACATCACTCAACTAAAACTGTTCTCTTCAGAAATTATTAATGGCTTCCTAATTGCCAAACTCAACAACCTTTTTTTCAATTCCCATCCTTCTTGGCCTCTTTTCAGTGTTTCACATTGATGACCACCATTTCTTCCTAAATACTCTCTTCTCTCTGTCTCTCTTTGTCTTTAATGACACAATTTTCTCCTGGTTCTCCTCCTAACTATCTGACTTATCCTTTTAAGTTTCTTTTGCTGAATCACAATAATCCACAACTCTGAACTTAACTATGCATGAACCCTAGAAATTCTGCCCTGGGCCTTCTTTTCTCTTTATATTTCCCCCTCAGTAACTTCAATAGCAACCATTGGTTAAATTATCATATATAAACAGATAACTCCCAAACATATTACATGTTTATGTATATCGATATATACATATGTGTGCATATATTGATGCATGTATATACACATACACACACTTAAATATAGGACTACTAGTCTCTCTCGAGTTCCAATTCTGTATTACCAATTACCTGTTGTATATGTCATACCATGTGTCCTAAAGGTACCTCAAACTCAACATGTTCAAAATAGGTATTATTATATTTTATCCTGAAATTACCCTACTTCCAGCTTTTGCTATTTCTGCCAAGAGCACTATTATGCTTCCAGGTGCAAACTTCACAACCTTAAAGTCATTCTTACCTTCTCATTTTCATTTATCCTATATATTCAATCAGTTGCCAAGTCAATTATTCTTTAACATTCTATGCATCATCCTTCCTCTCCACTCACACAACCATCATCCTAGTCCAATCCTTCATCACCTTCCACCTGGACTATTTCAATAGCCTTCTAATTAGTTATCTTGTCTCAAGTTTCTTATCCAGCCTCCATGCAACAGTAATATCCATAAAGCAAAGTTGTCACCATATCAATAACCTGCTCTATAAACTCCTATGCTTCCCTCTTATCTCTAAGATCAAATACAAAATATTCCATATGGCACCTTTGAAACTCTGGACAACAATGTTCCAACCTTCTCAAGCCTTATTCTACATTAGTTCCCTTCAAGGCATTAATTTTGTACAATTATTGGACTGTATTCTCCAATCTGGGCAAACTGACTTTCTTAATGTTTCTGACATACAACATTCCATAGCCCATCATGGCATACCATAGACTTAGAAAGCAGTACCTAATCGCATTCACTCCTTAGTATCCCTGACATCCTTAAAAGTAGAGATCAAGTACCAGCTTCTATGGAAGGCCTTTCTTGATAACCTCAGATGTTAGAACCTACCCCACCCCAAATTAAATTTGATTAATTTTGTATATACTAATATGAATACCTTGTCTCTCCTAATAGGATGTGAGGACAAGAAATGTTTTGGTTTTATCTTTCTATCTTCAGCACTGAGCATAGCACCTGTTGACATATGGTAGGTGCTAAATATTCCAGATAAATACCTATTACTTCCATCAATTCAGTTCTGGTCTATTTCTTCTGTGGAAATCTCTAAGTCCACCTCCCTCCCAAAAAAGGTACAAGAGATCATAACAAAAGACAAATGTAAAGACCTGAATTTGAATTTTTAAATTATCAACCAGACAAATTGGAGAGACACGGCTTTGAAGAAGATTAGATTAAAAAAAAAAAAGACCTGCATTTTTTGTTGTTGGTAATAAGTCAGTCTTACATGTTTTCTTTTGTTTTTTTTTTTTTTTAAAGCATTGGATTTGGAGAAAAGAGACTGGGTCTTTCTTGGGTGACTTATGACAAGTAATTTGTCCTTTTGGAAAGCCAATTCCCTATCTGGAAAGTGAGGAGTTTCTACGAGATCATATTCCTTCCATCTCTCAATTCTATGATCTTATGCCTCCCGAAAATCAGGGTTGGTAAATGTATCAGCCAGTCATCTTAAATTGTGTACCCCCCTCTACACAATCTACCTAAGCCTAGTAGCTACCACTAACACAAGACACTCTATCTCCCATCTCACTGCCTTTGCTAGTCTGACCCCCACCTCTACAACCTAACTTTACTTGGTTCCCTTCAAGACTCAGATCAAATCTCACCCTCTGTAGCAAGTCCTTCTCATCCCCAGCTGTTAGTATCTTCTGAATATATCATGGTTTTCTGAAATATATCCCATTAGCCAGATTAAAAAATCCTGACTAGGTTGTACTAAACAGTATTTCTTTCATTTCCTTGGATCATAACAAGCCAAACCTCAGATTGGATGCCACTTAATTCTGTTCAGAACTGTAGAAATGGCCTATATCTGTACCAGAAGAAAAGTAACCATTTCATAACGGGAAAAAATTTGCTTAAGAGATATTAAAGTGGTCCTTTTTCTGTGCCCTTGAAGACAAGATCTCAGGCTCACTACAGGCCAAGCAACAAGCAATTTGGGGGAAAATAAATATACATGCACATGCACATATACAAACACAAAAAATATTATGTCCATTAATATTATAAAAAGGACTACGATATACTAGGGACATTGGTCTACAATATACTAGGCACAGACAAAACATTTGGATAAATGTAATACAATACATGAGATTGCAAATGCCTCTGAAAAGATTAAAGAGCATAAACATTAAGACCCGAATAAGATGCTCAAGAAACTATTCTAAGTTATTGATCCAATTTGAAGGCAAGAATTCTATTCATAGAATGACATAACATCTTAAAACTTTAGATTCAAAGTTCAGCAACTACTTACTACTACTACTAGATCTACATTTCAAAAAGGCCAAAGAGGAATAGGAGTCATATTTACAACAATATTTATAGCAATTCTTTTTGTAGTACCAAAGAACTGAAAACTGAAGGGTATCTATCAATTAGGGAGGGACTAAAAAAGTTATGAATGTGATGGAACACTATTCTGCTGCAAGACATGATGAAAAGGATGGTTTCAGAAAAACTTGGAAATACCTGCATGAACTGATAAAATGAAGTGAGAAGAACCAGAGAAACAATTTATACAATAACAATAATATTGTAAGGATAATTAACTTTGAAAGAATTAGCAACTTTGATCGACACAATGACCAACCATGATTTCAAAGGATCGTAATGAAAAATCCTATCTACCACCAGATGAGACCTAGTGGATTCAGAGTACAGACTGAAACACATTTCATTTCTTTCTCTTTTTTTTCTTTTTCTTTGGTGGGGGAGTGGGGGTGGGATAGAGAGACACTGGCTAATGCAGGAGTTTGTTTTGCATGACTATACATATTTGTAATAGGTTTTGTTTTTCTGACCATCTCAATGCTTAGAGTAAGGAAGGAGAGAGAGAGAAATTTCAGAAATAAAAATAAAATAAAATTGAATTTTTTTTAAAAGTTAGGCTACGCTCTCTGCTTCAGCTTAGAAGTGGATTCAGAGAGGAAGTTTGATGGCATAGTGAAAACAGTGGTAGACTTGGAGTCAGGAAGACCTGAATTCAGATCTTACTTTTGATATTTATACTAGGTCTGTGTCCCTGAGCAAGTCATTTAAACTGTGGGCCTTAGTTTCTCATTGATAAAATAAGCGTGATCTCCATGGCCTCTAAATGTCACTCTCCTGTCTAAATCTATGATCCTTTTATTCTCTAAGTTTTATTTAGCTGATTTGAGTGCCTAGAACTTAGATCAGTTTAGGAATAAGGGTTTTTGCAAGAAGAGAGGCATGTTCTCCTTTTAAGACTAGGACATGGGATATTTCAAATCAGCAGCTCAAAAAATTGTTGTTGTGTTTGACCTTCATTTTTGAAGAGGACCATGGCATCAGGTTAATGATGACATGACTTGAAATTGACTTTGATTTGAATGAGGGAGGGCTGTGCAAGCCCACCAGCTTCACTTTCTCTTCCAAAGCTGTCTGGATCCAGTGACCAGATATTCATCAGGATGACTGGAGATGGCCTAGGATACAATGGGACACGCTGGCCCTTTTAGGCTAAGGCCATTTCAGGTACCTCACTCTACCTCACTCAAAAAATATACCTCATTGACTCCCATCTTTTTGAGAGCAACTTCGGGAGCTTCCCTTAGCTGTAAGAGAAGGTCTCAGAACTCATATGGATGAACCACTTGTCAGTGGTGCCCATAATGGAATCCTTTCTTGGGAGAAGAAGATAGGAGAGGTGAAAATGCCAATTTTAAAAGGAGAGGTTGTTGCTTTGGACTTTAAAATTTATGCTGTTTTTGTTTTCATACTAAAAACTGCATGTACTCCATTTTTTAAAAATCTGAAGTTCTGCCATTAACTTACTATATGATCTTAGGGACATCATATCAACACTAAGAGTCTCAAATTTGTCCTCTGTAAAATAAAGGGGTTGGTCTAGATGACTTCCAAGGTCCTTCCAACTCTAACAATTTATGAATCTATGATTAGATAACCCCTAAGGTCATGCTCAGTTCTAAAATTCTAAGATTCTATTATTCTTATCCACAAGAATTAATCGAATATTTCATTACTCTACTGATCTTGAATTTTCTTTTTCATTAAATTTGGTATTGTATCTATTACAGGAAAAAAAAAAGATATTACTACACCCAATTCTCCCCCTGCTGAGCATAATAGTGGACTCACTAGAAATAGAGAAGAGGAAAAAAAAATCTCCCTTAACAACTCCAGGGGAAGGGCAAACTGCCCCTGCTCCTGCCCCTCAGAAATGCAGAGAAAGTTTCTCTCCCAAAGTTTACATACAATAATCTAACTCCAACCCTCTTCCCCTCTCTTCAAATTAGAAAACTATGCACATAACATAACAACCTGACATACAATTCTCCTCTCACTCAACAGGTCAGAGACTAGTTTAAATATTTTACACCTATGACCAAAGGAAAAGCTAGCACTGTGTTTAAAGTATAGCAGCCCAGGATATTTTAGTTTCTTCTGAATTTACCACCTACCACTTAGTAAAAATGAGAGGGAAAATCAGTTCTTACAACTCTTCTAGTTCAATAGGAGCCACCAAATATCATACACACGACAGGGAGAAAGAAAGAAATACCACAACCAAACAAATGAAATACTCAATTTTCAGATAAACTATTTTTAAAGTGCTATTCTTCGAACCACTGAAAAATGTCCAGCTGAACAATGCACTGAATAAGGGCAGCACTCTGTGGTGAAGTAGATGAAGTGCAATTTCGTAAATTACTGGAATCTTCAGAAATGATACATTCAGAAATTTATTTGTTCTTAGCTTACTTGTCTCAATTATAAAACCTTCTGCCACAGGCAATAAAGGTATAGATATACGTAAAAACGTAGTTTAGACAATGATCAAGTGTAATGGATATGGATCATATTGATCTCTACCACCATTTGGCCTCTTCACTGTCTGAAGAAATCTGAATTCAGATCGTTGCTTTCTACCAATTCTGCCATGGACTACTTCTATAAGCACCACAGAGAATTTCTTAAACAATCACAGAATATTAGGATTTGATGGAACCTTTAAGGTCATCTGGCCCAGTCATTGGCCTTAAGAACAATCCAGCCCTGAAATACCCTCCAGAAACAATTGGTCAGCCTGTGACTGAGCATCCTCAGAGACAGATAACATGAAATAAAGCCCATGGCCAGCTCAGAGCCCCTCCTGCTACACAGTGATTCCTTAAACTGAGCAAGAATCCACTTCCCAATCAAACTCACCCTTGAATCCCAGTTCTCTCTTTTGGAGTCCCAGAAAACAAGTCTGACTCTTCTTCCCTATGACAACCTTTCCTAGAGGATGAAATAAGAATCGTCTCCTCTAAGTCTTCTGTTTAATTTCTCCATTAAAAGAAAATTATTCTCAGTTGGAGGAAAAAAAAAGGACATACAAGTGGCCAAGTTCAGTCCTCCTGGCCAGAATCTCTGGCCATGAGCATATCTAGTAATGATGATGATTTGTCAAGTGACTAATGGGGCTGAAGAACAGGACCAAATATCCAAACACAGTATATGTGTCCTCAGGGAGAGAAATTTAGATCTGTTAACCAGTCAGAACAAGAAGCAAAGGTGTAGATCCACAACCCCAAATAGAAAGATAGAAAGATGAAACCCCAAATCCTGATATACAAGGTGTGACTCATAGAGATGGATAAAAAGGACCTTGTGTTTATTTAAAGCTTTATTTCCTATTACTACACACTACATTGTCTTTTGGTTAAATACACACACACACACACACACACACACACACACACACACACAGTTTACACTTATAGGATACATGAGAAACTCAGAAAATTCTTTTTAGAAGCAATACACCAAAAGAGTCTATACATGGAAAAATACTGATAGGCACTACAATATGCCAACCACTATAGGGAAAAAAGGAGATGGTTTAAAAATATCTTCTATACCCATGGTTTCTTAACTTGAAGTCAAAGGACTTTTGAATGAGAATTATTAGTATCATAAGTCAAATCATTTACTGTCTATGCAACATTGGGCAAGTCACTTTCCTTTTCTAAGACTCAGTTTCCTCATCTGAAAAATGAGGGAGTTGGCCTAGATGATGGCTGTGATTGGTTCCACTTTTAAATCTAGGATACTATGAACCTCTTGAAAAATTCTAGTAATGATCAAACCACTGCCTCCTAAGGCAACCCATTCAAATTCTTGGGCAGTTTTTCCTTAAGTCAAGGGCCAGTTTGTCAGTCTATACAACTTCCAACCCATTTCTCCTAGCTCTGCCCTTGGAGACAAAGCAAAAAAATGTCTAAAATGTATTTAGATATGACAACCCATCTGAAACCTGAACACAGGGATCACGTCACCATTTTCCCAATCACACCATCTGTCGATGTCTTCTCATCTCCAAGTTAAGCAAACCCAGTTTAATTGATCTTCCAAGGGCATTGTTTCCACATTCTACATATAACTTCAGCTAGTCAATATCATTCCCTCAAGCGTGGGGCCACGGTGGACACAATCCTGCAGATGCAGCGAGCCAAGGACCAAGAACAGCAGGAATATCCTTGCAGAAACTGGGCCTGTGTGAAGGCAGATGAAGATCTCCTTGGCTGCTTAAATGTCATGTGATACTAAGAATTCACTGAATTTGCAGTTCAATAAAAAACTTCAACTCTTCTTCAAACTGTTAGATATACACTTTTCCATCTTATGCTTTTCTAGATGTTTATGCCAACCTAAATTTAAGACCCAAAGTTTCTAGATGGATGCTTCTCACCCCTGTCTGCTACCCAGGTAAAGAGACTCCCCAAATTCTCTTCTCTTCATAAAAGTGCCCACAGGTGCAGCTCTATCACTTAGAGCACCTGTGATCTTGCCTATGTCACTCAACTTCTATGAAAAATAGGGCTAATTATATTTACCCTAAGCACATAACAGAAGATCATTTTGTGGACTGAAGAAAATGATATAAACAAAGGGTTCAGTAATTTTAAATGGCCAGAGAAATATGTTATTATTTTACAACACCTTGCAAACTTCATCTTATATAAAACAGGCCCTCAATAAATAAGTATTTACATTTCAGTTTGTTACTTTAGCAAATATTCCTTTATTTCAAGGAATGAGGCAGTAAAAAATGTCTCTATTTGATTGTTTTTATAATAACTCTCATTGAGTTATCGGGCTTAGGTATGAAGCACTTTCTTCATAGCACCTCTGTGAGATGGACAGCATAAGTATTATTAATACCATTTTACAGGTGAGGAAACCAAAACCAAGAAAGGTGAAGAGACTCACACATCATAATACAGTAAATGAATGGTTTAAATTTGAATGCATATCCAGATCTGACTCCAAGTCATGGGCTCTTGCCACTACATTATGCTGACTTGGTCCTTTTTATGAATAGTTATTCAATTCATATATTTTGAAGAAAAGAATAATATGCTGATCTAAGAATATACTAATCAGTTCAGATTACAGAGACAGGATTAGGACAACTGAAAATCACAATAACTCCATGGCATTCAGCTGAGACTGAGAAAGAAAGAAGAAAGATTTTGCAATTAAAGCAAAAAGAATACTCAGGGTCCATTAATAAATGGGCACAAAGACAAAATCAATAAAGAATCCCAAAATACTTCAACTAAAAAAAACTGCTATCTTACATCTTTAATGAGAAAAGTGAACTATGGGGAATAAGAAGGAAAAGAATCTTAGTATTAGGTCTACCGATAAAAAGCAAATGAACAACTCCTGGGGAGTCAACAGGAGAGAATAACATAAAAGCATAGAATGTCAGAGCTAGAAAAATCCTCAGAGAAAAGCAGATCCAACCTGACCACTGTACAAAGGAAGAAAATGAGTCTCAGAAAGAGAAAGTGAAAGTTATGCATTTAAAGAATACTGTTAATGGATTTATGTCCAGTCTGGGATGCCACATTTTAAGAACAACATAAAACAAACTAAAATGGGTACACTGGAAAGCAACTAGACACGTGAATAGACTCAAATAGATCTCATAATGAAGAATGATTAAAGGAAATAAATGGGCTTAGCCAAAAGAGAAGACAACTTGAGGAAGGTGGGGAGAGAAGGACTGGAGAAGAGAGGTTAGGATAGCTATCTTCAAGTATATATCAAAAGCAATCGTGTGATTTTTTCCTCTTGGTGCTAGGGGACATAAAAATCAAGAAAACAAGAATTTCTTAAGCACCCATTATATGCTAAGCATCCTGTGCTAGACTCTAGAGATGAATACAAAGTAAGTTAGCTCCCATCCTCAATTAGCTTATATATTACTGGAATAAGAAGCAAAAAAGAGACAACACAGTACAAAAAAAAAAAAAAAAGAACACCGGCTTTGGAGTGAGAAGACCTGCATTCAAATATCTCTTCCACATCACCTGGGTTAGGGGCGCAATGACTCCCATGATTTGGAAAATCCAGGTAAAATTTTAGCCCTCTCTTCATGCCAAAGAAGAAGTTGGAATTTTTTCTTTTGCTTTTATGGGGTGTTTACAGTACCTTTTTGTAATATTTGCATTAAGATTTTTGTCATAGGCTCTGTGTCATCTGTTGGCCTTCCCATGTCATCTACGGCATCCACAAAACTCAAAAATTCCCATTTAATTTCTTATGCCAACCCACAATATATCAAAACTGTATTGCGGAAAGTTGAGATGTGGAAGGGATGAAGACTGTAACTGCCTTAGTCACTTCCTGTGGAACCTGGGGCAAACCATTTCACCTGTCTGTGCTTCAGTTTCCCACTCTACAAAGTGAAGAGTTTAGACTAAATGGCCTCCAGGTCCCTTATATTTTAAATCTATAATCCTATTGTTGTGCAGAGAATAAGCGAGGGAAATCCGGTTCACAATTTAGAAGTGGATTTTATTAGTGCGCGACTACAGCGGGTAAGAGACCCAAATCGAGCAGCCCTGATCAGGGGTTGGGCTGGGGTATATAAGGGCATGAACTGCAAGCCTATAGCTCACGGGTTGCCCAACCGGGAAGTTACATAAACCAAAACTGGTAATTGGTTCATTCCTTGCTTAAGGCCATATAAGGTACAGACCAGGGTGTGGTCGGACTTCCTCCTTGGCTGGCTTCTTTGGTGGGCATTCTTGGTGGGGTGCCTTCTTCCGTGAAGAAGGGTTTACTAGATGGAGGAGGGAACACAAAATGGAGTCAGACCCAACACTATGATACAATGGGTAAAAGTCACAAAAAAAAAAGAAAATTTAAGCAACAGAGGAAAATGTCTAACAACTGGAGCTATCAAAAAGAATGGACTGCCTCAGGAGATGATGGATTCCTCCTCTCTCAAACTTTCCAAGCAAAAGCTAAAGAGTAATTGTTCTGGAATGTTCATGAATAGGTTGCACCAGTTGGCCTCTGAGGTTCCCTCCAAGACTGAGGTTCTATGATGCTAGGAGTAGGCAAACTGCAATAGGACTTCTTTATGTGGGATCAGTCTCGATGGGTACAACCTGAGTTCATAACAGCAGGAAAAGCAGCAAAATCCAAAGGATCAATATCCAAGGACCACAAGAGCTGATTAAAGGACATCTAGGGCTGTAGCAACACAAAAGCACATTGTATGCATAAAGAGGTGAGAAAAAGTCTTTATATTTCATTATGAACAGTCATTTCTATTTCTGTCCAGTCTGAAGAATCAGGTCCTTACCAACATATAGGAGTATATCAGGCCAATAAAATGTTATTGCTTTGCTTTTGTAATGCCCCCACTCAGCACTGACAGATGGGTCTATTATCCAACAAAAACAACACCAGTGAGGGTTTAGAGGCATGAATGAGTATGACATATTTCTGAGGCAATAAAGGAACTAAGCTAAATCAAGAGGAGGAGACAAAATGTGGAAAATAGGAATGGGCAGGATGGGGGGTAGGGGGATGCAGAAAATAAATGTATTAGGGAGGGCATCAAAGCCAGACTGATCACTTTTTAAAGAGATGCAACAAATGGTAAAGAACTGTTGAAATCAGTGAACAATGGGGGGAGGGGAAGAAAGGGGGGGAGGACATGCTAAAAAATAAAAAAAGTTTTGTTTTTTTTTTTAAAAAAAGGTCTTTCAGGAAGATTAATCTGGTAATGGAAGGAAAAGACATAGGAATCAGCGAGACCAGCTAAAGGGATGTTGGTGCAATTTGGGTATTGAGACCCTGCACTAGGAAGTTATTTGTGGGAAAAGAGGTAAAGACACATATAAGGGATAGGAAATGGCCCTGGGATTTCATTGGTATAGGGAACTCCCTCTACTTATGAACTTAAGTACCTTGTTTGCAATTTACAATCCTACAGTTAAGACTAGTACACAGAGAGATGTACCCAGGGTCACACAGCCAGTAGGAGCTAGATGCAGAACTTGAACCCTGGTCTCCCTAGTGCCAAGGCTAGTTCTCTATTCCCTACACCACAGATGCTACTTAGAATTCTGGAAAGACTAACACACAGCTGAAGAAAGGTTTATGCAGCAGTCTGCACATCAGTGTGTGGGTGCTGGGGCCAGGGAGAGTCATTGGGGCGGCTAGGTGGCACAGTGGATAAAGTACCAGGCCTGGAGTCAAGAGTACCTGAGTTCAAATCCAATTTCAGACATTTTACTAGCTGTGTGACCCTGAACAAGTCACTTAACCCCAATTGCCTCAAAAAAAAAGTCATCAGGAAAAGAAATTCTTAAACTTAGCAGGATGCATGTCCTGCCCCAAAATTAGTTCTGTCCAGGCTTTATACTACTAGCCCCTACCACTGCAGATTTCAATGGCTTTCTCCTGAAAGTCCTACCTAAGAAAATCCTTCCCCACCCTGAGGCCTCTGTCGATGTCATTAATTTCTCTCAGTGCAGACATAGAATGTGATTGATGTGAAAGAGATTTTGAAGGAAAACAGAAGCGGCCCCCTCGATGATTGAATGACTCATTGGAAATGGGGAGATAAAGGAAGTGAGAAGTCAAAGATGATGACAAGGTTTTGAGCCTGGGCAGGCAGAATAGTGGCGTCATTCAGAGGAACAAGGAAATGAGGAAGTGGAACTGGTATAGAGAGTAAGATCATTAATTCTGTTTAGACACACTGAGTATGAGGTGACAGACAACATGACATCCACATAAAAATGCTCCATGGGTGACTAGAAATATAGTCATAGAAATAGAGAAAACAAGCCTGATTTATAACATGTAACATTTTGTTAATGGGGAAACATGCATCTACTGGCAATTTTTTTTTTTGAAAACGCAAATTAAAAGTTCCTGGAACACAATAACCTTGATACTCTTTAAAAAAAAAAAAAACTGTAATTATGAGAAAGCTTCCAGTCTTCTAGACTAACTAAAGAGAAAGTTTCACTTCCACAGAAGCCTGAACTAACTTGTTTTAAAAGGCCATCTGAGTTCAAAGGAAGCCAGAATATGGATAATATCAAAAATTACTATGAGCCAAAACTAAAGCCACCACTCATGAAATTTTAAGTATTGTAAAATAAATACAAAGAGAAGAATACAGGTTTTGTTGTTGAATTGTGTTAAAACAAAATAACAAAAGAAAGGAATCAAATAGATTCTAAAATGTGGTTATCTAATTATGTATTTTAAATTGTTTTATTTTCTTCTCAAACGAGAACTTATTATTTGTCCATCGGGCAGATGGTCAAGGCAATTTGCTGGTTTTCATTGCCATTGGAAGAAATGGATAGAGGTGTTGCATAACAGCTGTGGATAAATATATACATTTGTCTATATTTACTATGTGATATAAATGAATTATTACACATGAATGTTAGAAAGATATTAATAAAGATAGATGTACTCTTTTTAAACACTACACCCCTCAGGGACTAGTTCTAGCCAAACTGGGATATTTCCCATTCCTCAGTTTCATCTCATTCTCCCACCCCCATGTATTTATTAAAGCTGTCCTCCTTCCCTGAAACACACTACATTCTTATCTTAATTTCAATGAAATTTTAACCTGCTAAAATTCTCCTCTTCCTTCAAGGTTCAGCTGAAGTGCTTCTTCTGAAAAGGCTCCCCAGGTGAGAATGATCTCTCTCTTCAAATTCTCCTAGAGCAATTGGTCTGGTTTAGGCCAGTCTGGAGTCTTTGCAGGCTGCAATGAGTCTGACATCTGTTTTACATCTTACAAATCATTTGCCTAAATGTTGTATCCCCTCCCCAATACATATTCACATTAGATTATAAACACCCTGAGGGGTTCCTCCAAGCAAAACTCCCCAGAAAAGGGGACAAAAAAATCCCCTCCTCCTACCTCTCCTTCTTACTATATTAATTTACAACAAGGATTATTATAATACCTACCTACTCTTTAGAGTACACAGTACTATGAGGTGCTAAAAAAATACAAAGATAATTACTAAGACAAAGATAAACATGAAGGCAGGAAAATATTGCTAGATTAGTTGGAGTCTTTTCCATGGTCCCTTTTGATACAGGAGAAAGTGTTAGATAATGTAGTTGAATTACCTAGGTTCAAACCTGGCTCTGCCTCTGGTTATTTATGTGACCTTAGACATATCACATATGCTTTCTAGGTTTAGTTTCTTCATCTGTAAAATGAAAGGGTTAGGTTAAATAATTGTTCAAATTCCTACCAGCTATAAATCTACAATCCTATAATCTTCTTTCCCTGTCCACTTTATTTTCTCCCTCACAGTCATAGCACATTAGAACAATTAAGATATCATATTAATCCACTAATGATCAAAATGTAGGATGTGGTGTAAGAGATATTCAGGAACTAAAGAAATCAGAGAACCAAGAAGGACTAGAAAAGAAAGTGGGTTGATCATGCTACAAAAGTGAGCTAAGAGGATATCCACAAAATGTAAAAAGACCTAAAAGAAGTTCCCAGCACATCAAATGGGTCTCAAGTGAACGATCTATGATGGAGCATGGATAGAATCAGATCAAATAAGAAGGCATAAGCATGCTGTGCTATGCACAAAGCAAGGAGAATCACATTCTTAGGGATTACAGATCTACTGAAATAAGATGTGTAAGGTTCTGGACTTGACACTGGGTCACATCTAATAAGATAAAATTTAATGCACATAAATGTCAAGTCTTAAATTTGGGTTAAAAGAAAAAAAAACAATTTCACAAGCATAAGATGAGGGGAAGGTGTAGTTAGATAACAGTTCAAGTGAAAAAAATACATACAGGTTTTTGTGGCCTGCAAGCTTCAATAAGAGCCAGTAACAAGATATGCAGCCTTGGGCTGCACAGCATCCAGGCCAAGGGAGGGGACAGTTGTGTGCCTCTCACTCCAAGCCAGACAACAACTGGCATGTTGTGTTTGGTTCTGGGTACTATCTTTTAGAAATGACCCTGAAAAATGAGAATGTGTCCAAAAGTAAGTGATCAGGATGATAAAAGACCTGAAATCCATGCCATATAAGGACTGATTGAAGGAATTGGGGGTGTTAATCAAAAGAAGAGAAGATTTAGGTTAAAGTATCTATAAGGCTAACATTGAATAGAGGAATTCGATTTGTTTTGCTTGGCATCCAAGAGCAAAAAGAGGAACAGAGGGCAGAAGTAGCAATGAAGAAAATTTGGTTTGTATAAAAAGCCAGAAAGACCTGGGTTCAAATCCTGTCTCAAACGCATAGTGGCTGTATGGCCCAGGACAAATTACTCAACCTTTCAGTTCTATAGATAATTCTCTAATGTTCTAAGTTGCAGAGAAAGAGTCAATCTTCACTGTTAAAGAGAGTTTCTTTACCCCTGAATTACCTATTCCAATAGAATTACAAATGTATTCACTATCCTTATGTAAGGAAAAACTTAACTAGAATTATGCGAAAGTGGAACAGGTTATCATAGGATGAATGGGTTCCCTGCTTCCCAGAAGTCCTCAAGAAAAGAAAAGATGGCAATATGCTGAGAATGCTACAGAGTGGGATCCTTGTTCAGGAATGTACTTGTCTACAGAGGCTTTGAAACCTGTTCCAACTTCAAGGTTAGGTGATTTATTCTCACTGAAGGAGAAAGCGGGGATACTCAAGGGAGACAGATCAATATAATGGAAAATGGAGCTGAAATCCATAAAAGCACTATAAAGTGCTATGAGATCAAATGAAGGAGAGATCAGTGCCAGATGGAGAAATCAAAGAACACTTGCTAGAGGAGTGGAATTTGAGCTTCACCCTTGAAAGTTGGGTAAAATATTGATAGGCAGAAACGAGATGGAGGAATGATAGGGCATTACAAACCAGAGTGTGTAAAGCAAAGATGCAAGGACAGGAAAGCAGGGGGAAAATAGAATAACCTTTAGCTGATAACTTTGCATTTTAAAAGAACAGTGTCATTCACAACAAATACCTGCATATGAAAATCCAACTATGGAGAATCATAATTGATTTTAAATGATTAAATGAGTTAAATGATTAATTTTCATTGTAAAGGAAATTCAGTAAACCAGTAAAGGGACAGGTTTTTTCTGCTTGGAGCAGGAGGCCATTGTATCAGTCTTAAAAGTCTTTTAAGCATCTATAAAGCTAGCTAATTAATTTATTATTCAATTAAGAGGACAACAATACAACTCAATTTAAATGCCTGCAGAGATTCTTAAGATAGGCTGGCTCATTATTATCTCTCAAGTTAATCATGTAACCAACAAAAGAAACTGATCTCAATGGGATTAGAAAATCTAATACAAACTTCTACAAAATGAATTCAATTTAGTGATAAAGCCAAACTCAGGAAACTAAAAAGCAATTTGGTTTCTGATACAGGCAGGGCAGACAATACGTGAACATAAATATACCTTAAAAAACTGTTATTCAATTGTGTCAAATTGGAAAGTAACTTTTAAAAAGAAAGAAAAATGTAGCAGATATCTTGATGATAGCTCACATTTTTATTATGATTTTTGAACTCGCCTTCTTCACAACAACCTTTGGGATAGAATGTGTAAGTTATTTCCTCATTTTACAGATGAGGACATGATAGTACATGAAGGTTTTTAAAGTGCTTTATAAATATTTCATTTGATCCTCCCAAAAAACCTGTAAGGTAGGTGCTATTATTATCTCTAAAGATGAGGAAAATGAAACTCAAAGAGCTAAAGTGACTTGCTCTCAGTCAAAGAGCTAATAAATATCTTGAGGTAGAACCTAAAGCCATTGTACCACCTAACTGCCTCAGACTTCAGTTCAAATCCTAACTGTCTATTGCTACCATAACCCTAAGTGGTCATGCTACTGTTATTTTGGACAAGTAGTTTCCCTCTTCTTGGGCCTCAGTTTCTTCATCTATAAAACAAGAAAGTGAATCAAATATAAAATCCTACAATCCTAATCCTGTGAATTGTCTAAACCAACAGGCTTAGAAAAGGTCAGAGCCAAGAATCAAAGAAAGGTCTCCCAAATCCAACTGGACTGCTCTTACTTCTAATCTCCTGTGTGCAGAACACTGCTGGCAACAGGATTTCCATGAGAAAACTTAAGTAAATAATGTGTCCAAGTTGCTGATAACAATTACAGAGAATTCTCAATTGACTCACCATAATTTATTGAACTTGTATTAAGTACAATGCATGGCGTGGGGCACTATGGCAAATGGAAAATAGGTTTAGATCTGGGTTTAGTACAGACCTAACAACATGCTTCGAAAGCCTAGCCTGCCCTGAAACATTTTAATGTTAATCTGTGTGAAAAATGAGATACGGAGCTTCACCCATCTCCCTTCTTCCAAAGTCTTGATTTTAAGTTCAGTTTTTCTTCAGAACGACATTTCTGATAATGAGATTGCACTGACTCTCCTTATCCTGATCAGCTCCCAACCCAAGCTAGCGAGTAACTTAATGTAAAGTAGGAAGGCCCATTGTGTTCTGCTCATGCTAGAGAGGAGACAGATTCTTTCTTCTAGATAGCCTAGATTGAGGAGTAGGGATAGAAGAGGTATTCCCTCTGTCCTAGGATAAAATGATGGTGAAACAATATCAGCTCCTAACCCTGTTGGCAGGGTTTAAAAACTGCACCCTAACCCCAAAATGAGCCCAGTTGTAGAATGCAGCTGCCATGCAATGTATGACCACCTGCTTTGAGAGAAATACAACCTAATTCTGTTTGTCTTTCTTAGACTAACAGTGAGGTTAACATCTGTTTTCCACTTATTCCAACTAAGTCACTATAGTATTATGCCGTAAGAAAATAGACTTTCGAAATAACTGGGCATTACAATTTTTTGTTTTAATTTCATAGATATTTGAAGGAAAGACTAATGTAGCTGTGACTTCTTAACCAAAGAGTTGATACGAAGTAATACGCTGTTAATCATTAAAGACAAGGAACAGGAAGCATTCTATGCAGATGGATCAACTGAATGGTATAATTCCATTAAGTATCTTCCTACTAACCAACTGATTACATACATGGAGGATTTCCATTCTAAACACTTTTAAATGTCAACCAGTTAGCAAAATAAATTCTTATTCCATTTTATTATTAAACTCAAAAACCTCCCTAAAAGAAACTTAATGTCCTGAGAAAAAGCCACATCAGATTGACTCCTCCAAGATGAAATGCCATGATGCTAGTCATCAAAGAAACCACATTATAAGACATAAGTGAAAACTTAGGATTACAATATTTAGAGCTGGATGGGACCTTAAATATCATCTAGTACAAATTCATTACTTTACAAATGAGGAAACTGAAGCCCAGAAGAAATAAAGGGACTTAACAGAGGTCACAAAGGTAATAAGTAGTATAGTCTGGATTCAAACCTAAGTCCAATGACCTTTCCCCAGCCTGCCAATCAAAGCTATTCAAAAGTGAAATAGAATGCATCAAAGAAGAGCACATTCCTGATCACTAGTATCACAGATTAAAAGCTGGAGAAACCTTACAGTCCATCTAGTCTAATCCTCTCATTTTACAAATGAGGAAACACAGGCCTAGAGAGATTAGGTGACATGCCTTAGGTTACAAAGGTATCAAGAAAATAGGTGAGGCAGGCTCTCTGAATCCAAGTTCTAGGCCTTTCTAGTATCCTATAGAATAGAGAATGTTTTGTACTTGAAGTGAATTGTACAAAGTCTTCAAGCAGAGACTATAGGAATCAGATGCAATAATGCAATTTTTGAGTTGGAATGAAATTCACAAGCCAGCTGGTCCAATCCACAGCTGAATAAAAACCCCTCTAAAACAAAATCCAACTGGCCAACCACATATGGAGTACTATGTTCTGTTCTGCACCTCCCATCTTAAGAAAGTCATTAAAACTGAAAGCACGTCTAGAGGCAGTTAAGTAGAGATGGTGAACGAAATGAAGACCATGCCATACAAAGCTTGGTGAGTCGATGGGAGTATATTAAGAACCTATCACGTTCTAGATACTGTGACAAAGGTCAAATGAAGACACTGACCAGAGAGATTTAACTTCTAAGAGATTTAGTAACAATGTGGTAGTTGCCTCCAAGTATCTGAACAGCTATTTTCTGCAACTGAAATTAGATTTTGAGTAGCTTGGTGGGCCTGGAGTCAGGAAGACCTGAGTTCAAATCTAGCCCCAGACACTTACTAGCTGCGTGAACTTAACCCTGTTTGCCTTAGTTCCTCATATGTAGAACAAGCTCCAGAAGGAAATGGCAGAAGCATTCCAGTATCTTTGCCAAGAAAACCCCAGAGGGGGTCACAAAAAGTCAGACGCAACTGGAATGACTACAGCAACCACCAAAAATGGGGATCAGAGCAGCATCTACCTCCCAGGGTTGTCGTGAGGATGAAATGAGACATTGTTAAAGCGCTCAGCACTGTGCCTGACACACAGCAGGGGTGTCATATAAATGTTAGCTGCTGCTGCTGTTGTTATTAGTTCTGCTTTGCATCTGAGGGCGGATCGAGGAATAATCGTTAGCAATAGCACCAAGGTAAATTTCGGCTAGATATAAGGAAGAACTTCCTAAGCGTCAGACCTCTCCAAAACTGCGATTGGACGCTTTAAGAGGTAGTGAGCTCTTGTAGAAGTGCTGTGGAGGAGGTTTTCAGTCCAGTATAGGTCTAGATTAGATAGCCTCTAATGTTCCTTCCAGCTCAGAATTGATAATGGCCAAGACCAGACTTCTTTCCACCATATTCCAGCACACACACACCCCCCAAAAAATAAGAATTCAACTCTGAATTAGAGAACAGTCAAATAAAATAATATATGTTATATAATAAATATCCAAAATAAAAACATTTTATTCTGCCAGACTAAGAGAGTACAACTTTAGTACTTGTAGTGGAATGGGAGCTGGGGAGGGGGGAGGAGAGGAAGGAGAGGGAGACAGACATACAGTACAGGGCATGGGGCTGGGAGTTAGAAGGTCAGAATTTGACATGGGTAGACTACTAACTCTCTCCATGCAGTCTAAGGAAAACCACTGGATATCTTTAATCTACAAGTCTTTTATCTGTAAAATGAAGGTATTAAACTAGCCAATTTCTTCTTCTAGCACTGCTATTCTAGATTCTAAACACCAGGACTGGATTAAGGTGTGTACACACACACACACACACACACACACACGTAATATGTAGAGAGTTAGCATTGAAGCCAGGAAGATCTCAGTTCAATTCCCTCATCTGACAAATATTCCCTTTGGGTAAATCATCTAAATCCTTAGCACTCTAAGCAATTCTCTAAGATTATAATCTGCAGACAAGATACAGACCTGCATTGATTGAGAGATCCTCCTCATCTAAGAGTTTCCTCAGTCAACAAAATCAGAAATCCATTCCCCATCCCTATCTCCTATATTCACATCTATGTGTATTCACATATATGTATACCCATGTGTACATGCATGTATAAACAAATATGTATATTCATATAAACTTAGGTCCAAGAAAAAACCTTTGCAATATTTTTACCATATAAATTTTCAAAACGATCTAAAGAAGCCTTCATTTTATAAGCCCTAGGCACAATTCCTACTACACCTACTAGAGTAGGTAAAGGCAGCTACTTGATATAATGAATAGATGGCTGGACTTTGGGTCAGAAAATCTGAGTTCAAATTTAACTTTAGACATTTAATAGCTCTTTGACCCCTGGGCAAGTCACTTAGCCTCACTGTGCCTCAATAAAATGGAGAGGACAATAACACCTGCTGTTGTAAGGATAAAATGAAATCTTTTAAAATGCTTTGTAAACCTTAAAAAGCTATATAAACTTAAAATGCTACATAAATGTTAGCTATTGTCATTATTAATATTAATGTTGCCCTGCTTTAAGCTGATAGTCTATAATATTAAGTTCCTTCCAATTTTAATATTCTACTGTCCAAAGATATCGTTTAACATTATCTGTTCTATAATTTTACATTCTTTGTTATCAAATCCTTTCTGGCTTTGATATTCCATGCTCTAAATGCTTTTTATCACCAACATTCTATAATTCTAAATTTGTGGTACAGACCCAGAAAAAAAATCTAAGCTTACTCATTGAATAGAGTTGAAACTATTACTCTGCAGTCTTAGAAGGGTAGAATCTTGGAATCACAGCATTTCAAGGGACTTCAGTTGACTTCCTATCTAATCACTGCCTAAACAAGAATCTCAACCAAATATAAATGTCTGTAATTGTTGCAGCAGATATTGGTGATGCTACTTCTTTCTTGGATATAATTTACTAAATTGCATGGCTACTTGATACCATCCGTGATTTATAACAATCTGTGATTATTCAATCTATTTATTCTATTATCTATTTATTCCATGAATACATTTTGTACATATTTAGTACATATTTTCCTGAATTTCTATGGCTAAAAAGACATCAACTAGTGGTCAACTTTTAGCTCATAGCCTCCCTGGAATTAGCTGTATTCATGTTCAGATGAGCCACTGGAGCTCTAAAGACTCTGCCAGGACCTACATTCCAACAGGAAAGCTTTCTAGAAATGGATTAGGACATTTAGCTTCTTCACTACAACCATAAATCACATTTGCATTGTTCTTAAGATTTACAAAGTATCTTCATAACAGTAACCCTCTAAGTGTATTATTTATTATTCTCTTTTTATATGTGAGGAAATTGAGACTTAGAAAGTTCTTTCTACTATAATATACTGCCTTTCATAGCATATGAAGGATAAAATGATAGGCTTTCCAAATAACTACTTTATATCTGACGTTTTATAGAAATGATTATGCTAGTAATTGTTTTTTTGCTAACTAAATATATCATTTAAGTTTTGTTTTTTGCGGGGGGGGGGGGCAAAGGGAGGTGATGCAGAAATGACTGAACTCTAACCCTTTGCTTTTGTCAGCACTGGTCGTGAGAATTGCTAGATGTTTTATTTAACAGTTCATCTGCCATAACAAAAGGCCATTAACCTAAAGCTGGTAGTTTAGGTCCTGATAATTAAATTATGTTTATCACTACTTGAGTTTCTATTCCTATATCCATTGTCTACACACCTGGCTAGCCTGTTTCTGGGCAGACTCATAGTTGGCAGAGATGAATGTGATGACCAACTCCTGCTGTACTGGTAATTCTGCCTGACCTGTGGAACTAATGGTACTTAATATTGGCAAGGCCATGTCCTTGCTACTCAGAATACAAAAAGGAAAAAAGATACCCTCTGCCCCCAAGACACTTACAATCTAGTAAAAGGATGTAACCTACACAAATTAGTATAAAACTAAATTTAAGCCAATGAGGACAAAGGTTAGAACAAGCCTATAAGAAAATTTAAAGGAGAAAGCACCTACTATGTGCAAGGCACTATGTTCTTAATTGCAAGGAAATTGTTCATTAAAGTTCAAATCAAATGCTACCTCCCCCGATCTGTCCAATTATAAGGAAATATCATGTGCTATTTTATATTAGGGTTATCTCAGTGAGTGTTATATCCTTACACCCCAGGTAATTCTACTTCTGATTTCTGTTTTGCCTCTCTGCAATATTTAACACTAACTGATCACCTTTTCCTCCTAGATATTCCTCCATAGCTCTTTTAGGCTTCTCCTCCTCTCTGTCTGACCACTCCTTCTCAGTCTCCTTTGCTGGATCTTTATCCATATCACATTCAATAACTATGGGAGTCCCCTAAGACCCTAACTTGGGTCTATTTCTCTTCTTCTATTCCAGAGGTTATTAGACTTTTTTGTACCACTGTTTCAACAATCTGGCCAGCATCTGCTGTGGGGGTGTAAACCAACAACAACCAGCTCACAGAACGCTACAAGCCCAGGTCCTTTTGATCTGCTTTACTAAGGAAAGCGACATTAAGGCACTAAAAATCTTACTTTAATCCAACATACAAATATCATTCACTCAGCTCAGGGGGAAAAGCCAGCACCCTGAACTTCAGAGCAAATACAAACAAATTACAAACATACACTTATGAACACACCAAATACAATTCATAGTTACCAAGGAACCTTCAACATCTGAGTTCAGCTGGCTCAGAGTCATGTGCCACCCCTGCTGTGCCTCTGAGCTCCAAAAAAAAGAAAGTCATCCTCTGGTTTTATATATCTTGTTCTGGGCCGAAGGTGAGTCACACATGAGACTCACCCACGTGACCTAAAATTGTCACAAAAATTCGACAAACCTATGTGGTCTAAAAGCCTCTGGTATCACCAACATGTCACTCAAACCCATGTAAACTAGGCTTTCCTTTGAGGCAAGGAGGTCATCAAAGACTCCTAATTTAATCAAGGAAACAAAGGCCAAACTCTTCAAGGGCACTTAGTTGAAATAAGTGCTAAGAGTCCATCTTGATCACCAATAGAACCACGGTCACCATTGGTAGTCAGGCCAAGACTACGGACCCTTTCTCACACACACACACACACACAACTTCCATTCACTATGATCCTATTAATTCAAGTGGGGACTGAACTGGATAATCTCTAAAGCCAGCTATGAGATTCAACTGTTCTTGGAAGCAAAGAACTAAGAGTTAGGAGGGCTCTGAGAGATCCCTTAAACCTCACCCTCTAATGATACAGAAACATAGATTGGATAGGTGACTATAATTCCCATGTCCTTTTCATAGTTCCTGTAACCCATACTCTAATAAGAAAGTTTTTGATTATGTGTCAGAAAATCACATCACAGTAAAAGAGGACCTCTAATTATCACCTAGCCAAATGTGCTACTTTAAATGTATCCACATTGAACTCATTTTGCCTATCCTCCCAAGACATACTTTCTTGTCAATAGCCTTGCTCCACTACTACACAATGATGGCAGTTTAAATATGTGTTTTTTTTTAATTCCCGATTTTCATTTTAACAGTTATGTAAAAAGATATTTACATTCAGATTATAGCAGAGAGAACTGGGTAATCGATCTAATGTACTACAATATGAGAATGCTAAAGAAATTCTGTATCTCACACAGATGGCTAATCCTACAAAGCTACTTTGACTAAGAAAACCAATTTTGCATTTCATAAATGTAGACCCAAAATGGAAAACAATTAAAATTCAAGATTTATTACAAAAAAGAATAATGGTGGCAACCACTGAGACATGTCTGCTTCAGCACATACCAAGAGCAGCTTAAAAACTAACTTGTTTTCCTGAAGTGCCAAAGCATTCACAAAACTAAATTAAATGACATTTCTTTAATAATGTCTAAATCATTACCAATTTTTTTGTGGTTTTTTTTCCTCACATGGAAACAGTAAATCTGGTGAGGTCGTGAGATGCCAGCAAGAGAGCAACATAAATTTCCCAGAAAAAAAAAAAAAAAAACTAGGTTAAAATTCCAGCTCTATCATTTACTAACTGCATGTCTTGAGAAAAGCCCTTTCACTTCTCTTAGGGCCAAAGTTGTTTTGTCTGTAAAATAGAAACAATAATGTACTATCTATATTTCAGGGTTATTATGATAAGAGCACTATCTAAACCTGAAGATGCTATAGGAACCTGAATTCTTAGTTTAGTCTTCCTGTACACCAAATTTGTCCAAACAAAAGCCATCCTTTATCTCCGAATTGACTTTGTACAAAACTGGAGTATGGTATTACAATCACATTCTTAGTAAGAGAATGGGAGTGAAAGTTTCTTTTTTAATATAAAGGAGCTCTGATGATGCAAGAAAATATCATTACTTAAATTCAATGAAATGTGCAAAAATTATAGTAAATATATAAGGTAACCTTGTATTGTTATTTTTCAGTGGGCATATATGTATATACAAATATATATATACATACATATATGTGTAATATAATCCTTTTGAATATGTCTTATTTTAGGGGGTGGCTTTGAAATTATTTTGGTAATAAGAAACAAAGTATTGAGCAATCTTATATCATATAAATCAGTAGGTTATAACACTGACTAGAAAATATTACAGCATCATAGAATCTTGAGAGTTACTTAATATGAGAGGTTATCTACCCTAATACATACCAGAAATATTCATCTCCTCTCCAAAATCCTTGACAAGTGGTCATGTAGCCTCTCCTTCAATCCTTCCAGTGACAGAGAGTTTGATATAACATAATGTGCAAAGACAGCGGAAAGAGTTACAATAGCTGAGTGGTCCTGGGTCTGGAAAAGTTATAATAGGTTGACTATTTATGTGGCTATGGGAATGTCACTTATCTTTTCTGCATCTCATTTTCTTCATTTATAAAAAGAGAATAGTTTGACTAAATAATCTCTAAGGTCCTTTCAGCTCTAAATCTCTTCTCCTACTGTTATTGTCTAATTTCTATGTGAACATCCCTAGTGACGATGTCATGAGTTAGAACATTTCATTTTCAGACTAATTACTGTTAGGAAGATTTTTATTTTACTAAGTGAACAACTGCTTCCTTTTAACTTCTACCTGGTGCTTCTAGCTCTGCCCTTTAGGGACAAGAACGAAAAAATCTCATCGCCATACCACATGACATTCTTTCAAATACTTATAATCACATCTTCCCTTAAGTTTCCTCTTCTCTAGGCTAAATATCTTCAGTTTCTTCAACCATTTCTTAAATGAGAGACATATGTTGTTGTTCAGTAGTTCAGTCATGTCTGACTCTTTGTGACCCCATGAACCTGCATGCCAATGCTGTCCATGCTGTCCATGGGGTTTTCTTGGCAAAGATACTGGCCATTTGTTGGCCATTTCTTTCTCCAGTGGCTTGAGGCAAACAGAGGTTAAGTGACTTGCCCAGGGTCACACAGCTAGTGTCTGACACCACATATGAACACAGGTCTTCTTGACTCCAGACCCAGCATTCTATACGAGTCAACTGGTTGCCTCTACACATAAGAAATGCCAATTTCAGAGTTGGAAGAAGTTGCCCTTTTCAAGACACACTAGGTCTCCTAATTGCCATTCTCTAGACACATTACAGCTTCTCAAGGTTCCTCTTTAAAAGTGGCATGGCAAATCTGGTACTAGTTTTAAAGAAAATAAAGAACAGGTCCACTGCCCTCAAAGAACATAGCAAATAAATGGAGAAAATGGCACTAATTAAAAATGGGACTAGCCCAAAGAATATATTATGCTTAATTCGACATTATCTCATTTGATCCTCACAACAACCCTGGGAGGTAGGTGCTATTGTCATCTCCATTTTCCAGTTGAGGAAACAGGCAGACAGGTGAGGTGACTTTCCCAGGAACACATAGCTAGCAAGTGTTTGAGGCCTGATTTGAGTTCAGGTCCTTTGACTTCAGATCCAGCACATTATCCACTACACAACCTAGTCAAAAATCACAGATGTTGAGTTTAAAATGTTGCTATCACTAGGTGCAAATATTTTACAAGCACCAGAGGCTGAAGTATGGAATGCCAGAGAGAATTACAAGTTTGAGATATAAAAGTAAGTTTCTTGGTCCTTTGCCTATTATTACATAATCACAGAACGTTAACGCCAGACGAAACTTCAGAAAATACTATGTACAAGCACTTCACTTTGTAAATAGGAAAACTGAGGCTCATAAATGGGAAGTCACTTTCAGAAAGTAAAAGAAAAGGAACAAGACCTAGAACTAAGACTGTAACCACTGCTCTTTCTACTAAATCACACAGAATAATTATTTAACTAATTCAATAATAGCTAATAATAATTAACATTTACATAGTATTTCAAACACTTGCAAAGCACTCTACATGCATAATATCTCATTTGATCTTCATAACAACCATCAAGATAAATTTCTGACCCTCAGCTATCCAAGGTGAAGGATTAAAAATTAAGAAAAAAATTCCCATCATGAAAATAAACCAAATGCTTCAACCTGATGCATATTCTCCACCAAAAATTCCTCCCCCAATGGTATTTCTCTTCTCCTATTCTGAATTTCTTTATGGGAGACTTGGTGAGTAAATAAGTCACTAGAACATCATTTTGCCCAGCATGTGTGTCCCAGGGAGTATTCTTGTACTGAAAAATAGTTGCTACTCAAGAGAGAGAATTCTATCCTAAGACTTTGGTAGAACCAGTCTTAGAGCTGGAAGGTACCTTAAGAGTGATATGCTTAGTTCCCATCTCCTCTATAAAGCACGTCCTGCTTGCCTCCACCCCTGGGTCTTAATGATCTCACTCCTCAGATTACCTTATTTACTTATATGGGTACATATTTTATCCCTCACCTTAAGAAAACATAAACTGCTTTGCAGCTGGGACAATTCTGATTTTGTCTTTTATCTCCAGGTGTAACAACAATGTTACTAGCAGCTGCTGTAGAGGTGTAAGACCAAGAACAAGACCAACAATACCAGCACACAGGAGGGCTCCTAGCACAGGTTCTTTGATCTGCTTTTCTAAGGAAAGCAACTTTAAGGGGTTTATAATCTTACTTTAATTAAATATACATATTCACTTATTGGGGGAAAAAGTCAGCACCCTGAACTTGAGAGAAAATACAAAAAGAAATTACAAGCAGAAATAATATAAACACAGCAAATAACACAAATCAGCAGACAGGGTATCTAACCATCTGTCCATAGAAATACATACATAGTTACCAGAGAGAAAAGCACCAACATCTGGGTTTTCAAAGCCAGGGGGCTCCTTCACAGCTACCCAGAGTCTTGCCTGGCCAAATCACCAGAACACTCTTCCAATGAGTGAGCCCCAAAGCAAAATGCTAACCTCAGAGTACATACACACTTCTTCTGGTTCAGAGGGCATCATAATCATGTGACTCAAACTCATGTGACTTAGGCTTTCTCGTGACTTAAGCAAGTCATCAAAGACTCTTGATTCAATCAAAGACGCTTGATCCAAAGGCAAAACTCAATCAAAGGCACTTGATTGCGTTAGTGCTGAGAAGCATTTCAAAGGAAAAAACAGCAAAAAGTCCCACTTTGCTTGCCATTACATTTTGACCCCTCCAGGATCCTTGGTCTTACAATCTAAATGGCCATGGATTCTGGAACAAATAGCAACACTATACTTTGTGGTCTCATCACATCATAACTTATTAGTAAGGTAGCCACATAGTCTTAAATAAAACATATCATTCAGTATATCTTACAGCATTTCTGAGAATACCCACACAGCATATATCATTGTTCAATAAACTAAACCATAATGTTCATAGCAACATTCTTACAACATCATTCAGTAGCATTCCCCAAAATACTTGTTTACACAAGCAGGGAGTTCCAGGCCAGGGTCTTCCCTAATACAACATATCATCCTTAAGGGGTAGCAGAAAATACAAATGCCATCTATCCCTAGGTCACAGCAAGTTACAATCTCCTCAGTCCATATAGAGTGTCCAAGTAAAGTTCTCTTTCATCTTGACTCAAGGTTGACTTCCAAACCCCATGGTTCCTTCTCTGAGGGCCATCCACTCCCAGCTCTTGCCTGGGTTCACATGCAGGCAGCTCTGCATTCCTGCTCTCACCTCACCAAAGTTGGCAGGCAGTTCTCTGGCTCCCCTGAGCTCTGGGAGGTCTCCTCTGCACTCTCAGAGGCTCCTCTACACTCTCAGAGGCTCCTCTGCACTCTCAGGAGGTCTCTGCGCTCTCGGAAGGTCTCCTCTGGGCTCTTGGAGAGCTCTTCCTGCTCTTTCTCCATGGCTCCACAGAATCATAGCCACCACAACTAGGAAACAAACAATTATCTCAGCCCCCATACTTCTCTTTTAGTTTGCGGATCCTACAACTACACCATTTTGTAACAACACTGTTACCTGCAGCTGCTGTGGAGATGTAAGGTCAATAACACCAGGACACAGGAGGGCTGCTAGCACAGGTTCTTTGATCTGTTTTTCTAAGGAAAGCAACTTTAAGGGGTTAACAATTTTACTTTAATTAAACATATATATATATATATGTGTGTGTGTGTGTTTATCATTCATTTAGTTCAGGGGAAAAGTCAGCACCCTGAACTTCAGAGCAAATACAAACAGAAATTACAAACAGAGAAAATAACACAAATCAATAGAGAGGCTTCTGACCATAGCAAACAATTATCCTAGACCCCATACTTTCCTTTTAGTTTGCAGATCCTGTCCTATTCCACCATTATACCCGGTCCAGTGCTTTATGCGTATATTCACTTAATAAGAATTTTTTTGATTCATTTGGGTCTAATCCAATCCATACCCGAAAGAGAAATCCCTACAAAATCCCCAACAAGTAATGATCTAGCCCTCATATGAATTCCCTCAGTAATAGCAAATTCTATAAATATGAAGGTAGCTCAGTATATTTCTAAACAGCTGTAATTGTTAAGAAGTTATTCTTCATTCGGCTTTTCCTTAGCTATCAAATCTTAATACCAACTTTGTCCCTTGGGCCACATAGATCTAGCCTAATCATTCTTCAACATGAGTCTCAGGGGGAAATTATGCTATTATCTAACTTGTCTGGCTTCCATTCCCACGACTTAATTGAAACTGCTCTCTCCAGGGTGACCAATCACCTCTTTACTGCCAACTCTAAAGACCTTTTCTGAATCTTCATTCATGACCCTTTTGCAACAGCTGACAATTCTTGAACAGTCCATTCTCTCCAGAAAGTCTCTCTTACCCAGGTTTTTATGACTTTGCTCTGCATTATTCTTTTTCTTTCTATCAAACTGATCCCATCAGACTCCTTTATAGGACCATCAATCATGTCCCATTCCCTACATATGATTGTACTCTAGAGCTCCAACCAGGACTCTGTTTTCTTCTTTCAATGATCTCTTACAATTTCAATTCAGATCATTCCCAAAACTGTTTATTCTGCTACATCTAGTCTCTCCTGAACTTTGGTCCTACATTACCAACTGCTTTCCAAATATCTCCCTCTGGTTGTCCCAGAGTCTTTTCAAACTCAACATATCCAAAACTGAACTCATTATCTTTCTCCCAATCTCTATTTCTGTTGAGGACACATGTGCAGCTTTGGAGTTATACTCTTTGTTCCATTCACCCCCCACATCCAATCTACTACTTACACTACAAACACTCAAAATTATCCCACATCACCCCTTTCCTTGACCACTGAAAAAGCCTCGCTGGAATCCCTTATGTCACTCACTGGAGAACAAAGGGAGTTTGTAGGATCATAGCTCTAGAGCTGGAAAGCACCTTACCATTACCAAACTTCAATAAAACAATACTGTCAACCTGACTGGAATCAGCCTCTAACCTGTGGGTGGCCGAAGCCATATAAAGCAGGTTAGAGACAGGAGAGTCAGAACACAAACAGAAGTTTAATTAATTTTAGAGTGACAAAAATGGCATCTGCAAACAGAAGCCCCCACCTCCCCAAGAAGGAGGGTTAACACTGCTGATGTTGGGGCCACTTATATTCATGAAAGGAGTTGGACAGTCATTCTTAGGTCTTAAGACAGTTCTCATGGTTGGCATTTCAGAGTGGAACAATACTGGTATTCTTGAGTCACATGGAACAGTCATTATCTCAAGTCTTAAGGGTTGTGAATACTCTGCAGAATACAGAACCAGAATTCTGTCATGGGAACGAGAGTGCAGCACCTGGCAGTTACAAAGAACAGGGATTGTGAACAAGCAATGGACAGCCCTTGGAAATAGGGGGAGTTAAATTCCTCAGTGAACAACTGGTGCTGGCCCAAGCAATATACTTTGCCAGAGGGTGATATCATCCAAAGCACAAACGATTATTGTTATGCCAAGCTGAGGTCACAGCCTGTTTGATGGGCCTTAGCTCTGGGAAACAAGGAATCTCCAAATATTTTGACAACACCAAATTCCATTCTAACATTAAATGCCTAAGACTAGACAATAAGCAACTAGATGGTTCAATGGATAGAGTGCAGGGCCTACAGTAAAGAAGACCTGAGTTCAAATCCAGTGTCAAACACTTACTAGCTATGTGACCCTAGGCAAGTCATTTAACCTCTGTTTGTCTTCACCAAGCAAAGCCCAATGGACAGGATAGTCCATGGGGTCACAAAGAGTCAGTCATAACTGAACAACTGAACAACAAGACTATCTGAGTTCCCAGTCTTGAAACAGAGGCCATCTAGTCTACCCTCTGGTTTTTTTTTTTAATTTATTTTTAATATGTTTGGTTTTCAGCATTGATTTTCACAGGCATTTGAATTACAAATTTTCTCCCCATTTCCTCCCCCCCACTCCAAGATGGCGTACACTCTGGTTGCCCTGTTCCCCAGTCTGC
>CM053622.1:80142017-80192861 GCA_028646595.1 Phalanger gymnotis | reverse complement strand
CTTCACTCCTGTTCTGATCAGCCTCTTAATTCCTCCCACCAGGTGGGCCTGGGGCCAGAAGCAACTGCAGCCATAGTTCTAAAGCTGCCCCACCTCTGCTGCACCAGAGGCGGTGGCCGAACCGCAAACTCAGTCCCGCAGCTTTTTCCACTAACCTTCTCTGTTGTCTTTGCTCTTTGTGGGTTGAGAGGTCTTGTGGATGCCACAGCTCAGTAATTCAGGATGCTAGGGCACTCTCCTCTCGTCTCCTGGTCTGGTAGGTCCGCGTCTGGTCTGTTCGTGCCGTGCGTGCCGGGCTCAGCTCTGCTCCCCTCGGCTGGGGGCTGGGAGCTCCGTGCGGGACAGACCTTACCCAGAGACCATCCAGGCTGTCCTGGGCTTGAGCCCTGCTTCCTTCTGCCACTTTGTGGGTTCTGCAGCTCTAGAATTGGTTCAGAGCCATTTTTTTATAGGTTTTTGGAGGGACTTGGTGGGGAGCTCACACCAGTCACTGCTTCCCAGCTGCCATCTTGGCTCCGCCCCCCTACCATCTGGTTTTAAAGATGTAGAAACTCAGGTAGAGATAAGCAACATGTTCAAGCTCCCAGAGATGGCAAGTAACAGAAGCAGGATCTGAATACAAGTCCTCTGACTCCTGAGCCAGTCCTCCTTCCATTGTTTCACCCTTCCCCTGTATATCTTGTTGTTGTTCAGATGTGGCTCATTCAATTATCAGCCATTTATATATGTAATTTTATTTCACAAAAAAAGATCCATAGCAGGAATGTTCTAGACTCTCAGCATGACACTTTCCCAGGCTTTGGTTTGGGCTACACTGGAAAGATAGCACTTTAATAGCTCCATACTCTATATATGCATAAACTTGGGTGTATGCAGAGGAATGAAGTTCCAGGGAAAATGCAGCATCCATACCTGGAGTTCCCTATGCATTAATCCTGGTACTGTTAACAGACCATAGACTAGGTGCTCAGCAAGAGACCCATCACTAAGCAATCCTTGATAATGAAGACTGCAATTGCCCAGGTTGCTCTACAAACTGTTATGCTTTACTGAAGAAAAACTCTAAGCTCATTTGCCTTTATCTGGCTATCCAGACCTATACACTTCACACTCCTGGAGATGTCTGTGTGTTTTTTAAAACAGCAGGCAGCTGATTAAACTAAATGCCCCAAAGTGTAGGATTGTGATCTGAATATATTTCCACAGCTGGTAAGCAACGATGAGATTAAAATCTTCACATTGGGAGACATTAATTTGGGTTGACCTTGATCCTGAAAATGAGAATTCTTGATAGCAGAGAATCTGGAACCTACTTTCTAAATGAAATCAACCAAACATTTAGTCAACATTGACTATATTCTGTGGGAGATGCAAAGTATAAGGACAATCATTATCTTCAGGACTTTACAACCTTGCTAAGCCATATAGTACTGAACAATATGAAGTAAGATATAATTAACTTCTGATTTGTAAGGCAACATGCCATACTAAAACAACAACAACAACTCGATGTGGAATCAGAACAGGGTCAAATGCCATTTCTGCTACTTATTAAGTCTGCAACTTTAAGGAATTCACTTAACATTTCTGTGTTTCAATTCCCTGATCTATAAAATGAAATGCTTGGATTAGATCAATGGTTCTTAACCTAGAGTCTAGGAACTTTATATATATAGTTATATTTCAGTATTATTTATTTCCTTTATACTTCTATATATTTTAAGAATTTAAAAACATTATTCTTAGAAGGGGTCCACAGGCTTCACCAGACTGTCCAAGGCCACTGTGGATAATGTTGAGCATACCTAGGCTCCCTCAAGACAGACAGCATCTTCATTGGATGGCAGAGGCAGAGGGGACAGTAGTAACCAAAGAGACATAGGACTGACTTTAAGTGAATTTTCCCAACAGGAATCAATCTAGGTGTCTGAGAGTGTGTCTCCCTCTCCTCTCTAATTTCTCTTCCCCTCTCTTGTTCCACCTAAATGACATTTACATCCAAAGTATTCTGTTTCATTTGAAGATGCTTTTTATAGTTTAAATTATATTTTAAAACCTGGTGTTTTCTAGATAAAAGATGTTATTATTTTAAAAATACAAGAATCTCAAAGGGGTCCATGACACAAAAAGAGTGAAGTATCCCTAAACCAGATGATCTCTGCGGTTTCCTCCAGCTCTAATTCTAAGTTTTCATGATCCATGGACAGTAGAGATCAAAAGGTTATAAAGGGAAAGAAGTTTGTGTTAAAGTAAAAATAATTCCTGACATTTATATTTTTTCTGGTTTATAAAGTACTTGTCTAATAACCAACACACAAAGAAGTTAGTATAAGTATGATTATCTTCATTCTACAGACAAGGAAACAGAGGCACAAACAGGTTAAGTGATTTGCTCAGGGAAACACAGCCAGTCAATATAAGAACTGAGACTCAAACTGACTGTTCTCTCTGTAGCCCAAAAGGATTAAAAGGAGTAATGAAATCTAGGCAGGGTTTTATACAGCAGGCAGGATATACACAGGTACTAAGAAGAGGGCATCAAAGTGTAAAGGAAAGAATACTTTGGCATGCAGGTATCTTTGTATTCTAGTACTACTTCTGCTACTAACTAGCTTCTATCTAGCTGATAGAAATTACTTTTCTTTGAATGTCAGTTTCTTCTTATGTACAGAAAGGTAAAGGTTTGCACCTTTCAAATGAGATATCTGTAAAGAACTTAACATAGTGCCTAGCATTTAGAGCCTACTATATAAAAGCTTATCCCTTCCCCTCCCCTTTGTTCCTCATTCCAATAATTGTAATCCCAGAAGACCCAGGCAGCTGGATTGAATCAATTAATCAAAAGTAAAAACAATGTGAGAGTAAGTTTTTAATCAATTTGAGAGGGATAAAGTGCTTTTACCGTTGGATAAAGACAGACAACACCAAATAACAAAGAATCAGACAAACTTCTGGGCATATGTATAACCCAGCAGGACAGTTCAGAATCACACATTCTAGCAGCAAGCCAAGACAAGTGGTAATCAAATCCAATTGTAAAGAACTCCTGAGAGAGTTATTTTTTTTTTATTGGAGAGAGGGGGAAACAATTTTTTCTTCTCCTCCTCTCCTTGAACCAGGTGACAACCTTGTAAACTCAAGTTTGGAAGAGTTGGAGTTTAAGTGGGCATCAGTAGCAGGACCCCTGAGCAGCAGTGGCTGAAAGCAGCATCTGCATCAGGACTTATACACCAAGAAATGCACATTGAAGAACAAGAGCCCTTGGGGCAGAGAGAAGTGTCAGCTCTGGACCCCACAAAGGCACTAAGCCCCAGAGCCAGCAGGGAGATGCAGCTAAAGACAACTTCGGGCTAGGGTTTTGTTCCTTTGATTTGGAGAGATTGCTTTTGAACAAAAGTCCCTATTATATCTTTTTTTGCAAATACCTTTTGTAAAAATGAATTAAGTTGAGCTGATTATCAATAAGAAGCATACCGACAAGGGTTTGTGAGCAACAGTACTAGAAAACCTCAAGCCCACAGTTACCCTACAACGAGGAGACTGAGAAGTATCTGCTTTCTAGAGACCCAAACTTACAGTACAAGTATAAATTCAAGAGTCAACCCAGAAGGAGGTATTACATGTATACTAAGTTAAAAGGTCTCAAAATCTATGATTCTATGGAATTTGAGGCAAGAGAAACAATAGGTGTAAAGCTACGATGTCAGATACAGTACCTAGGAGCAACATGAGTAACTAGAAGTGGGATTTTGTTTGGGGAAGTGGGGCTGATAAAATTCAAAAGACAATAGGACCAGATAAAGAATACAAGGACTGAAAAAGTGGAGACAAAGAAATTAAACATGCTAAGTGTTCAAAAGCATAAAGTTCACTTGATAACAACTTTCATTTCCATAGAGTTTAAAAAGCACTTTAGTAACAATTAGCCTAAAATAGTAAGTATAATAAAATAAACATAAGTACTGTTAAACCCAGTTCACAGAGAGCAAAACAGAATGAGGAAGATTAAGAAGGATTCAGGTTACACATGTTAACAACTAGAAGAGTTGGGCCTTGAAGCCATATGTTCTCCAGCTCACTTCAGGGTGCTTTGGCAAGTCAAGACATCAATCTCCTGATATCATTGGTCGTCTTCAACAACGAAGGAGAACAGCAACAACAGCTTTCCCACATAGCACAGCTGCCCCTATTCACAAAAACCCATTAATAATTTAATTGCATACCTACTAGGAAAGGTCTTCATAACATAACTCATAGCTTAGTCAGTAATGGTATACCAAGGTTCACAAAAAATAATGGTGTAGAAAGGAAAGCTAGAATGACATAATGGAATATAATCAGACACAGATGTACACTGTAAGACTGCCACAATCAACATTTCTTACAATAAATTAAGCTATTATAGCCAAATTCAATCCTTAACTTCACAGTAATGATATTAGATCAAGTACATGAAACCAGACCAACTAAGTTTCTACTCTCCAAAGGTCTATCTCAAGATTAGAAGGGGCCTAAGAGACCATGTAATCCAAGCAGTTCATATACGAATAAGAATTCCATCTAAAATAAAGAGTCAACAAGTGGTCAACAAGTCTTTGCTTAAAGATTCATAACAAGGACGAACCTGTTCCTTCCTTTCTTCTAACTCCTTCTTCCTATGCAGAAGAAATGAGACAATATTTGTAAAAGTACTTAGCATAGTGCCTGGCACATGGTAAGAGCTATGTAAATGCTTTATTCCCTTCTTTCTCCCCTCTTCCCTTCTGGAGCCTGTGCTCCAGAACTCCCACCTCTCCCCAAAATTTGAAAGCAGGTCCTAAACTGCTTTACAGTTCTTTTGCTTTATAGTCTCTCCATTAAGTAGTTAATGATCTATAAACAACAAGAAACCCATTAAAACTCTTAGTCACCTGCCCAGTTTTCCCCTCCGGAAATAGGACCCAGAATAGGCAAATTTAGTACCAGGCAGTAACTTCCAGGTGGATAACACTGTTTTCCTTACATATAAAATATCTCATTCTTCACAATAGCCTTATAAGGTCCTTTGTATATTGTCTCTATTTTGTAGATGAGAATGCTGAGACTGAGAGGAAAAAAGAGTTGCCCAAGATTATAGAATTATTAAGTGGCAGGGCCAGGTCTAGAATCCAGATCTTTTAATTTCAGGACTATCAACCACAATGACCGCTGACCACTTTCATCTTAAAATGAGCAATGGTCAGCTTATATGTCAGGGAAGTACTGAGGGCATTTTATATTACACAATGGGAAAAAAGTGTAAGGAGCATGGAGCAGACATCCCAAGAGGGCTGCAAACTGGGAAGGAAGTGAGATGAGAGACTCCTCCAAAGCCAGAGGATAGCCTACAGTAATATTTAGCACTTTGGGATGGAGAATCCCAAAAGAGGAATGGTTGGAGAAAAGCAGGGAAGCACTGCTGGTATCCTTTGCTTATGCCAACATTCTGCCCAAGGGCTGTCCTTCCAGACTAATGATCTGAGTACATTTCAGAATTTCCAAGTAGCAATAATAAATCACATTTCTATAACACTGAGGTTTACAAAGGACTTTCTTCACTCCCCACCCTCTGAAGGAGGTGTTCTAAATTACTAGCATATTACAGAGAAGAAAATTATTTTCAGAAAGGTAACTGTGCCATGCTCATGAGTGTCAGCCAGAATTCAAACGCAAGTCCCACGATTTCAAACTAAGAAAAATGTCAACTTCTTAAAAATCTTATCTAAATGGATATAATTTAATATTATTAATAATTTAATAATTTGATTTAAAAATTAGTATTTTAAATCTTGCTATTAATTTTTTTTTAGTATTGACAAATTAACAATCTGGACAACAAACACATTAGCAAGATTAGAGGATCCAAACATAGTAGACAAAATATGAGAATAGACATTAAAGATCTTCTAGCCCCAAATCTTCATTTTACAGATAAGGAAGCTAAATAAGATTTAAAAAAAAAACACTGAATAAAATAACATCTTAAAAACCAGAATTGGCCTAATGGTAAAAAAGGCAGAAAAATTCACTGAAGGAAAGCATTGCCTAAAAAGCAGAATAGGCCAAATGGAAAAGGAGATAGAACAATTCACTAAAGAAAACAACTCCTTAAAATGTACAATTGAGAAACAGAAAAAGGTACAAAAGCTCGATGAAGAAAAGTAATTTCTTAAAAATTAGAATTGAGCAACTGGAAGCTAATAACACTATAAGACAACAAGAAACAATAAACACAAAGTCAAAAGAATGAAAAAAGAAAAAAAATGTGAAACACTTCATCAGAAAAACAACTGATGGGGGTAGAGCCAAGATGACAGCTGGAAAGCAGGGACTTACATGAGCTCCCCACCAGGTCCCTCCAAAAACCTATAAAAAATAGCTCTGAACAAGTTCTAGAACTGCAGAACCCACAAAATAGCAGAGGGAAGCAGGGCTCCAGCCCGGGACAGCCTGGATGGTCGCACGGTAAGGTCTATCGCGCATGAAGCTGCTATCAGAGAGGAGCAGAGCCCAGCGTGGGTGGCGGCAGGACCAACCAGACTGGGAGACCAGGTGGAACAGGTACTAGCGCCCTGAATCAGCTGTGAGCTGTGGCAGTTTGCCTCCTCAAAAAGATCCCAAAAAGAAAACTCCTAGGAATATTGTCACCAAATTTCAGAGCTCCCAGATCAAGGAGAAAATACTGCAAGCCGCCAGAAAGAAACAATTTGAGTATTGTGGAAACATAATCAGAATAAGACAAGATCTAGCAGCTTCTACATTAAGGGAGTGAAGGGCTTGGAATATGATATTCTGGAATATGATATTCTGGAGGTCAATGGAGCTAGGATTAAAACCAAGAATCACCTACCCAGAAAAACTGAGTATGATGCTCCAAGGTAAAATATGGACTTTAAATACAACAGAGGACTTTCAAGCTTTCTCAGTGAAAAGACCAGAGCTGAATAGAAAATTTGACTTTCAAACACAAGAATCAAGAGAAGCATGAAAAGGTAAACAAGAAAGAGAAATCACAAGGGACTTACTAAAGTTGAACTGCTTTGTTTACATTCCTACATGGAAAGATGATGTGTATAATTTATGAGACTCCAGTATTAGGGTAGCTGAAGGGAATATGCATATATGTACATATATGTGTGTGTGTTTATGTATATATACACATATGTATATGTGTGTATGTATGTATATATGTCTGTGTATATGTACATATATGTGTTTATATATATACATATATATATAGACAGAGGGCACAGGGTAAGTTGAATATGAAGGGATGATATCTAAAAAAATAAATCAAATTAAGAGATGAGAGAGGAATATATTGAGAGAGAAAGAGAGAGATAGAATAAGGTAAATTATCTCATATAAAAGTGGCAAGAAAAAGCAGTTCTGTAGGAAGGGAAGAGGGGGCAGGTGAGGGGGAACGAGTGAATCTTGTTCTCATTGGATTTGACCTGATGAGGGAATACCATACACAATTGGGTATCTTACCCCACAGGAAAGAAGAAAGAAGAAAATAAAAAAAGGGCGGATGATAGAAGGGAGGGCACATAGGAGGAGGAGGTAATCAAAAACAAATACTCCCGAAAAGGGACAGAGTCAAGGGAGAAAATTGGTTAAAGGGGGATAGGTTAGGAAGGAGCAAAATATAGTTAGTCTTTCACAACATGAGTACTGTGGAAGGGTTTTACATAATGGTATGCATGTGGCCTATGTTGAATTGTTTGCCTTCTTAGGGAGGGTGGGGGGGGAGGGAAGAGGGGAGAGAATTAGGAACTCGAAGTTTTAAAAACAGTTGTTCAAAAACAAAAAATAAAAGTTTTTGCATGCAACTAGGAAATAAGATACAAAAAAAAAAAAAAAGAAAAAAAGAAAACAACTGACCTGGGAAACAGATTAAGGAGCAATAATTTGAGAAGTAATGACTTTAAGAATTAACTGAAAGCCACATTCAAAAGAAAAATGCCTAGATACCATATTTCAAGAAAGACAAAGGAACACTGTCCTCAATATCTTAGATCCAGAAGGTAAAACAGAAATTGAAAGAATACACCAACCACTTTCTGAAAGAGATCCCAAAATGACAACTCCCAGAAATATGACAGCCAAATTCCGGATCTCCCAGGTCAAGGAGAAAATACTTCAAGCAGCCAGGAAAAAAAAAATTCAAATATCATGGAGCCACAGTAAGGATCACACAAGATTTAGCTGCTTCCATATTAAAGGAGCAGAGGCTTTGGAATATGATATTCCAGAAGGCAAAGGAGCTTAGATTACAACCAAGGATCACTTACCCTAGTATAATTCTTCAGGGGGGGAAAACTGACATTCAATAAAATAGGGGACTTTGAAGCATCCTTGATGAAAAGACCAGAATTAAATAGAAAATCTGACATTAAAACACAAGACTAAAGAGAAGCATAAAAAGGAAAACATGAAAAAGTGGTCATAAGGGACTTAATAAAGTTAAACTGTTTATATTCCTATATGAGAAAAGGATACATGGAACGCCTAAGAACATCATAATTAGAAGGGCAATTAGAAGGAGTCTACATAGACAGAAAGAAAGGATGCGAGTCCATTATGTTGGGATGATCTCTTAAAAAATTGAAGGAGTGAGAAAGAGGAATGCACAGGGAAAAGGAGGAAGAGATAGGTGGGATGGGAAAAAAATTTCACACATAAAAGAGGCACACAAGGAAGAACTTTTATAGCGGGAGGAGGAAATGAGTATTCTAAGTATTTAAAGAGTACAGGTGTAGAGAATAATATGATAGAGAATCTGATTTGGGGTCACAAGTCCAGTTCAAGTTCTGACTCCCTCACTTAACTAGTTGTATTAATTGGCTCATCTGATTTAACTTCTGTCTCTGCAGCTCCATTTCTTGATCAGTACTTCACATTTTCCACAATCTTTTTTTTCACATTTTTTTGGAGGGGGAAGGCAGGGCAATTGGGGTTAAGTGACTTGCCCAAGGTCACACAGTTAGTAAGTGTGTCAAGTGCCTGAGGCCAGATTTGAACTCAGGTGCTCTACTCACTGAACCACCTAGCTGCCCCTCCACAATCTTTACTTTCATGAATCATTCTGCTGATACAGATCACAACAAACCCCACCACCACCACCACTACCACCACCACCCCGTGTCTTTCAAGATAGTGTTTGACAGTTGCTGGGTGTAAATAATAAAACAGCCACACCAACAGCAAAGCTTCCACCATCCAGGGACCATCCTGATGCTGAAGATTTTCTAATTTAGTTAAGCTGGTACTCATACGACAGCCCCTTCAGGCTTTGCACTCTATCCACTGACCATCCAGCTACTGGTGTGGTAACCTGAAGAGGAACAGATCAAAACAAGGCCTTCAGCATATCCTCTTGGAAGGAGCCACAGAAAGACATAGGCAAGAAGTGAAGGGGATGAGGAGGTTTGAGGAGGCATGTTCTATCCTGGCGAAAGTAAATAGAAGGATGAAATTCTAGACCTGTCAAAGTAACATCCAAGGGGTGCTACCACTACAAAAAACTATTTTGACCTCTCTTTACAACAGATGGCACACCCAGGATTACCTAAGCTGTTGTCAAACACAGACCGGGCCATAGGAATGTTGCCCAAATTAAATTTGTAATGTAATTTTAATTAAATGCAGTTGGGAAATGCTTAACAAAAGAGAAGTACAATAAAACATTCCAGAGCAGCTAGGTGGCACAGCGGATAGAGTGCTAGGTTTGAAATCAGGAAGACTCATCTTCCTGAGTTCAAATCTAGCCCTAGACATTACCTGTGTGACTCTGGGCAAATTCACTTAACCCTGCTTGCCTCCATTTTCTCATCTGTAAAGTGAGTTACACAGGAGGGAATTGCAAACCACTCCAGAATCTTTGCCAAGAAAATCCCAAATGGGGTCACAAATCTGACACAACAGAAAAATGACTCAACAGTAGCAACAAAATAGATAATGCTACTTTGCAGATTCCTAAATCAATACTCAGCCCCTAGAAATCCTTATTATGGTCTTCTATTCAGGTTTGATACAACTGGCAAAAGTTGACTCCAAGGTTATTTATAAAAATTGACTTGTGGTCAGTTACAGCTGTCACTGTCAGGACTCCAAATTTCTCCTTCTGAAAATATCAGCAATTGACCCAAGGTTTGCAAAAACCATTCACCAGCCTTCTCTGACTGATAAAGTTGAAATTCTGTCTTCTTCCTTTGTCCAGAAAGCATCCATAAAAAAGTCATTTTTTTCTATAAGTATATACAAAATAAGCTCTCTGGGGAGGCACCTAGTTTTCTTTTTGGAAGCTCTGCTACCTGCCTGGCAACAGGCCCAGCAGTTCAGGCATCCTGGCCTACATCTGGGTTAGCAAAATTGAGTCTATTTGAGGGACTGGTTTGGAAAAACAGATGCTAAAAGTAAACAAGAATTGTCTTAACCATCAAGGCTTATTTTTTAATTAAAAAAGGTAGGACCCCTACCGGCAAAAATTACAGAAACAGTTAACATTTGTTGAATTTGAATCCTAAAAATAATGTCCCATTCAAGAGCCTTAGCATAAAGCTACGCACACAGTTAATAGGAAAATAACTATTTTCTTCTTCAAAAGTAAAATTTAATAATACAAATACGAAAGCATCTTAAGACAACACAAGAGGAAGAAGTTATAAAAACTTTTTTTTGTTTTGTTTTTTGGCAGGGCAATTGGGTTTAAGTGATTTACCCAAGGTCACAGAGCTAGTACATGCGTCAAGTGTCTGAAGCTGGATTTGAACTCAGGTCCTCCTGACTCCAGGGCAGTGCTCTACTTGCACTGCCACCTAGCTGCCCCCATAAAAACATTTTAATACTAATTCCTCTTCCCCCTTTAAGTGCTGTACTCATTCCCTTATAATTTTTTCTTTTTAAACACAAAAGGAAGCCTCTGGTGTTTTAGGTAGATTCCTTATGTTAGATTTATAAAAAGACATGGGGCAGAATTTCACAGATGAGAAAAATTTAAACTTCAAAAAATGTAGAGCTGGAAAAGGTCTTAAAGACTACATGGTTCACCCCTATCATTTTACAGATGAGATAAAAAGAGATTGCCATCTACATGGATGGAGGAAGTATTTACACCAATATTCCACCTGAAGTAACCTCAGACATATATAAAAAATACAAACCACATGATTATTCTATCACTTTAGAGAGGGTCACAACATTTTTATGGGTACGTATTTTTTTTCTCTAGTGTATCTTCAAATGTCTTGTAGTAATTAACTTACAAATTAAGCAAAAGTGTTTTCTAATTTTCCCTTTGGCATCATTCAGCTTATGACTGCAACTATTCTCTTGTACTTAATAAGCACATTAAATAATAAAAGAAAACATAAATACAACAAAGTCTGGATAAATCACTAGTTGTTGTGGACCACTGCTGAGCCTTATAATGCCAAGTTCTCAAAGATTTTCTCCCCTGAGACATTTGCAAGGGATTTCATTTTGCTCTCCAAAGGTCTCTTAACTCTGAGAGGTGCCAATTTATCTCACCATTCAAAACTGGAAATAAGAATTTCTGATCCCAGGGTAAGTATAACAAATTGGATCCAGGACAAGTAGTATGAAGGCCTCCCATAATTGAAGGGGGTGAGGATAACACTGCATAGAGGGAAACAGACAGAAGTGTGGACTGCAAGAGTGGAGAAGGAGGAGGGTAGAGTACATGATGACTTCGCCCCAAGCTGATGTCTAGTACCTTCCAATTCTAACTAATGATTCTTGCTAACTAGTTGCTAAGCTCCCTAATTCTGTGCTACTCAAGGACTACAAAAATTATAAGCAAAGCCCTAGTTCTCTATTCTAGTTACAGCTCTGTTACTATCACTATAAGCCTGATCACATACCATCTCCCATGCAAATCACTAGCCAAAATGGACCACTTTCAGTTCCCCTAAGAAACACTGACCTTTCCTACCTCTATGAATTTCTTCATACTTTTCCTAAATCTAGAATAGCCTTCTCCCCTCATCTTATCCTATTGGGATCTTATCAGGAACCACAGAATCTCACAAAACAACATTTTCTATCTTTTAGAAGTAGATATAAATTTAATTCAATGAAATTTTCATGCACTACTTTTGTACCTATGTATGTATCATATTTCACCACTATTGTGAATTTTGTATATTCTCTATTCATCCAGCACTGCATGCTGTGCCCACTATTTAAGGCGGATACTCAGAGAATTCACCTCACATTTCCTATCTGGTACATTCCTGGTCCTCAGATCTACAAAAATTCGGCATTATGCAAGATGAAAACAACTCTGAAACTGCCACTTGTCTCAGATTTCCCAACCTGGTAGCAATAGTCCATCATTTCCCAGAAGGAGGTAGCCTTCTCTCAACCCCCACCCTGCTTCTCAGTGCCTGGAACATAGTAGATACTTAATAAATGTTTATTGACACTGACTCTGCTATATATATTAGGTGCTTAATATTTGCAAAATTGAATTTAATAGTAAGTGCTTAGTAAAATGTTTAATTGTAATTTAATTTATAAATAGGTAGCTATATCTCATATTTTGAAAAATTTACAGATTAAAAGGTTTCTTTGAAGTCCTGCTGTTTATATTGGGTAGAAATAACTATATTGCATTAGTTCCTACTGAAATTATTGAAGAATGATTTCAAATTGAATTAAGTTATAATTTACAAATTAGCAAATTCCAAATTAAAAACTAGAATATGAAGGACTCATTGTTGATCTTTCTGGCCTCTATTAAGTTATCAGGCAATCGTTTCAATAATTCTCTGTTATATATGAAGTGCACTTAGATATGTGTGTACTTGTGCACCATTTAGATGTGTTGGATATAAGAAGGAATAAAAAAAAATCTCTGACCTCATGGAGCTTATAATCTATTGAAGAAGATTAAACACATTCACAAATAACCATAATACATAGTACCATATAAGAAAAAAAATAATAGAGGTATAAAATTTGTATGAGGCCACTGAAATTCTGCTGTCATTGTCAGACAGGCAATCAAGAAACCCAAGTTAAATCCTAGCTCTGCAGGAAACTTGGCACAGGACTTTGAACAAGTCACTTCTCCATTCTTCCCCAGTTTCCTGCTTTTAAGATGGAGTTTGGACTGATCTCTGAGCTCTAACATTTTATAACTTCAGGTCAAGTGCTTTGCCTAAAGTCATTCAGGGAGTCAATAGCAAAGCCAGGACTAGAGCCTGTCTTAGAGTTCTCCAGGTTGCTTCTACTATCCACACTGCTTCTTTTCTTGAGTTTCTTTTCTTTTCGTAAAGGGAAGGAAAGCAAAACCTTTAAAACATTGCCTTTTGTTGATCATATCATATGCCAAAATCCAATAAAATCTCTCTTCAATGCTTGTTTTTTGTCCTTCCTTCTCAAAGAGGACTCAGGACATCAGGAGGGTGATGTCTTGACTTGCAAGTGAATCGGACTGAAGTGAGGCAGAGTTGTACAGTCATCAGTCTCACTCTCTCCAGGTTCATCAAAATCCAGTGGCAAGAAAGAAGTCAAGATGACTGGCAATGGCCCAGGATGATGCATTATGGATCAAAGATGCTCCAGATTTCTTGAAGGCTCTTAGAACACAAGGTCTGGCAGGTCCTACCATGCTAAAAAAATCCAGGCCTAAAAACAGACTCTGTGTCTTTTTCTGAAGACCAGCTTAATTGCATTGAGGCTCATTTCTACAGGTTTTGCCCTCAGAATGAATTTTTATTGTTATTTTTACCAAGTTATGAAACCATCTACTAAGGTATGGAAGAGCTGTGATGAGCATAAGCAGAGGGAAGACCAGCAACAATAAAACTGCAGTTATCTGAAGAAATAAAATTAGTTTGGCACATAACTTTGAAAGACTTAACTCTAACCAAGCACAATTCTAGTGCATTTGTGATGAAATGTCACCTGACAGAGACGCAATGGGCTCAGCGGGGCAGATCAAAACAAATATTTTGTGGATAGGGCCAATGCAAGAATTTGTTTTGCTTGACTATGTATATTTGTTATAGAGGTTTTGTTTTTCTTTTCTTTCTTTTCCTTTTTTGCAATGGCAAGGGGGCAATTGGAGAGGAAGAAAAAATATTTTTAACTGAAAAAATACATTTAATTTTAAAAAGAAAAAAACTAAAGTGAATCTTACATTACAAGCTGGGTGAATAAACACAAAAATATTTTCAGCTAAAACCAAATGGACTGTGATTCTCCTTTTTGCTTACCCAATTTATGCATTTTTCTCAACTGGCAATGCAGCAACAAGATTGTGTTCAGTCAAACACAAAGCATAAAATCATAATGATGCAATTCAGATTAAATTCTATGCATAGAAATGTTATGGGGGGGAGGGGTTTATTTTAAATAACAGTGAAAGCACCTATCTATGAAAACATGCAAAGCTGTTAGTTGGATGCGTCTGTCCAACATGATTTTTCAAAAATTGAGATTAATGGCAGGGCACTACATGAAATGCATGTAACATAAAGATCTGAAAAGACTGACAAGCTGTTGGGGGGGGAAAAACCCCGTCCACTTGTAGATCCATAAACTCTCTGAGGCTACTTTTGGCTAACTGGCCAAAGCTTTATACCTATTTTAAACATAATACTTGAGTCCATAGTTGGAGCTGCTTCAGCACACAAGGACAAAACAAACATGGTAGAAAATGGGCACTCTGATTTCACCCTTGTTTACCTTAAAAATTGGTGAATTCAGTTGGGTCAGTAATGCCAAATGATTGATGAGATTAAACTATGTGAGCTTTTCAGGAACAGATGAAAAATTCAAAGAATGATTAGAATGAATGAGAAAAAAAGGCCAGTAGGTCAATCACAAAATTAGTCACATATACTACATAGCATCTTCATCTCCTAAGGATTCCAACACGGTTTGAATGCATCCCAAGCTAATAAAAAGTCACCAGCTCAGACAAAAAAAAAATCACCTCTATGGCAAATCCTGTCAATACGAAACTGTGCCCATCAATCCTGAAATATTAGGACAAATATCTAAATAAAAAGCCATTGCTGAGTATAGACCTTAGACTTACAGAATGTCTCTGTGCTACCAAACCTTCAAAGTGCAACTCCTGTATTACCCCCTCTAAGAAGACAACTGTGGATGTGTTGGAAGGGCACTGGATTTGGAATCCAAATATTTGGCTCTATTATTTACTACCAGGATGGCCCAGCAGCTCTGCTACTTGTTAACCATGTAATCTTGGCAAAGACTCCACTTATGTGAGCCTCAGTTTACTTAACTGTAAAATGAGAATATTACTATGTGTACTATACTCTTCTTCTTCCTTCTTTCCTGTGGGGTAAGATACCCAATTGAGTGTGTATGGTATTCCCTCATCAGGTCAAATCCAATGAGAGCAAGATTCACTCATTCCCCCTCACCTGCCCCCTCTTCCCTTCCTACAGAACTGCTTTTTCTTGCCACTTTTATATGAGATAATTTACCCCATTCTATCTCTCTCTTTCTCTCTCTCTCAATATATTCCTCTCTCATCTCTTAATTTGATTTTATTTTTTTAGATATCATCCCTTCATATTCAACTTACCCTGTGCCCTCTGTCAATATATATATATATATATATATATATATATATTCTTGACAGGGTTGTTTCATCTACAACATCACTGACAAAGGGATCAAAACAATAAAGAGCTTTTAAAGTATTAAACAAACATAAACAACTATTACCCTCTGAGCACCTTAACTGAAATTATTTATCCCACATCTGGTCATACAGCACTTCATACTCGTACTTCTTCTATATTAAACATAGATTAATTTCCATTTTATTTACCTACATATACTTTTTGTCTTCTTCTAGGGCCTTGTAAATAGTTAGTGATCAATAAATGGTTATTGAATAAATGACTGATAATGGCTGCACACATTTTTAGAGGTCTTTCTCAAGGTTTAAAAAAAGTACGCTTCTTATAAAACTGACAAAAGATTGTCTCTTTCTTTGTACTAATAGTCCCAGTAGGTCCTTAATAAATAGTTATTGATTGGTTGATTTACCAAAAACTCTAAATAATTCAACAATGTGACATGACATCCACCCCATACCCCACAAAAAGGTAATGCAAACTTGGGCTGGGCAACCAAACTGAGGTATAGATTCCCAGAACCTGTGAGGCGAAAGATCCACTGCCTTCTATCCATACCACATGCCTTCTATGGTACTGTGACCAGGAAATGAGCATCATATTTTAAGAAGGTTGTCAAAGGCTGGAAAGTATACAGAGTTGGGCAAAATTATTATTTTAATTTTAATGGAGAGGGAACTAGAAACTATACTATAAGATAATTTGCTAAAGAAATTGGTGACGTTCAGCCAAGAGAATTCAAGACTTGGGGGAGGACATCAATGGAGAAACTGAATATGGATACTATGAACATGATAATTACAGAAATGGCTGATGAAGAATTTGGGGAGACTTGTATGAACTGATATCTTGAAGTGACCAAGAAGAACAATTTATATAAAGACAACAATAATGAAAAAAAGTGAAAAAGCTTTAGATCAATGAAGTAACCAATCATGACTTCAGAAAACTACCCACAAAGTGCATTTTTGGCCTTCCACCAAAGAAGTAGAAGACTATAGCTGTGAGATGTGGCATACATTTTCAGAAATGAGCAATATCTTTTCTTTTTTTTTTTGTCGGACTGTACTTGTTTGTTATAATGAAAAAAAAGACTCATGATGAAAAATGCTATCCACCTCCAGAGAAAGAATCCATGTTATCTAAATACAGACTAAAGCATACTATTTTTCTTCCTTTCTTCCTTTCCATTTTGTTCAAGTCTTCTTGCACAAAATGACTAATATGGAAACGTTTTACATGATTGCATGTGTATAACCTATATCCAATTGCTTCCTGTCTCAGGAAGGGGGAAGGAGAGGGAAGGAGAGGTAGATTTTGGTAATCAAAACTTAAAAATAAAAAAAAAACAAATGTTAAAATTTATTTTTATATGTAATTGGGGGAAAATAAAATATTATTAAAAATAAAAATTATTACACGGGAGAGTTCTATTGGGGTTTGAGGTGAGGAAAGAACCACTGACATAAAAAAAAAAAAACATAAATACATTAAAAAAACCCATAGGAACTTCAGAGGACACCAAGTTACCCCTCAGGCACTGTCATGTGCAAGAAGGATAAGACCTGTTAAACTTGGCCCCAGAAGGCTCCTTCTTACTCTACTTTACTGGATCATCACACATATCATGTCCCACAAGGCCCTGTCCCAATTCCCTTTCTCTTTTCTTTCTAAAATCTCTCTCCTCATCACCTCACCTGCAGCCGGGGATTAATCATCACTATGAAAATGATTCACAAGTCTATATAAATACACCTCTATTTATTCTATATATACATGTGTGTTGTATCCTCTGATAGAATAAGCTAGCTCCTTGCAGAGGAGTTGTTTCATTTTTTTCTGTATTCCTAGTACCTATGACAGTTGTCTACCACTCAGCAGGTCCTTAATAAATGCCTGATGATTGTTTGATCAAGCCAGAAGTCATTGGTACAAATTATTGCAAAGCAGGTTTCAGGTCTAAATATGGAAAAATTTCCAAAAACTAGGAGTTTTGCAAAAGTAGAATGAGATACCTCCAGGAAAGAACTGAGGACAAAGTAATTAATTCCCAACCACTTTAGGTCTTCTAACAAAATATGGATAACCACTTGTTGGAAATGTAGATAAGACTCCAAGAAGCAACAAGGGTTTACCTAAGTGTTACCTCTGAGGTATTTTCTAAAAAGTTTCTCTAATTTTAAGTATCCTACAGCCAGATAATTAACTGACATTATCTCTTCCTCAAACCCTTACTCTCACCTCCAATTTCTACTCTTAACAGATAAGAATCCTTCCTATTTTGCAGAGAATGAAACCAACTGGCATTAAATTCCTATTATCTCTGAACATTTCAAAATATCACTTTTTATACTCCTGTTTTTGTTATCAATTCAATCGTTTTTCAGTCATATCTGACTCTTTGTAACACCATTTGGGGTTTTCTTGGCAAAGACACTATAGTAGTTTGCCATTTCCTTCTCCAGCTCATTTTACAGATGAGGGAACTGAGGCAAACAGGATAAATGACTTGCCCAGGGTCACACAGCTAGTATGTGTCTGAGGCCACATTTGAACTGAGGAAGATGAGTCTTCTTGACCCCAGGACCAGCTCTCTATCCTCTGCATCACGTAGGTGCCCTGTTACAGTCCTGTAATTTTCCTTATCTCGGAGAAAGAGTTGTCCCTGCCTTTTCACCAAGGCTAACCTATTCTACTCTTAAGACTTCTCAAGATATGGTGTAAACCCTAAGTTCTTAATAATTAAGCCAATAGGCTGCAAGCTCTGGTAGCTCTTACAAAGTCATCAAATACCGAGTCTAATGAAAGACTGATTTTGTCACTAGAAGACCTGCCTCCCCATATGAACAGGGATTAATTACCAGAAGGTTGGCTACCATGAGACGAATTTTTCCAGCCACAAGAATTCATGAAATTATCTTCTACAGCATTGATTGGCTTCAATATGAAATGGCATAACAATTACCATGTAAATTAAATCATAAATCCTTGAACTATATAATATGTCTTAAAATATCCAAAAAATATCATTAAGTGTTATCCCTCTATGGCCTCAAGAATAGAGTCTGGAAATTGATTTCTAAGTAAAATGTGAGCAAGGTAGATAGAGTAGACTCTTCCTTGGACCTCACATTATATTTTATTTTTCATCTCTCTAATACATTTATCATGCATTATTGTACACTGTGGTTACTGATATACATATATTTTAAAGAAAATATGGTATGGGTAAAGCAACAGAATAAAATGGAACTTTTAAACATGATTCCAAAATTTGCTAGCTTGTGAAAATAAGCAAGTTACTTATTCTCTAAGCATCAGTTTCTACATATGATAAATGAAGATAATATTTGTATCACCTATTCTAATGGGTTTATATGAAGAAGGCAGTTTGTAAACCTTAAAGTACTAACTGTGTTACATTTTGTATCTCTCCTAGTATTTTGGGTGTTTCCTCTTCTATAAAATGAAAGGGTTGGGACAGATTATCTCTATCTAAAGTGTCCTCCAGAACTAAAAGTCTACAAGTCTGTGAAATGTTTACTGAGCTGAAACTATCAGACGTCATCAAAACAGAATCTGTAATGAGCCCAGAAAGGCTTGACTCCCCATTCTCTCTTGGCAAACTCTGCTATTGTTGAGAATTCAAAATTGCTTTTCAACCGGATTTAAGCAGGTGTGAGGTGTTTATAAAGTTACATTTTAAAGAGAGAGAAAAAGAACAGACTATATTTAGAAGCTAGAAAGCATACTATGAAAAATGACAATATTGAATATCAAATATTGGAGACTCATCAGTGAGCAATCAGTATAACCAGTCTGAAAGCTCTATTCGTGAGGATCCTTCACAAGACTTGGAAGAACCTATTCATGAAAAATGGAGGATACTAACTAATCAAACCAAATAGAGATTTTTCCTATGAAAAGTGTTGAATTTGCCTTTTACAGCCATTCAAAATTACAATCACAGAATTGAAAGGGGCTACATAAGCCATTGTACAGATAAGGAAAACTGAGGCTCAGAGAAGTTAGGAGACTTGTTCAAATTGACATAGCTAGTAAAGAGCAGAGGTAGAATTTGAATTCAAACTTTCTGACCCAGAGGCTAGTGCTGTTTCTATCATACAAGGCTGCTAACAGCAGTCAATAATACTCAAGATTAAACAATTAAAGTTTTTCCAATAAGTAAGGAACTATTTTAAGATGACTCTGGAAGACTAACTCATTTAAGTGCTCTTGCCAGAGCAAGCTGTAAACAAAGCTCACTAGAAAAGTATCACACCTGCTTTCTCACTAAAGAAACTGAGAGAATGCTGGAAGCTACTATATAATCTCATATTTCATCTCTCTTATTCTAAAAACACTTAGCAAATAAAATGTAGAGAAGTTGAGATATTAACATCAAAAAGGGAACACCTTTCCAAATTATCCTTCTTTAGAACTTGTTCATTGTTAATTATTATTTTCTAAGATTTAGAAATTTTATATAATCACATAGTTGAGTATACCGAGATAAATTTTCTGTACATGCTGTAAAAATAATGGTGTCTTTCTAGAAAAAAGCAAAATACACTTCATTTTACTTCTGAGCCATTCTTTATAAGGTTTAGGAAGGCTTTATCCATATTTGTTAAATGTTTGTTATATGAAGGGTATTAAAATGGGAGTTTTTTCAGAAGGGCCAGTTTCTTAACTGTTAAAGCTCAAAGAATATCAGAGGTGAAAGAAGCCTCAGGAATAACATTTAATCCCATCTCTTCCCAGAAGAAACTTTGTCTACAGCATCCTCGCAGGGAACAATCTCTCTTCAGATGCTTTCAGGCTCTACTTTTGTTACAATTCTTCTAAATAAATAAATAGATAGATAGATAGATAAACAAACAGACAAACAAACAAATAAATAAATGAAGGCGCAGGCATGCATACAGGTACAGAGTAGTGGAGTGGTAGGAGTGCGGAACCTAGAGTCAGGAGACCTAGCTTTAATTTAATTTAATTCAAAGCCTTGGTTTCCTCATTCGTAAAATGGGGAAAAATGGTTATAGTACCAATCTCATAAAATTCTTCTAAGGGCAGCACTTTGTAGTCATTAAAGGATTATAAGGATATGGGCTGCTCATGCTACCTTTGGGATCCAATTATTTTCTACCCAATCAATGTGCAAGATGATGTTTCCAGGGGGCATCTAAGTGTCCCAGTAGATGAAGCAGTGGATCTGGAATCAGGAAGACCTGAGTTCAAATCCAACTTCACATACTTATTAGCTATAAATGGAGATAATAATAGCACTTTCCTCCACTGAGATCATATTTGTAAAAGCATTTTTTAATTTAAATGCTACACGAATGCTAGATGTGATGAAGAGGAGGAAGAAGAAGATGACAAGAGAAGGAAGAAGATGACCAAAAAATGCTGACATGCACGACAGGGAAAAATGGAAAAATCTTCAGGGCCCAATTCAATTTAACTCCACAAATATTTAGTAAGCGCCCACCATGGCCAGGGAAGAGAGCCATTTTAAGTCCAAAAGTCAGTTCTCTTTAATCCAAATATCTCTATATTTGAGCTGCTCCCAAATACAGGCAAACTCCCTAAAACAAGATCAAGTTGGAAGGAGAGAACGTGCGTGTGTGCGTGCGTGTGTGTGTGTGTGTGTACACAATGAAAAATTATTAAATAAAATTATTATAAATTAAATATATTAATTTACTGATAAAGGTCTTTTTGTTACTTTTTTTTATTTATTTTTATCCCAATCAGGATGTTATATTCATTTTTATCACTGCCCTCTGTCTTAGGTCCCATTCATCATCATACTTAAAGGCCACACTCAGAGTTTGTTCAGGGTGGGAGTAGGGGTGGAAGTGAGGGTGGAGAAGACGGAAGGGAAAAGCTCATATTATTTTCAGACCAATACAGTAGGTTTCATATCTGAAGGATAAACTCTCCAAGTCACAAGACACTAAAGCTTAATTGCAATTACTTGCCACAAATTCGTAACAGATTCAAAGGTTGTGAGATAACAAGTTTTGTCACAGAACAGTAATTATATTATAATACACAGATTATTGCCTGCCTTCCATTGTACCTCAGCCCCAAACAAACTTTGCCTGATAAAAGTTTACAGAGGCACAAAAAGGGTAAGTTGCCCAAATAAAGGTATGTCTCTAGTCTAGAAATCACTCACTTACTTTTACATGGCTGAAATCACCAGCCTTGCTGCCTTCTGGGGGATTCACTGGTTTGCTGTCAACTCGAGGCTTGACAACCTGTCGAAAAGGACTGGAAAGAGGAAGACCGCTAACACTGATTCCATCTAGGAAAAAAAAAGGAAAAAAACATATTAATGAGTCTCAAGCAGACAGGATAAATTTTGGCTGACTTACTTACAGTTCCCCCTACACAACATTTCCTCTCCTAAACCTGTATCTTTACAAAGGTCAACCCCTATACTAAGTATTAATTCATTCCTCATCCCACCTCTTGAGTGTCCTAGCTTTTTTCAAGGTTTAGCTCAAGTATATAGCTCTCCTATATGAGACCTTTCCTAATTTCTAACACACTATTTGCCACATCTTTCTGGCCAGAAATAATGACTTTGTAGATTTTATTCACTTATTTGTGCATGGTTTTTTTTTGGGGGGGGGGGGGGCGGAATGAGAGAGAGAGAGAGAGAGAGAGAGTGCGAGTGAGAGAGCAAGAGAGCACTCTATCAATAGATCAGTCTATCCAGAGAGGGTTTCCAAACATGCACAGATATTAGAGAGCTTCAAACATGCATAGATAAATAGACAGATATCAATCTCTCTGTCTATGTTTAAATCTCTCTAATACATTTATAATACAGTATTATACTGATTTCTAGTTTCCTAGTATTTGGTAAGCTCTATGACAGCAGGGATCATGTGTGATCTAAAAGCTGTATCTCTCTCAGTACTTGAACTATTTGAAATTTAATTTACATATGTATGTATGTATACGTATTATTTTATACACACATATGTATATTTTGTTGTTTGGTTGTTTTTCCATCATGTCCAACTCATGACCCCATTTGGGATTTTCTTGGCAAAGATACTGCAGTGATTTGCCATTTCCTTTTACAACTCATTTTACAGATGAGGAAACAAAGATTAAAAGGGTTAAGTGACTTGCCCAGGGCCACACAGCTAGTGTCTGAGACCAGATTTGAACTCAACAAGAAGAGTCTTCCTGATGCCAAGCGCGCTCTCTCTCTCTCTCTCTCTCTCTTTCTCTCTCTCTCTCTCTCTCTCTCTCTGTCTCTCTCCTCCCTCACTCTCCCTCTCTATATATGTGTATATGTGTGTATGCACGTGTATATGTGTATATGTATACATACATACTGTATGTATACTCATATATATACATGCACACAGATAAACATAACATACACACATACATGCAGGATAGATGGATAGATGGATAGATGGATAGATGGATAGATGGATAGATGGATAGATAGATAGATAGATAGATAGATAGATAGATAGATAGATAGATAGATAGATAGATAGATAGATGTCCCTGGGGGCAAGGCCTCTTTTTCTTTGCAATACCTAACATACAGTAAGGGTTTAATAAATGTTTATGAATGATAATATGAAGAAAACACAATGAATAGAAGGAACCTTTAATGGGCAATGGTAAGAATGTGGGGGTAACTACCCGTCCTTGATGGCAGTGTTTAATGTTATACAAGTATCTGCAAGGACACAGACTGCTTAGAGCAGAAAACAATCTGTTCCCTGAACGGGTGTTCTTTGTCCTTCAATTTTAAGAGGATCAGTGGTATCACAGGTGATGTCTTGACTCCTTCGGGAATTGGATTTAAGTGAAGCAGAGTTACACAAAGTCATCAGCCTCATTCTCTCTTCCAGAGACACTGAAGTCCAACAACAAGACAAAAGTCAAGAGGCCTAGCAATGGCCCAGGATGTGGTGGATAAATTTGGTGTCCCTTAACACCCGCTGGAAAAAAAAAATTGTCCTCATCTGCCCATTCCATCAAGAAAAGTCTTCACATGCCCGGGGTAGACACCTCCCAACTCATCGAAGAATGTGAGACCTATCCGTTACCCTCAACTTGGCCCGTCTGCTGAGATGCTTTACCGAGGTATGGCCACTGTATACACTACAGCTTCGTTGGAGTAACAGGTGAAAGTTTTGTGTCAGGTAACTGAATGCCAGGTAGAGACCAACAGTGAATGAGCAGTCCTTAAAAGGGCTTGGCATGTTCTCACACCAGAGGTTCTTGTCCTCCTTGAACACTCCAAGTACCTCCCAAATGGGTCTACCAAGTATTTACATCCCAAATCACAGAAGAGAAAAATCTGCTGCAGTAGATGGAAGGACAATAATGGACAATGGTGATATGGAGACCAGTTTAGCTCTTAATTTTTCTTCTGTTTTTTTTTTCTGCCAAGGAAAATGAACTTTGCCTCAGAGAAGACAGAGTTAAAATGGCTAATAGAGAGCTGAAATCCAAGATATGTATGGAGATCATCAGAAAGCATTTAGCTGCCTTTCAAGAGTTCAACTTATCAGTCCCAAAGTATCAAAAGAATTGAGAGATTTGTCTGCTGAGCTATAGTCAGCAATCTTAGAAAGATTACTGACAACATGAGAAGTACTAGAAAGTGAGAGGGCAAGGGTTACAACAGTTTTCAAAAGGGAGAAGAGACCAGAGTCTGTTAACTATGGACCAATTCCCAGCAAAATTTGAAAATAAATTAAGAGATGTAAGAGTAAGCATCTAGAAGAGGGGGCAGTGTCTTCAAAACCATCACCATTACTTCATCCAGATCAGTACATATGATGCTACCTTTTTTTTTCCCACAGTTATTAGAGTGGTAGATTGGGATAGTTTAATTTTAACATAACATTGAACAAGCCTCTCATGATGTTTTTTGTGGAATGATACATAAATAAGAGTTAAAAAAAAGTACAATTACATGGATACATAAGTAGCTGAATAGCCGATCTCCTAACAGCAGTCTTTAATGGTTCAATGTCAACATGGAAAGAGTAACCTATTGTCCCAGGGATGTGTGATTGGCCCTGGTCTTGTACTTAAAAATACATTTTTGTCATTGCCTGGGGAAATGAAATAAATGGCATGCTTAACACATTTGCAGTTAACTATGACAGAAAGGAAAGAAAGCTAATACCCCGGATAATAAGATCAGGATCCAAACAGACCTTGAAGAACCATTCTAGCTAATTACAATTAAGCACATCATCAGAAGGTTGGCCAACTAATGGGATTTTGGTCACAGTAAGTCATTAAATCACATAATATAGCATGAAAACTATAATCTCCATCAACACGGGGAGGAACTGCACCCATGTCATTGGAGATATTTGAAGTTCTTTAAAGTCAGAAGAGAAAACACTGCCAACACAATTTATTTCTTTCATATACAAATCTTATTGATTGTGGCATAGAATCCTAGGGTTCAAGAGAACCGTTTGTGAGCTGTTACTTTATTGCTTTCTTCCAGTATTTAGATAATTTGTATGTTTTCATCAACCTAAATGGTGTTTACCTTAGATGATATCCCCTAGATCATCTGAGTGATTTTCTTTGTACTAGTCCTAGTACATATTCATTCACTTCAACTCAATAAGAATTCAATGAATATAGCTATAAGGCACTATACTCAGTAATGTGAGAGATAGAGAGATGAATAAGATGTGGTCTTTAATTTCAAATATAGTAGTGAAGATGAGATGTGTGCCAGTACTTATAATACCAAGTAAAATGTTTCTAAAGAATTCTAAAAAAGCAGAGGCTGCTAGGTGGCACAGTAAGTAGAGCACCGGCCTTGGAGTCAGGAGGACCTGAATTCAAATCTGGCCTCAGACCTTTGACATACTTACTAGCTGTGTGACCCTTGGGCAAGTCACTTAACTTCAATTGCCCTGCCTTCCCCCTCAAGGAAAAAAAAAGTGGCACAAGGGAGTTGAAAGAAACCTACTTTCTGATTCCAGGGAAAAGAGAGGCATTTCAAGTGAACCTAAAGGAAATGGAAGATTATAAGAAGCCACGAGATGTAGCAAGAAGAGCACTAGATTTGGAATAAGATAAACTAGCTTCAAATTTGGGCTCTCACATATATCTGTGAAACCTTGAACAAATCAAATATCCTCTCTGGGTCTCTGTTTCTTTGTCTGTCAAATAAAAGTGTTGGGAGAAAAAAAGTTGGAAATTTTCCAGTTCTAAATCCACGATTCTACCATCTTAAGAGACACAGATTCAGGAGAATTTTCAGGTAGAAGGAGTAGTGAGCAAAAACACAGAGTTACAAAAACTGGGCATACTTAGGCAGTGGCATATTGTTCAATTTAACAGGAACACAGGATAGCTGATGAGGAAGAGTGAGAAAAAAAACTGGAAAGATAAGTGAGGGCCATATCATAGGGGTCCTTGAATTGCAGGCTTTGAAGATAAGACTTTGTATAGCAAGCAATAGGTAATCACTAAAGATCCATAATGAAAACAGTTGCCTGATCAGAATGATGAATTGGAGTAAGGTTGTTCCAATTACAGTATGCAGTCAGAATTAGAGATGTGAAGGAAAAGATAAGAGCAAAGACTAGTGGTAAGAAGGCTGGGTTAGAAAACTATTGCAGAAGTTCGAATAAAAAGTAATGGGCCATAAAATAGTGCAGTAACAAAAGGGATGAAAATCAGGAGTGAGATGTGAGAGACTCACAGAAACTCTAGAGGCAGCATGGTAATGTGGAAAGAACACTGCGGTGGAGGCAGAGGACACAGATCAAATCTTACTTCTCCTACTTACTATCTGTATGACCTGTGGCAAGTCACAACCTCCCTGGGCTCCATTTTTCTAATCTAGACACAGTGCTCCCTCATGGAGACTGCACCAGGCTAAGCAGTTTATCCAGAACTATATAACTACTGAATATTAAAGTCAGGAGTTGTGTAAAAGTTGTTCCTGACTCAAAGTTCTGAAATTTTTCTGCAAAAACGTGCAACCCCCTGTGGCAATACAAGGACAATGATAAAACGGACACAACAGATAAGACACAACAACTAATTCAATATGAAGGCAAAGGAAAAGGAGGATTTAGGGATGAATTCGCAACCTGAAGCCCAGGTAACTAGAAGGGCAGCACCATTACCACATAAGGAAAATAATAAAATATATCATTTTTGAGGGAAATACATAACTTTTTGAAAAATAATGTTTTCAGAGGATATAGTTATACAGATTTAAAAGGTGGCACTAAAGCACAGCTGACTGGAATTTTTGCCCAAATGGCTGCCCTGTAGGAGACAAAAGAGCTGAAAAACAGAGGTAATTAAGAAAATCAGAGGTTGGCTCAGACTTCTCATCTTTCCCTAAACACTAATCTCAGTTGTTACCAGGGCAGGAGGCCAACATTAAATGCACCAGTTTGTTTAGATTTGAGGCAGCTTGGTGGAGCAGCGGATAAAGCACCTGGGTCTGGAGTCTGGAAGATGTGAGTTCAAATCCAAACTCAGACAGTATGTGAACCTGGGCAAGTCAGTTAACCCTGTTTGCCTTTGTTTCCTCATCTATAAAATGAGAATCATAACAGCATCTATCTCCAAGGGTTGCTGTAAGGATCAAAAGAGATTATACTGTAAAGCACTTAGCACAGTGCCTGACACATAGCTAAATAAATGTTAGCTATTATTATTTAGGTTTACATTGCATGTTCTCAAAACAGTCATACAACCAGGTCTTAGAATATGGCTCCTTTTTCCAGGAAAAGGATTAGTGTTAATGAAGGGCTCCATATATTACATTCACATGAAGAAAAATCTTAAGAAAGAAAAAGCCTTAAAAGACAATATTGACAATTTAGTACTAATAGCAGTACTTGTTAAAAGTAGGAAGAGTGGTGGTGGTCACTGTAGTGGTGGCTGTTGAAAGATGGCAAATAATTTAAGTATAGTCCCAGGAACCAATTCAGTATTTTAATCTGAAGACCAGGCTACCTAGTTCAATTCAAAACAACAAATGTTTAAGGCTCTTCAAAAATCTAGCTCAATCAATTTGGAATTATGCCCAAAGAGTTCTGAAACCCTTTGATCTAGCAGTACTACCGCTAGGTCTATAACCCAAAGACATTAAAAAGAAAAAGAGAAAAGGACCTATTCGTACAAAAATATTTATAGCAGCTCTTTTTGTGGTGGCTAAGAAATTGGAAATTGAGGGGATGCTCATCAATTAGGAATAGCTGAACATGCTGTGGTACGTGATTGTGAAGGAATATTATTGTTCTATCAGAAATGTCAAGCAGGATGATTTCAGAAAAACCTGGAAAGACTTATGTGAACTGATTCAAAATGAAGTAAGCAGAACCAGGAGACCGTTGTACACACTAACAGCAATAGTGTACAATGAAAAACTGTGAATGACTTGGGTATTCTTGGAAATACAATGATCCAAGACAAACCCAAAGGTCTGACGATGAAGCATACTATCTGCCTCCAGTCAAAGAACTGATAATGTTTGAATACAGACTGAAGCATGCTATTTTTCACTTTCTTTCTTTCTTTTTCTTTTACTTTTACTTGAATCTTCTTATACAAAATGACTAAAATGGAAATGTTTTACATGATGGCACATATATATCTAATTGCTTAGCATCTCATGGAGGTGGGAGGGGAAGGGGAAAGGGGAAGAAAGAAGGGATAGAATTTAAAACTTAAAACGTTTTTTTAAAATGTTAAAAATTGTTTTAACATGTAAATGGGGAAAAAAGAAAACACATTTTTTAAAAAACCACATTTCCATAATTATTTCATATTACTTCCCTCTACACTATTAACATACCTGTCCAACTGACCGATTAATTTGGATATAGAGGCAGAGTGGGAGTAAAATACTGCATCAAAGTTAAGAAAGCTTCATCACACTCTGGGGACGAATTTTTCTGTCAATAACAATTCATGCAAATCATATATTGAATTCAATAAACATTTATTAAGCACCTACTATGTGTCAGGCATTGTGCTAAGCAATAGGTTTTACAAAAACGGGCAAAAGACAGTCTCTCCCTCAAGGAGACTGCAATCTAATGGAGAAGAAAATATGCAATCAAGTATATACAAAGCAAGCTATATTCAGGATAAACAGGAAATAATTAACAGAGAAAGTATTGGAATTAAGAAGGATGGGGGAAGGTTTCCTATAGGAGAAGGAATTTTAAATGGAGCTTAAAGAAAGCCAGAGAGTTCAGTAGTCAGAATGGAGGAGAGAAAGAATTCCAGGCATTACAGAGAGGGATAAAAAGTACATTGGGAGAAGGAGTGCCCAGCAATAAAACTAGATTTTTAAAATTCCGAAAGTAATTATAATCTTAGTTGGAGTCATAGTAATGGCAATGGTCCTAATAGTAATTACCCATAGTACCAATCACTGTCATAATAGTAGTGATCAAGTCATGGTCATCATCAAATAGACCCTGTTTTTAACAGGATTACTGAACTGGTAAATTGGGGGCATAACGTAGGTTTACCTAGACTTTAGTGAAATATTTAATAATATCTATATTTTTTGTGGAAACAGTGGAAAGAGAAGAACAAAATATTTACATGGCTTGGAACCGGCTGTATGGCCAGAATCAAAAAGTGTGATTAGTAGTTCAATGACAACTTGGAAGGAGGTTTCCAGTTGTCTGCCCAGGGATGTCTGTTGGGCTCAGTGCTATTAAACATTTTTATCAATGACTTGGATAAAGGCATAAATGGTATCCTCATCAATTTTGTAGATGACTGTAACGGTAATTTAGATTTGAAGATCTTTCCCACCCATTAACAGGCCATGTGACCTTACATCACAGGAAGCCTAAGTCACATGTGGTGGAAGGAGCTTGCTGTGAGGAAAAGTGCGTCACAGGAAATGCTGAGAGAGCAGTTAGAACTGAGGGAGAAGGCAGACATGTGGTTCTTGTGCTGTGAGTGATTGTTGGTGGCAAGGCCCAAGCAGGAAGGTTATAGGATGGCTTGGCCCTCTGCTGTGATATCGTGTTTTAGATTCTTTGCTGTTATGATAAAGTGGACTTACTGGTTCTGGAATTTGTTTACTGCTTGGATGGGTCAGATTTACTGGTTTGGGGACCTGTTTCATCTGAATAAATGGTTTACTTCTTCTAACTTTTATACAGAGGGTCTCATATTTTGCAATACAAAATTACATAGGCATAATTACAATTATCATCTATATTGTGAATACTGCCTTACTAATACAATGAAACAAAACTTCAGGGGATAGCAGGAAGAATGGAGGTCAAGTGTCAGGATCCAAAGAGATTGTGCCAGGCTGGACCTGATTGAATCTAATAGATGAAATTTAATAGAGACAAAAGTAAAAGCCAGCATTTCCAATTTTAAAAATCAAGTTTACAAATACAAGATAGATGAAGAATGGCTAGATAGCAGTTTGTCTGAAAAAGATCCACGAGTTTCAAATGAATGCAAGCTCAATATAGGATAGTGAGGTAATGTTGCAACAACAATAAAAATAAAGTTACGCTATCTTGGACTTCACTAAAAGAGTCCTAGCTTCTTGGAATTAAGTCCCATTAAACACTGCCCCAGTCAGACCTCATGTGTAATTCTACTTCAGTTTTGGAAATCATATTTTCAAAAGGACATTACACAAAAAGACTTAAGAGGGACTTGATAGCTTTTTAAAAGTATGTGAAAGGCTATCCTATGAAAGACAGATGAGATTTGTTTTGTTTGGCACCAGAAGACAGAGCTAAGTACATTAGGTGAAAATTGCTAAGGGAGAAATGTAAGCAATATAATGAAAAAGTTCCTAAAAATTACATGTATCCAAAAGTATAATGAGTTCCCTTGGAAGGTATTGGGTTTCCCCTCATGACCAGTCTTTAAATCAAGGCTAGAGGATTATTTATTGAGTATGTCATGGAGGGCATTCCTTTTCTGGAACTAGTTGAATTAAATAGCCATTAAGGTCCTCTTCCACTCTTAATAAGGGTGATAGTGAGAATTCTCATACTACTCCTTATTAAATATCTGTCTTTAAATAAATGACTTAATCATTCGACACACATTTATTTAGAGGCTATTATGTAGGATTTTTCTAGATGCTAGGGATTCAAAGAAAAAATGCAGTTTTTGCCCTTAAGGAACTTACATTAGATGAAAATAAAATATGTATTTGTGTGTACATATATAATGTGTGTACATGTTACGTATGTACAAAGTAAATAGAAGGTAATTTAGGTGGTAGGAAGACATCTGTACCTGGGGAATCAGGAAAGGCCTTAAGAAGTAGCACTTCAGCTTTGTTTGAAGGCAAATAGGGATTCTATGATGTTAGGAGGCAGGTCAATGTAGGTATATGTATTGGGAATCAAGATGAGCTCTTAGCACTTATTCAACCAAGTGCCCTTGAAGAGTTCGGCCTTTGTTTCCTTGATTAAATTAGGAGTCCTTGATGACCTCCTTGCCTCAAGGGAAAGCCTAGTTTACATGGGTTTGAGTGACATGCTTGTGACATCAGAGGCTTTTAGACCACATGGGTTTAAGTCACATTTTTGTGACGATTTTATGTCACGTGGGTGAGTCACATGTGTGATTCACCTTTGACCCTGAACACGATATATAAACCGAGAGGTTGGCTTTCTCTTTTGGAGCTCTGAGCCACAGCAGGAGTGGTGCATGACTCTAGGTAAGCCGTTGTTATGAGCTCCCCAGGCTTGAAGAAAACCCAGATGTTGATGCTTCTCTGGTAACTGTATATTGTGATTCTGAATCAGACAGAAATCTATCTGTTGATTTGTGTTTATTTGCTCTGTTTGTATTTGCTCTGAAGCTCAAGGTACTGGCTTTTTCCCCTGAACTAAGTGAATGATATTTGAATGTTCGACTAAATTGAGATTGTTAACCCTTTCCTTAGTAAAGCAGATCAAAAGAATCTGTGTTGGCAGCTTTCTGTGTGCTGGTTGTTGGTGGGTCTTACACCCCTACAGCAGCTGCTAACAGACTGTTGAAACAATATAGGAGACAGCCTGTGCAAAGGCATAGACATGGGTGATGGAATATCCTGTATGAGGAATAGTAAGAAGGTCAGTTGGCTGGACCATAAAGAATCTGAAGAGGATAATATGCAAAAATCTTGGAAAGTTAAGCTAAAGCCAGGCAAAGAGCTTTAAGTGACCAAGATTTGTGTTTGATCCTAAAAGCAACAGAGAGCCACTAGAGCTTCATGCGCAGAAGAATGACGTAGTCAGGATGGACTAAAGAGAAAAAACTAGAGACAAGAAGACCACTTAGGAAGCTATTGTAACTGTCCAGGTTAAGAAGTGCTGAGAGCCTGAAACAGGGTAGTAGCCATGTTAGCAAAGAGGAGGGAAAAAGTGCTGGAGATACTATGAAGCTAAAACTGATTTAACCTCTCTGGGCCCCAGTTTCCTTGTTCATAAAACAAAAGGTTTGAACTAGATGACCTTTGAGGTCCCATCCAGCTCTAAATCTATGATCTTATAACAAAAAGAGTAGTCGCTAATGGTCTAATATCAGGGAAGGAGGTATCTAGTGATCTCTCCCACGAAACCATGCTTAGCCTTATGCTTTTAACATTTGTATAAAACAGATAAACGCACTAGTTTTAATGTTAACCAAATATACTGATAAAACAGAAAAGAGTAACAGGGAATAGATAATAGCTAGTTTTAGCTCTTGAAAGTTTATAAAAGACTTTACAAATATCTCATTTATCTTCACAACACTTGGAAGTAGGTGCTATTACTATCCCCATTTTTCAGATCAGTCTAACGGAATCAAGAACCAAAAAGAACTTGACAAGTTGGGACAAGTGTAAGACTTTACATTTATCACTAGTAAGAATAAATTTAATCAGGCTAAGTATAAAGTCTTACACTTGGGTTAAAATAATCAGCTACCTAAAGCACAATATTTGAGAAGGCATGGCTAGAGAGCAGGCATCTAAAGAAGATTGGGGGTAGGGTGCTCAACACAAGTCCATAATGGAATGTGGTAGCTGAAAACATGCTAAAGTAACCTAGGCTACATTAAAAGAAGTATCACTTCCAGGAATAAGGAGTTACCAATTCTACTGTATTCCGACCTGCTCAGATCACATCTGGAGTATTATTTTTAATGATGTGTATCTCAGTTTAGGAAGTCCACTGAAAACTTAGAGAGCATCCAGAGGAAGACCCCTCCACCCCCCAAAAAAGAAAGTTAATGGTCATGCCATACAGGTGTAATAGTAATTCATACAGGTGTAATAGTAATTAAGGCGAGACTTTTTGCTGTTGACCTTTAATGATTCTGGCCTTAGTTTAAATGGGGCAGATAAAGTGGAATGTTTTTGTATTTCTCAGCAGTGAGACAAGTGGGAGCCATTGATTTGTATCTGATGTGATATTGGGGGTGGGGAACTTCTCCACGCCCAGCCTGGGTGAGGTCAGGGACCTCCGACCCTAAACAGGATATATAAGCTCAAAGGTTAGCGTTCTTGCTTGGAGCTCTGAGCCACAACAGGAGTGGCCTGTGACTCTGGGCCAGCCTTTATAATGAGCTCCCCGGCTGTCCACCCAGATGTTGAATTGTATTTGGTCTGTAATTCAGGGTGCTGGTTTTTTCCCCTGAACTAAGCAAATGATATTTGTATGCTGGATTAAAGTAAGATTGTTAACCCCTTAACATCATTTTCCTTAAGTAAAGCAGATCAAAAAGACCTGTGTTGTCAGCTTTCTGGGTGCTAGTTGTTGGTGGATCTTACTCCCGCACAGAAGCTGCCAGCTGGATTGATGAAACAAAAGGGAATCAGTGAAGAAGGCTGGAGAAGAAGAGAATAAAGTGTAACATAAAAGTCATTTTCAAATATTTAAAACATCTTGTGAGAGATTAGGCTTGTTCTGCTCGGTCCCAGAAGGTAGAACTAGAGGCAAGAGTTTTCAACTGAGAAGGGGTAATTTATAATTGATAAAAGGTAGTGGAAAGAGTACTGAATCTAGAGTCAAAAATCTAGGTTTGAATCCCAACTCTACCTCTTTTTTTTAAAGTGAAAAAAAAAATGTGCTTCAATCTACCCTCAAAGTTCATTAGTTCTCTCTGGATGGGATAGCATTTTTCAAGCCTCTGGGTCCTTTGGAACTGTCTTGGATCATTGTCCTGATCACAGTAGCCATGTCTTTAAAAATTACTCATCATTACAATATTAGTGTTAATGTGTACAATGTTCTCCTAGTTCTGCTCACTTCTCTTTGCATCAGCTTATGTCTTCCCCAGTTTTTCTGAAACCATCATGCTCGTCATTTCTTATATCACAACAGTATTACACCAAGATCATATACTACAACTTGTTCAACCATTCCCCAATGGATGGGCATCCCTCAATTTCCAATTCTTTGCCATCACAAAAAGAGCTGTTACAAATATTTTTGTACATATAGGTCCTTTCCCTTTTTCTTTGATCTCTTTGAAATACAGACATAGTAATGGTATTGCTGAGTCAAAGGATATTCACAATTTCATTGCCCTTTAGGAGTACTTCCAAATTGCTCTCCAGAATGGGTGGATTGGTTTATAACTCCACCAACAGTGCATATTAGTATACCTATTTTTTCACTTCCTTTACAGACCTTATCATTTTCCATTTCTGTCATATTTGCCAATCTGAGAGGTGTCAGGATTTCAGATCAAGTCTACCTCTTATAAGTTTGGTGATGCTGGACAAGTTACCCTCTCTCGCCCTAGGTTTCCAGTCCTGTAGAAGAGAGGTATTAGGCAAAATAACATCTGAAGTCCCTTTGAGCTCAAAAGTTATGATACTAGGATACTGTTACAAATATACAAAAAAGAAGAATGGGGCTGCTAAGGAAAGTAATGGGTTTATCCTCAATAGAGATATTCAGAAAAAAACTAGATGACCAGTTGTAAAGTGTACCATGGACAAGATTCTAACTTACATAGTTTAGGTAAGACAGTCTCTAAGGTCTGTCTAGACTCTGAGATTCCTTGATTTTATAAAGTATACTATAACTATAAAAGCATCTGATAACATGGGCTCAATATAAGAAAAGACTTTCAAACAATTAGAAGCTACAAAAGAAAGAATGGGCAGCTGAAGGAAATAATGGTTCTCCCTTATTCTCCCTTCAAGTGACGACAAGATGACTATGTGTTGGGTATGTCAGAGACTCCTGATCTGGAACAAATGGACACAAGGACACTTCTGGCTCAGATAGTCTGTGATTTTCAATTATATCCAACCACTCTGTTATATTGGCTATAAAGGAAACTTCACTGCACAGTTGCTAGAAAAACTTCTCATTTTTCAGCAAACAGCCACAGAAATTAGGTCAGGCTGAGCTCATAGCCAAGGTGTGTGTTGCTGAACCACACAGAGTGTACTCGTTACCCAGGGTCAGTCTCAGCTGAATAAACATGAGTTGTGCCAGGAGATACAGAATGCAGAATGCTTTACAATGAGATCAATACAACCAAAAACAGTCACAAATGCCAATGAAAAAATCAATTTTCTGATCAAACTTTTTAACAGGAGGCAGTATTCCTATAAAATTTACCAGAAAGTAATGACAAATATTGTTGCTCTGTCTCACTTAATTTAGAATTCTTAACTACAATATCTCACATGTACATCATTGTACTGTTAATGGAATGGGAAGATCTTTCTCACCCACTAATAGGCCTATATGACCTGCTTTGAGCCTAGGCCACATGGAGCCTGTGGTAGGAGGAGCTTGCCAAATGGGTAGAGCAGGAAGGGTGGAGCAGGAAGAGAAAGCAATGCAGAGCTGGGAGAGAGAGAGGCAGCAGAGGCAGAGCAACTAGTGTGAGTGAGAGAGGGGAATTTTGCCTAAGGGAGCTGGGGAGGTCTGATTGAGAGAAGGCTTGGGGATGGCAGTGCCCCCTGCATTTGTAATGTATACACACCTCCTTTTTACCTTGGTGGATTTGGCTTTCTGGTATCTGAATAAATATCTTGGTTTCATCTTTGAGGAAGAGGGTCTGTTATATTATGCAATTCAAACCTGGAAATGTGCCAGCATATTCATAGCAGCTGCTGTGGGTATCACATTGGCAACATAATCATGCATTATGACTAATAATAGACTAAAAGATACATGAGGGCAAGGAATAAATCTTCACTAAACTCTGTATTTCCAGCATTTGCAGAGGTATTTAGTAAATATTTATTGAAGTTGTTTAATTGAATGATCAAGTGTTAACTATTCCAATTTTAGAGATGGAGAATCTGAAACAAATATAAATAGTTAAGAGCTTTACCCAAGGTCAAACCTATATATTACACTATACCATCTTTCATATAATAATTATATAACAAATGAGATATTGTTTGTAAGGAGTATAGCACAGTGCTTGGCACATAGCAGGCACTATTTGAACGCTAGCTATCCTTATTGTTGCTATTAAGTCTGATTTATAGATATTTATAAGTTGAAAATAAAGAACTTTTTAAAATTTAATGTAATCCTTTGTGAAAAATAAAACTTACAACTAATTTCATTTTAATTTCAAAAAGAGCACTAATTTGGTAGCTTTTATTATAAAATCATATCATTTTATACATAAGGCAAGCATTTTTAGATATATGAAAACAAATGTTTCATGAATGTTTCATGAAAACAAAACTCATTTAAAGTTAACTTCTGCATGGTCCAAGATATTTAATTCAAAGCTGACTATCATGACATGCTATACTCAGCCTACCCTATGATAATTTAACAGAAAACAAGGTCTCTTCAGGGACTGTGTCACACTATGAAATCTATTCTGAAGGGAATCTAGTATTGGGCAAGGGTGTTAATCCTAGGTCCAATAAGGGAGAATCTTAAAAACACAAATCAGGAAGCAAAGAATCACATGATTTCATTCAAGAGAGAATGCAGTAGCCATCTAACCCAACCCAGGCCTAAAAGAGAAGTCAACAAGCATTTATTAAATATCTCCTATATGTCATGCATTATAAGTGCTGGGGATACAAAGAAAGATTAAAAAAAAAGACCAGTCTCTGCTTTAAAGGAGCTCACAGTCTAATGGGAGAGACAACATACAAACAACTATGTACAAAAAAAGAGACAGACAGGATAAACTGGAGACAACCAATGAAGGGATGACACTAGCATTAAGGGGCACTAGGAAATGCTTCTTGTAGAAGGCAAGATTTTTACTGGAACCTGAAGGAAGTCAGCAAAGCTAAGAGGTGGAGATGATGACAGAAAGATTTCAAGGCATGAGACAGCCAATAAAAATGGAGCCAGGAAATAGAGTATCTTATACAAAGAACAGCAAGAAGACCAGCGTCACTGGATCACAGCAGGTGGGGATGAAGATGGAGAGTGTGGGGGTGTGAAGGGGTCAGGTTATGAAGGGCTTCAAATAGAAGATATTATATTTGACCCTCGAGGTAAATGGGAGCCACTGGAGTTTACTGAATAGGAGGCACTGTGGTAAAACAAGGGCTTTAGTAAGAGTAGTTTGCTATGTAGAGTATGGTTTGGAGAGGGGAGAAACTTCAGCACAGAAACCAGCCAAAAGGCTATTGCAATAATGCAGATGTGAGGTGATGAGGGCCTGCACAGGGTGGAGTATCAGAGAAGGGAAGGGAGCACATAAGAGAGTTGAAAAGACATGGAAAAGATAAAAAAGAGGAGTTTATTATTTATTATGGAAGCAATAGGAAGCCGCTGGCATTGACTGAGAAAGAGGGTCACTTGGTCAGATCTGCACTGAAGGAGAACACTTTGGCAGGAATGTGTAAAATGTACCGGAACAGTGAGAGACTTGAAGAAAGATCCGTTAGAAGGATGTTGCAAAAATTTAGGCAAGGGGTGATGAAGGCCTGAAATAAGACAGTAACTGTATGAGTGAAGAAAAATGTGAGAGATATTGTGAATATAGAAACTGCAAGATTTGTAAAAGGATATGTAGGTGAATAGTCATGGAAAATGTTTTTAATTATAAATTTGAATTGGTTCCTTATATGTCTTAGAAATGAGAATTTTATTAGAGAAATTTGCTGCAAAGAATTTTTTTTGTCATTTGCCCATTTCTCTTCTAATTTTAGCCACATTGCTTTTGTTTGTATAAAAAATCTTTTAATTTTATATAATCAAAACCATTCATTTTACCTTCTACAATCCTCTCTATCTCTTGCTCTTCCTTTATCCATAGACCTGGGAGGTGATTTACTGCTTGCTCTTCTAATTTGCTTATGATGTCATCAAAAATACCCTTGATACATGTTTAAATAGTTGTCATATTTTATAAATATGACGAATTAGCCACATGTGTCAGGAGTTATACAGATTCTAACAGTTACCTTCTGGGAGCATTAATATAGGCTATTTTTTTCCATTTTTTGGTATCTTCCATTCCTTGACATAACTTTTAAAATTATATAAGAAATTAAACAGAGACACATACATGGGTATATACATATATAACTTGTTAAACTGGAAAAGGCACGTCACTGAGATTTCCCAATCAACCCATCAATAAGTATTTATTAAGCACCTGATATATCATACCCTATGCTAGGCACTTTATATACAACAATTCCTATTCGCAATGAGTTTACATTCCAATATGAGACACAAGTATATAGAAATATATATAGTATAATCATAAAATCAATGAGTAAGTAGATATGTATATATCTATGTAAATATGCACACAGAGAAAGTAATTAAATACAAAATCATTCAGGAGAGAGAGTACTCATCATCTTCTCAGTTTTCCACATGCCCTGCCATCACTGAAAAACGGAAAAAAAGAAAAACAAAAGCTGTGCAACTAACATGCAGAATTAAGCAAAACAAATTCTCACATTAGTCAAGTCACCTATGGATTTTGGTTAGTTCTTAAAGATGGAAGATGCAGGTTCAATTCCTGACTCAGAAAGTTATCTGTTTGACCTTTCTGAGTACTAGGTTTTTCATCATGTTTTAATGGAGGTAAGAGACGTATGTACTGCCTACCTACCGCGTGAGACAATTGTGAGGATCATGTAAAACGACAGATATGTATATATGTGTATAAAACTTTGCATCTTTAAAGCAGAGTTAAATTAGCAGTTATAATAAGAAGAGAAGGATGAGTAAGTGGTATTGTTATTGACCAGGTCTTAACTTCAGGGCTAAAAGCCTTGAGCTCTTTGTATAGAGTACTACAATTTACATCTAAAATCTGAATCCTTTCCTGGTCTCTAAGCAGAGCCATCTGAGAACCAGCTCACAGGATGTTCATGCCAGAGGGATCATCTAGTGCCTAACCCCTCATTTTATAGCTATGGGAACTAAAGCTAAAATCCTAAAGTGATTGGCACTGACCTACAAAGCAGCAGAAGTGGAAACCACATCCAAGCCCTCAGACTATAAATGCCAGGGTGCTGCTAGAAACAACTCAACATTCCAAGGCAGTCAGAAATAAGAAAGGCACCACAACAAGCAGCCCAACAACTTGTCTACTCTCAGCAGGTTTTCGCTCTGTTGTCACTCCAAGGAGAATAGGAAGGTAGTGTCTAAATTGTAAATAGGAACAGATGAATGTTAGCTTGGGTAGGAGGCAGAAGAGAAAGCACGCTTGCTAAAAGGGTGGGGAGAAGCAGAAGGAGGATAGAAGAAACAGAGAACAAAATACGTTCAAAAAAGGGCTTTAAAAAATGGACAAATAGCATAGGATTACAGAGGAGGAGAAAAATAGGAAGAGGTTTTCAGGAGGAGAGGGAAAGAGTATCATATTCAGTCTTTCAGTTCATTTCCCTGCCAACACAGCTATCACAAATAGAACAGAGAACAGATTGAGGTGGCAATTAATAGGAAGACAGAACAGAAAAAGCAATAGACAGATGAAGGCAGCCCACAAAGAAGATCTAAGAGTTTAGTGGGCTTATCATCACAAGAATAGCATTTATTGTATTTGAGTCTGTGAGTTTGTCATGAATGCCATGGAGGTTTTTAGAAGAATGTGTTTTTCATTTCTCACTGAGATCAAGTAGTTTCCCTAATAAGCATAACTACAAAGATGATATTTTAGGGAATGGAAAATAAAATATTGTATAACCCACCTCTGGATAAGCATAACTTCCCAGAATCCTAGAAAAGAGCTCAGAGGGTATCTAGTCCAACTATTCATTATACAGATAAAGAATCTGAGGCTCAGAAAAGTTGTGACTTTCTTTTGAACACACATTTTGTTTATAACACTACTGAAAGAGGAACCCAAGTCTTGTGCCCTTTCCACTATTCAGATACACAGAACAAAGTCGAAGGCCAGAAGGGAAGCAAAATAAACAAACAGGAGTGAAAACACAGGGTTATCTTTTACTATGGATACACCACACTCCTTAAGACAGTTCCTAGAATCTTATTCAAAGCCTAGTTATTTTCTCTTTATACATAATTCTAACATGCTCAGTAATCTAAAATTCTATCCCCAAAGGAATAAATCAGAGTAGCTACAGGCACACTGGACAACGAGAAGTGACAGTTTACAACCTGGTTAAAAAGAGGTCCCGAGAACTAAAAGAACACAAATGTGTGGGACCACTTAATGTAGAAGCAAAACACCTTACAAATTTCCAAAGGTTCTGAAGTCAGTATTCTTTCAGAATTCAGACCAATAGGTCAGGTGCTTGATTAAGATCCTGGATCATCAAGAAAGGCTAAATGATAATCAGATTCCAAAGCAATGAAACAATTGTTTTTACAAATACTTCCATTCACAAATTAAAATTCTGAAAATTATGGGGCTTCAAGGGATCAACTCTAACAATCCAGACACTCTCCCTAGCCAGAATAATTCCTTTCCCCCAAGGATCTAAAAAGCCAAAATCTTTATTACATTCAATCACACTCAAGTATTTGCTCATCCCAAAGACTACCTGGGGAACTGCTCTTAGTTTTATAAATTTGAATCAGTTCTCTATATAGCTTATAATTGTAACTTTTATCAGAGAAATTTGCTGCAGTTTTTTTCCATATTTACCTGCTTCTTTCCTAATTTTAGTAACCTTAGTTTTGTTTGTGCAATACCTTTTTAATGTAATCAAAATTGCCCATTGTAAAAACCCTCTGTGAGCCTCTTGATTGCTGGGTCATGAACTCTTCTTCTAATCTCTAAATAGATCTGACAGGTAATTTCTTCCTTGCTCCTCTAATATGTTTATGATGTCACCCTTTATGTCTCAGTCATACTCATTTGGATCTTTTCTTGATATACGCTCACAATACCTTTTAAATACGTCTTCCAATTCTTACTCTAGAAGAGAGTATGGTATAGCAAAAACAAACAAAAAACCCTTGCTCAGGAATGAGAGGACATGCATTCAAAACTTGCCTCTAAAACTCGCTACTTGGGAAAGTCACTTAACCCCAACATGCTTCAGTTTCCTCCCCTCAGCTATAAAATAAGAAGAGCTGGACCAGACTGCCTAGGTGGTCCCTTCCAGCTCTAGACCTATTTTATCCAGTGAATTTTTTATGGTCATATTTCAACAAGCTTAAGCATGAGCAAAGGCCAAATTCAGGGAAAGTTTTCTGTGTGTATATTACATGAACAGTGGCCCATTTGTGTCTACGAAAAGTATATGACAGTTAGGAGTGAAAGATATGGCTACAAAGGTATACCATTGATCATGTGTACTAAAGTATGCCAACTACTGATTAAGTGATACATTCAAATATTTAGAACTTTCCTTTTGCTATACCAATCAATCATCAATATTTGTAGCTCAATACCAAGGTAAATATCCATAGTACTAACAGTGGTCCCTGCCCTTGATGCTCTTCCTTCACACTGATTAGAAAAGGTTAGTGGTGGACATCTGGGAAATCCACCCAGATCCTTAGTTTGAGGAGGGCACCCTGGGGCATCATTTCCTACCTAGCTGCTTTCTGGGATTTCATGAACCCTAGAAACTCATCATTCTGCCAAGTGAAATAACTCTAAAACAATCAGTTCCTCAGATCATTTGCCACCCTAGATTCTCATCTCCACCACTTCCCTGGCTGTCTAGCTTTTTTTTTATGTGTTGTCTTCCTCCATTAGACTGTGAGTTCCTTGAGGGTAGTGACTGTCTTATGCCTTTCTTTGCGTCCTCAATGCTTAACACAGTGCCTGGCACAAAGTAGGTACTTAATAAATGTTTATTAAACCTGACCCTGACTCTGATTACAAGTCGTCCATTAATTCTAAGGTGCAAGTATAATAGCATAATAGAAAAAAAAAGTGAGGACACTAGGGTTCAAATCTTGGTTCTGACATATTAGCTATGTGACCAAAGCTAAATCATTTCACCTATCTAATCAGTAACTGTCTCTTTCATGGTGCTGCCTCAATCAAATTAAGACCTGTTAAAGACCTAAATGTGAAAAGACCAAAGTCTCCCACTGCATCCAGGGCCATCTCCAGTCATCCTGATGTATATCTGGCCATTGGAAGCAGATGGCTCTGGGGTAGAAAATGAGGCTGGTGACTTTTCACAGCCCTCCCTCAATTAAATCCAATTCACTTGCATGTCATGGCATCACTTCCCTAATATCATGGTCCTCTTCCAGAACAAAGGACAAACAACAACCATTGCTATGAGTACTAGAACTGGCCATTTTGACAACACAGCTTTCTTTCTTTCTTTGTTTCTTTCCTTGCTTCCTTACTTCTTTTTTTCCTTCCTTTCCTTCCTTCCCTCCCTCCCTTTTTCCTTATTTCCTTCCTTCCTTCTCTCCTTCCTTCCTTCCTTCTCTCCTTCTTTCCTTCCTTCCTTCCTTCCTTCCTCCCTTCTTTCTTTCCTTCCTCCCTTCTTTCTTTCCTTCCTTCCTTCCTTCTTTCCTTCCTTCCTTCTTTCCTTCCTTCTTTCCTTCTTTCCTTCCTTCCTTCCTTCCTTCCTTCCTTCCTTCCTTCCTTCCTTCCTTCTTTCCTTCCTTCCTTCCTTCTTTCTTTCCTTCCTTCTTTCCTTCCTTCCTTCTTTCCTTCCTTCCTTCCTTCTTTCCTTCCTTCCTTCTTTCCTTCCTTCCTTCCTTCTTTCCTTCCTTCCTTCCTTCCTTCCTTCCTTCCTTCCTTCCTTCCTTCCTTCCTTCCTTCCTTCCTTTCTTCCTTCCTTCTTTCCCTTCCCTCTGTCCACATAGGGCAGAGGCTTCCAAACTTATTTGGCCTACCTCCTCCTTTTCAAAAAAATAAAATAAATTACTCAGCCCCCCCGCCAATCTACTTTCTTTAATCCTTTAATGTTATTTTTTTAATTTGTATCTTTTTAAAATATATATAAAATATTTTTAATGATGCATCTTAAATTTAATAAATTATTGTATATTTGTGGATTATTTCCTGCACTGAAATTTTGATGATGCAATATACTATTGTGTTGTAAACAAGTCATTACATGCACATATTCTTGCCAATGCATGCTAGACTTTCCAACAATGCAACACAAGCTGGCCTGCCAACACTTGCTTATTAAGATTTGTGGGTAGACTTGACCACTAATATAACTTGAATCGTATATGTTTATTTGGAAAATAACGTAATCACTACAATTTTAACTGTTACACAAGAGATGAAACATGTACTAACTTTTTTTTTCAAAATTTCCTTGTCTTCCTTCTTCCCTTATGCTTCCACTGCCCCTTTATTTTTATTCAACACCCCCAATTGCAGCTGAGCCTGCTACCAACCCCCTGGATTGTTCCAATGCCCCCCAGGGGGCGGTATCATCCACTTACTAACCCAGGAGCTCTGATTTAAAATTGAGTATTCTTTTCATTATTGCTACATTTCCTTTTATGATTTTGTGGATGGATGCTAAATATTTTCTAATTATCTGGCTAGAGAACAACAGATGCAGAAGAAAAACCCCTGAAAGTGAGCTTTGGCAAAAACCCTCTGTCAATATTGAAATGGAATTTTGTTCTTTTGATCAATTTTTTTAAATAATCACAATGTAATTATTTTTATTAAGGAAGATAAATGTTATTCATTCATCATGATTATTTTAACTCATATGACTTTCCACTTTCTGCTTTCATATCATCTTTATCCCTTTTGATGAATAAATCTAGGGCCAGAGTTGGCATCTCCTTGTTTGAGTACCAGCAGGTGGCATACCAGAGCAGCCTGCTTGGCACACTACTTTTTGATTCCAACTGCTTAACAGACTTTCTCAACCGTTACCATCCTGGCCATGCTTCTCCTGCTGGCCTTCTACGTGAGTCTGATTGGCAATGTGGAGGGGCATTTTGAGCAGAGGAAGGTAAAGCAGCATGTGTGCCCTTGCATCTGCCCCAAACACTCGCGCCTGCTGTGAGTAAGGGAAAAGATGCCAAAGTACCCTCCCTAGAGCAGATCTTAAAGAGGAGTGGTCCTCCATTTTTACTATCCATTACTTACTCTGTCAAGATGGGTCTTTTCTTGCCTAGTGTACTCTTACAAGTATTTGAAAAGCTGTCTGGTGTAATTAAAAGCTACTAGACAGAGTTAGCAGACCTGAGTTCAAGAACCTCACCATTTTGCTGGTTGTAGAAGTAGGTAAATCACTCAACTACTTTTCTTATCTATAAAATGTGGATAACAAAATATCAGCTCTTCTTTTTAAATTGTCCTTGGCTCTATTTGTCTTTTAACCTTAACCTCATGTACTATTTTAAAATTTATGAATGACAACACATTTATTTTTCCATCTCCCTTTATGACTCATTCCTCATAAACATACAATTTCTTGTCCAACCCTTTCATTCCTCAGTACTAGCCTGGGACATCACCTTTGCTCTGGCTACACTATCGTTTCTCCCTAATCTTGAGCCCTTAACGAATCAGTTCAACTCTATACTCTCCTTTACCCTTGAACCCTGTACCCTTGTCCTACTTCACAGCATGTTTCGCCAAATCTCAACATTAGATGACTCCTATTATCCACCTACTTCACTCATATTCTTGACGAATGGTCTTGATGACAGGAAATCATGAAAGCTTATAAAAAAGGTATACCAAAAATTTACACTACCTAATTTAACTGAATTCTTACTATAGCAAGGTAATCCTTAATTCCTCCCTAATTGATTCCCTATACCATTTATCAAGCTATTCCAAACCTTTTTTTCTCCTCGATCTTCCCCACACCAAATCTCTCTCATTCCAAACCTCTATTCTGAGGACCTCATCTCGTATTTTGCCTAAAAATTTGGGGCCATTCATCAACTAAACCTATTCTTGTCTTCACCATGACCATCTCTTTACCCCTTAGTATTTTCTCAGACATTCATCCCCGCTGTGGTTACATTTTCCTCCCTTCCCAATCTCAACACTTTAGTGAACCAGATCAACAATATCATCTACTCTTGAATCCCTTTTCCCCCTTGTCCTCTAATTGCTTATGCCCAGATCCACCATCCACTTCCTTCACTGCTACTTATGTGATACTGAACAAATGTGCTGACTAAATCCAACATGAATTTACATTATCTGATCTCAACTGAGCACTCACGGCAGCAAGGCAATCTAATCCTGCTCTCCACAACAGCTGTTCTAAATGTTTTCTTTGCTTAAACCTCTCACAGCACTACTACGACCATCTCAGATGAGATCCCAACCTCATATTGAGATTCCTCTTCTTTACTCCTCATCTCACAAAAACCACTTATCTCACCTTCTCACCTCATCCCTCACTATTCCCTCTTTTACTAAAGTCTCTGAGGAAGAGGTGTCCCTTCTCAGTAAGGCCAACCCCTCTATTGCACTCTTGATCTTATTCCCTTCCTTTTTGCCCAAAATATTTCCCCCAGTATCCTTCTCAATTTCTTCCATATACTAGTTCCTTTCAATTACCTACAAATATATCTAAATCTCCTCCACAGTCCCTGTTAACTATAATCTTAGCTATAATCTCTTTTTCTTCTTCGCCAAATTTGAAAAAGCTATCTATTCTCAGTGCCTCCCCTTCCTGACCTCTTGTTTTCTCTTCAACCTTTTCCAATCTGTCTTTGGATCTCCTAATTCAAATCAACCTCTTTTACCAAATTGACAATGATCTATTTGTTGCCAAATCTTGCCTCTTCTTATTCTTCATCTTTTTTTTTCTTAACCTCTCTGCAGTATCTGACACAGTTGACTACCTTCTTCTCCTAGAAATTCTCTCTAATTCTCTCTAACCTCTACTCCTCTCTCCTGGTTCTACTACTATTAATCTGACCACTCCTCAGTCTCCTTTAATAATTTAGCACTCATATCCAATAATTGTGGGTGTCTCCCAAGGCTCCTGAGACCTCTTCTCTTTTCTCCGTACATTCTCTCAGATGGTGACCTCAACAACTCTTATAGTTTCAATTACCATCTCTATGCCTATGACTTCTAGATCTATATATGCAACTAGTCTCTCTTCTGAGATTAATTGCCCTTGGACATTTTAAATATGATTTCCTGCATACATCTGAAACTTAAGATGTCCAAAGAGTCTATCTTTTTCATTCAGTCAGCCTTCTTCTGAACTTCACTATTATTGTCAAGGGTACCACCATCTCTTCAGTTATTTAGATTCTCAATATCACTCTCATTCATCCCACCTTTCCAAATAGTTGCTAAATTATTATTTCCATTTCCAAAACATCTCTCCAAAAATACCACTTCTCTCTACTCACACAGACATCATCTGGATCATATCTTTGCATCACTTCTCACCTGCATTAATGCAACAACCTAATTGGTCTCTCTTCCTCACATCTCTGCATCCCAACTCATCATCCACTGCCAATAAAATTATTATCACAAAGGCTAAGTCTAACCATACTACTCCCAATAAAGTTCAATGATTCCATATTTCCTCTAGGATAAAATACAAGCTCCTCTCATTTTTGCCTTTCTTTATATCCCAATCACTTAGCAAAGCAACTAGCACATGGTAGATGCTTAATAAATGCTTGTTGACTTGACTCCTTTGGTACTTAATGTTTTTTTCAGCCTGGACCCTTCTTCCTTTTCTAGTCTTCTTGCATATTTTCCTCCTCATTGCTCCCACAGACCAGCCCTATTGGCCTAATTACTGCTTCTCACACAGTATAGATCATTTTCCCTCTCCATACCTTTGTACTGGTTGACTCCTATGCCTACAATGCAATCTCTACCTCTTTGAAACCCTGATTTCCTTCAAAACTCAGTTCAAGTGCCACCTTCAACATGAAGTTTTTCCCATTCCCCCAGCTGCTAGTGTCTTCCCTAAAAAAACTACATTGCTTTTATTTTGAATAGACTTGGAATATAGACACACTCTCTCTCATTATGACATAAAATCCTTGAGGGCAGAGACTGTTTCCCTTTTGTCTTTGTATCTACAGCATTTAGCACAGTGCAGAGTAGGTGCATAATAAATGATGAATGACTGATCACTGTTAGGGGCCCATTGCCAGTTGTGTTGAACTATGCCTTATCACTGGACTCCGATGACTGTAGAGGAGAAAATGAGGCTGATGACCTTGCACAGTTCTGACTCACTTAAATCCAATTCACCTGCAAGTCAAGACATCACCCTCCTAATATCAACAGTCCTCTTCATTAATGAAGGATTTACAACAGTGATTAATGTTACAGATATTTAAGGAGGTAGGGCAGCAGAACTGAGCTGGGTACGAGTTAAGCCATTCCCTCATTGGGCCATAACAAGTAAAGAATAAGGCTTCAAAAAAATTCTTACATCTTAAAGCTTTTGAGTTCATAGGCAAGAGCTCACAGGATCAGCAGGGTTTCAAATTAAGGAAATATAAAGGCCATTTGAAGGAATTCTCTCATTTTACAAATGAGGAAGCTGAAGCCCTAAGAGATTAAGTGACTTGACTGAGGTCAAAACAGGTAGCAAGAATGGAAATTAGTACCCAGGTCCTCTGGCTCAGAACCTAAGGACCTTTCCAAGTACATTATGCAGTGTTTTGCTTCTTGTCTCTGAGGCCAACCCTAGAAGGAGGAGTGACCATATCTAACAATACAACAGAGGGTTTAGTGGGAAATGTGTAATACTAAATGTACTTCATTGGTCCATTATTCAGAGAAATTCCTTTAGTTATTCATAAAAATGCAGACACCATAAATGCCATCTGGTTGTTGTGAATTTTCCTCAAGAAAAAAGAAATGCAAAAACTTAAGTCACTATGAGCAGTTGGCTGGGAAGTCAACCAATACATGTGGCTTATTTCCATAAGGAAGAGAATCTCAGCCATTCAGAAACTTTAGCAAACTCACTTCTATGGCAAAATAAATAAAGATAGATAGATAGATAGATAGATAGATAGATAGATAGATAGATAGATAGATAGATAGATATAAACATAGATAAAGAAAGAACATTTAATGTCAACAACCAAATAGCCTCTCAACCCACCACAAGCCCTGGAATGGTGTGGCAAAAATCTAAATTTTAGTCAGACCTTTGGTTCCCTCTGACCAATCGTTTAGATGCTGCTGTAACTTTTCATTAAAATCTTCTACTCTCCCACAACACTTAGATATTACAGCAGTATAACACATGGTAGTCCCCAAAAAACCCTTAATGAATGAATGAATTTCCTTAGAATCAGAGTAGAAAGATCAGCCAAAGGTTATCATCTATGCCAATTTGTGAAAAGATGAATCTCTCCTAAAATATCCCTGAAAAATTGGTCATCTTCTCAGTGTTGTAGAGAGTATTCACTCACACACATAGCAAAGGTGGAAATAATGACCAAGAAGTTGCTATTCCTCAAGGCAACACATTTCAGTGTTGGGATAAAAGCATAAAAGGACTGAAGTCTCCTTCAGCATCCTAGCATTCTGGAGAACAGGTTTGCAAGCAGTACAACATCAGTGCCTCAGGGATCAAGGAATGACCGTCAGGAAGCCAGCCCAGCAGTCTAAGACAAGGACTCATCCAACAGTGATGCCACATCTTGATGTGAATGAACTTGGCAGAATCAATATTGTGTCACAAAGAGTCTAAATGCTATGCTCCCAAACTATGGGGAGATAGAATATTTGGACTTTGCTCTTCCTATATCTTCAAAATAAATATCCTTTTGTAAAAGTTACCCAGTGTTAAGTGCTTACATGGAACTGGCATACTAGTCATAGGCCCCTAACAAATGGGAAGAATACAGCAAGCATAGGGTCCAAGCAAAAGAAAGTAAAGAAAAATGCACCACCTCCCTGAACCCTAGTATTCTGGAGCCTAAGAAGAGATATAGCTCACATAGGCGTAAGAGATTGTGGACAGAGTGCATACAATACAACTGACTGATAAAGTTTGGAATAAACAAGGTAATATCTTAAGTTCTGACTGGCTCTAGGACAGTGTGACAGGCAGACGTGGACCGGCCTCTTCTCTGTCTCTCTCTCTCATTTATTTAGGCCACCAACAGATAGGTGGCATGCTTGCTTATTCGCTCAACTGAACAGGCACTGAAACAATGAGGCTAATCTGCGCTGCACACAGAAGATCCTGAACTACCACCGATGTGCCTCCCCTTTAATCGGCCAGCTGACTCCATTAACTCTTTGTGTGGCGAGGCAATCCTGGTTAAGTGACTTGCCCAAGGTCATGCTGCTTGTAAGTGTCAAGTTCTGAAGCCACATTTGAATTCAGGTCCTCCTGACCCCAGGGCTGGTTCTCTATTCACCGAGAAGCCATTAACTCTTAATCAAAACATGTACTAAACAAAAAGAAAAACATGAACAGTTATGACATACCATCCAACCCACACACTTGGGGCGCACTATCTCCCCCACTCTTTGTCCTGAGGGAGAGTGAGCACAAATCTGGAATTGCACTATAGTGAAGTAAGGAGTCCACGTGCAACTCGTGGGATGCCCCTTCCTTTTTCAGGAGCATTTGCACAAAACGGCATCACTGGGGAAAATAAGAATTCAATATTGACTTAGGCTGTTTCACAAACACTACAATGGGAAAAGAAAAACTTTAATTAGGAGTCGAGATGTAGATTTGAATCTTAGCTATTCCACTAATATTATTTAACCTTAGGCAAGCCACATCACTATTCAATGCCTATTTCCTCATTACAAAAATCAGGCAGTTGTACAAGAAGATCTCGGAAGTCCAAGTTAGCTCTAAAATGTGATAATAGTCCAGGTGGTGAGCACTCTGTCGTTGGAAGTATTTTGGCAGAAAGTGCCTGACCATTCATCTATCACAAAGGCTGCATGTAATGCATCATTACATTAAATGACCTCTAATGTCCCTTCAAACTTGGATTCCAAAACTTACTATTAGGTCTCTTCCAAGAAGGGGAGGAAAATGATGGGAAGGTACTGAACATACTGTCAAAGTACAGCCCCTCTTCTTCTTCACAACATATATCCATAGGCTGGGAAGAATAGCAGAAATTTATTATACTACCTTGGAAACCCTCTGGCCTATTCCTCCCTCAGTAAAATATCAATGGCTTGGAAGAATAAAAATAGCAAAGGTTTGCAAAGCACTTTACATATGCTAACACATTTAAGCCTCACAATAACCCTCCGAGATAGGTGCTATTACCCTCATTTTGCAAATGGGGAAACTGAGGCAGGGAGAGGATAAGTAACTGGCAAGATTCGAACCCAGGTCCTTCTGATTCAAAGTCTCATACTGTATCAACAGTACTACCTAGCCACCTAAAGGAAAGTCAATAGCATTCATCAGTATATAAAGGAGTTAGTAGCTCAGCCTGACTATTCCTATCTAAATTCAAACATGCTTCCATCCTACATACTAAATACTAATCTTCTTGTAAGGTACTTGAGAAAGCAATGCAGGCCTAGGAATAATAACGGCAGTCTGGAGCAAAGGCAGTCTCCTTTCTTGCTTCATCTGTGCCCTGTGGGGCACGTGGTACCCCATGGGACCATGGAGAAGGTCATAGGCTGGGCCCCAGAAGAAACTGCCTATAGCAATATGGATGCTGTCCTGCATTGCTGTCCTTTAAAGGCTCACCCAAAGTTTTATTGTTCATTTCACTAAATTTTCACCAGCACAGACCCTGGTGTTCCTTCATTCTCTCTCTCATTCTCTCTCTCATTCTCTCTCTCTCTCTCTCTCTCTCTCTCTCTCTCTCTCTCTCTCTCTCTCTCTCTCTCTCTCTCTCCCCCCCCCCCTCCCCCCCCCCCCCCC